>CADDXX010000194.1:577988-677310 GCA_902810485.1 Alauda arvensis | reverse complement strand
CCTCGCCCTGGTGCTGGCCGTGCTCCGCCGCGCCGAGCCCGCCGCCGGTGAGTGCTGGGGTGGGGGGCGCAGAGGGGCGGGAGGCTGCGGCGGGGCGCCGAGCGAGGGGCGGCGCGGGGAGCGGGGGGGGACCGGCCGCTCTGTGCCGGCCGCCGTGTCGCCTCCCCCGCGGGAAGGGCACCCGCGGCCGGGTGACATCGCGCGGGGGGCCCGGGGCCGCCGGCGCTTTGTGCGAGCGGCCCCCGAGGCGGGCGGGGGCGGCGGCGGGCTGAGCCCCGTGGGAACGGCGCTCCCCGGGAGCCGCTGCCCCGGGGGAGCCGCGGAAGCCGCCCCGGGCTGGGGCTGCCCGTGCGCGGGGCGAGGGATGCGCTCCTCCCGGGGACCGGCTGGGAACGGGGGGTCTAAAGCGGGGGACGAGGGTGTGCGGCGCCCGCCGCTTCGCATACCTGCGCACCGAAGCTTTGTTGGGGACATTCCTGCACACACACAGAGAATCTCTGCGTGTCCTCCTCCTCCTGCTGCTAATCAGCCCGGGCGCGATAAAGCCATGTGTGCACATCTGAGGGAAGTGCCGCTTTTTGTCACTGTTCCCTCTTGCACGCTGGCGCTTGCGTTATGTTTGAAGCTTGTCTGGAGCGCTGGTTTACAGCCATAACTGGTGGGTACTGGTGGAAATCTCATGGCATTTCCAGCAGCTCCTGCTCCCGGAGTGAAGCTTGTGCAGTCTTGCACCGCGTAAAGCCATTGCGGACCAGCAGTCATTGATTAATTGTGTGCCTTCTCATCCCTTCTTTTTACTCTGGAGAGCTTGGATTGCTCTTCAGATGACTTGTGAAGAGTGCAGCGATGGGAGAAGCTGTTAGTGGAAGTTGTTTAGGGATGAGCAAGCAAGACACTGGTATTTTCAGTAGTGTTGTTGTTCAGTATGGTTTTGGAGTGGAAATCGTTGAATGTGGAGTTTTAACCACCTCTTGCTGGTTTGGATGCAGAGTAGTTGGGTCAGTCAAACGATCTGTTTCGACTTTGAAATGGTCAAATTAAAAATGGTCAGTATTTGTCTCCTGGGGGGAATGTTGTTGGGTTTTTTTTTCCAGTAATCCCCTCTGGAAGCCGATTTAGTTTTGCTAATATGTTGCAAGAAAGTGGTTGGAGTTAAAAAAAAAAAGCTGTTTCACAAGTGTGTTTTGGCTAGGCTTGTTCAAAAGGAAAATTAAAGGGTCTTTTGAGGTAGGTGTCATAGAAATAATCTTTCGTGGTAGCATGGACTTGTGGTGCATAGTAGCACTGTCATTTCTGGAAATGGTTTATGCAGTCCAGTAAGATGACGAAGTACTAGTTTTGCAAAGACTAAACGTCGTGTCCACTTAGTGAAACTGTACTTTCATACGAACAATTTAGTAGCTCATTGCTGGCCCTTTGCCCGAGGGGCTGAGAGAAGTAGCTGTGGCTTCACCTGTTGTCACTTGCCTGGGTACGCACACCTGAGCTGCTTGAGGTCCTCCCATGCTGCCGAAATTTTTTGCCTTCGTGGGTGAAATCTCTTCCTGGTGCTGAACGAAGGCTGGTGGGCAGAGATGACAAATCCAGGCTGAAAGTGCCTCCTGTTGTGAGATACTGACCTGCATCTGCTCGGTATCGCTCCCTGGGAGCGGGAGCTGTGGCTTGGGCTAATGGCAAAGGGAAAGATGAAGTCACCGAAAGGGTATTTTCGGGTGCATGTTCAACTGGCTTGATGCTCTTGTGCAAGAGAGGGCAGGTACCTGATGTCAGCCCTCTTGGTCAATAAATAGGAGGCTCCTGGATGCACGGAGCACTATGGTTTGGACTACTCAGCCTTGTCTCATCATGCAAGCCCCATGGTGCAGCAACTCGCTTTTCCAGTTTAGTTTTGCAAAGGRCTGCAGTTGAAGGTGCAGTAAGCTGGGGTGGGGCAGCAACACCTGCGCTTTTGGTGAGGATACTTACCTGATAATTGCTGTGAACCATTCCCTTCTCTCTGGCGAGGCAGAGGGATCCCGGCTGTCAAGCCCACCCTAATTACCCGCTGTAGTTAACTCTGGTGCTCTGTCTCACCAGGCTGCTGCTGCCTGCCTGCCCGGGTTTCTAGTAGGTTACAATTCATTTTTAATCGGTGCTGGCGTGGATTGCAGTTTGAGGTCTTTAGTATTCACCCCGTGAAATCTGGAGGACTTCAGATAACGCTGACGGTGCCGGTCTGCTTCGTATGGATTTGCTTAYGGGAGAGCAAGTTGGACTTGATTTTTTGAAGGTCTTGCCATCTATCAAATTTGTTCTTATCAAAGATTTAGACTTTCAAAAGGGAGCGTTATGAGAATCTGGCTAACTCGCAGCACTTCCTGCAGGGCATCACTTAGTCAGATTATAAATACGTGAAGATCCTCCTGCTCAGGTTCTCAGGACTCGAATCCTTGGGAAAGGAGGACTCGCGCCTCTGGTGACATTCGGCATTTGAATCTCTTTCAGTGAATGGGGTTGGGGTTTTGTCAGCTTCCACAGCTACTTCCCTCTTTTTTTTTAATTTTTAATTTTTTAAAATTTTTATATTTTTCCTATTTGCTGCAGTTGCAATAAGTGGGTGATTCCCTTCAATAGATCCTGTTCGGGTTCTCCCATTTCCAAAACTGGTGTCTGTGCTATGAGAGGGTACGGGTGGCTGGACTTTGGACCCAGGACGGAGGAKTAGGTGGAAAAGCTGTAGCAGGACTCTGGTAKYCGTTTTCTCCTGGGAATCTATCTTRCTTAGCATCAAAACCAAGCAGTTACAATAGTAGCTCCAGGTGTAGCATCGTTTTCTTTGAGTTCGTAGTCTTGGCTAATGACTCTTCATGGAGCATTGCTACAGTGATTGTCACTTCCTCTTTCCCTAAGGGATACCTTAGGGAAACATCATCCACCTTGCAGGGGAAAAACAGCTTTCCTAAGCACATGTTAAAAAGTCCTTTTGTGGACTTTTTATGTCCTCAATTTCTCTGAATTCACTTTGAAATTGTCTTGCCAACAGAAGTCGAGGGCTTGTCTAGCAGAAGTAGTGCTTGTATCATTCTAAGCAGGGTCATCTGAGATCTGCAGAAATAATCGTTGGTTCTGTTTAGAAAATAGTCTGTTCCTAGGGCACATGTCCTTTTTTTAGACTGCCATGGGGATGAAAAAAGAGCTTTGTATCTCGAAATGGCACGGGCGTCTGCTGTTTGTTCCATGCAGCAAGCCTTCCTCTCGTCTCTCTGACATCAGCCTGGATGGCTGCGGAAGCGCTGCTCGGCACAGGCGGTGGGATAGCATTTCTGCACGGGCAGACATGCTMAACGTTCAAATTAATAGAGATTTAGTGCTGCAGAATGACGGAAGACTTGGGAGAAGAGGCGAGCATGGCTCCCGCCTGCCAGATTGCCATGGAAACACCAATACCTCTTCAGCTCTTTAATTGCCTTCCCTACATTTTTTTTTGTTGAAAACTTTTTTTTTTTCTGTTTTCCCCTTCCCCTCCTAACTAAGCGCTTTATGTTGCAGTTCTGGATTTTAGGCATTTTGGCTTTGTTTGGAAAACTGCAAGTGGGGGAAGGCAGAGAACAGTACCTGTGTGGGGAGATGGAGAATATGGTGACTGACAGCGTTTCAGACTGTGTTACAAGTTCATCCTAAATTCAGTGTCAATTATAATGTGAGTTTTAATCGATAGTTCTTCAGCAGCAGTGTCACATGAACTGCAGCTGCATCTGATATAAATATCAGTGTTCCTGCAGCTTCCTGGCTCTAAGACCCCAACGATGGAAGACTTCAACWCTAMCTGTGAAACTACAGGATGGTTCCCWGCTCTWTTCTTAGGAAGATTAATTAGTGGTTTTTGCTGGTCCTAGATGTTTGGAAGAGAGATTTGAACCAGATGATGGCAGGGCATGTGCTTCTGCATGTCCGAGAGCTTCGTGTAGTCAGATTTGCTGTCAGCATCCTCAAATTAAACAATAAAAACCTGACAAATTTCTAAAGCATAATTTTTTCACGTTTACAGGCTTGTTCTTCTGAAATCCACTTAAATACTTGCTTTTCAATGTTTTTTGCACTTGTCTAGAGCATTAATGAAGGAAACCAATTTASATATTAAAGTTTTCTCTCCCAAAAGGTGCAGGGTGTTGGTTGAGTTCCTTCACACTCCTCTGAGTTGTGTTTAGCTTTTCAGTTGATGAGTCTTGCGTTATCCAATTGGTTTCAGCCTTTTGTGTGTAAAAACAGTGGAGATGTCTTAATTTGATTAGAGCAATTCACTGACTGTTTCCATGCCCTGTAGACAAGCTTTGCCTTTAACTACTACCCTCAGTGTGTGAAGTGCAAACTGSTCAGCTTGTTTAAATTCCCCAAATGTTAATGGTTTCCAAATCTCAGCTGAGTAGAAGGCTTTACTGCTTTTTCACCGAAAGGATTTTTTTACCAGTTTGCTGGCTTCCCCCTTCGTATGCCTCCCATAGGCTGATCTGTTCTTCAGGAAAAAAAAAAAAAAAAAGCTATTTTCCTATTTTCAGCTAGCTGGTATTTACTAGTGGTTTCTTCCCTGCTATATAATCTCACTGGAGCTGCAATCTCTTGAGGTTAGTGAACAGCATAATTAGTCCTTTGTGGTTTTCCTCCAAAATTTGGTTATCTTTGGGTATTCTCTCCATATGTACAGTGCTGCTTGCTCCTTACCAGCTCTTGCAGCAGTTGTGAGTTGTGCTGCTGTGGAAGCATTTTGTCCCTTTCTGCACTTCGAGGACTTYCCTGCAGAATGTACCTCATGTTTCAGCATTTAACTGCTTTTTTCACGCTCTGTTTTTCCTGAAGGGAATCAGCAGCTGTCTTTCTCTCCCTTGGAATTTGAGACCCCCTCGATCCGTTGTGTAACTGGTGTTTCTGGCCACGCTGATGGTCGTCCTCTTYAGAGCTGATCCACCTCTGACAAGCATCCCTGAGCATGGGATTTTCCATGCGTCTTGTGTTGCTGTTGTTCGAGGGCTTCAAATCCTTTTTCCTCCTCTCCCTTCATACATAATGGGTAGCATAGTTGAACTGACAGGCTGTTTCTCATTAATCTCAATCGAGACAGAAAATTCACTGACTGCATAAAGGTTATAGAAACCTATTTTGTCCTTTATTTTTTTTGTCTAGTCTCAAATGTGTTTTTAGCTTGACTTTTTGTTCTACGTTCAAGTAGGTTGTTTTCCACCCACTCYCACAAGAAAGCTTTTGAACCTATGGGCAAGCTTTAACCACGTAGGACAAAGGTTTCGGTTCTGATACYGAGTTTCTATGAACATAATGAAACACTTGTGGACAGAAAGAGGAGRGAGGCACATGTAGTGTCCTCCCAAGGAGAAAGCTCAGCTGCCAGGACATCACTCTCCCCTTATTTAAAATAAAGCCTCTGATCAGAGCCTGCACCTTCTGAGATGCAGGATAATCGACCACAAAGCTACAGGAAATCAGCTTTATAATGTCTCTTTCTCACAGCATTAATTGTTTTGGTATTTTTCATATCTATTTCTGCTTTTGAACTTGTGGGCAAGGAGTTTATTGGCATTRCTTTCCTTTGGGTAGTTACAACAAAGCCCTTTCAGACTTGTTCTGGTTATGGCTCGATTTCCCTATAGCCAAGTTCTCTTAAAAGCTGAACTCTGAMACAACTTCTGATCTTAATCCTGCACTATTTCTTTTAATTTTATAGCCCAGAAAATTTTTTAATTTACAGTAGGCAGATGAAGTGTGGAAACCAAATCACAACATCCAGATCATCTTGGCATCATAAAGAACACTGAGGCAGAAACAAAACTTTTCTTTTCACCCTAAATTTTAACAGTCTCTTTAGCCAAAAAGAAAAACTAAATCTAGGCATAGTTGTGCCCCAGTTGTGAGCTTTGGATTTGGATGTTGAAAATTGCAGTGTGCTCTGCAGTGTATCTTGTACTCATTTTACAGCAGTGGTTAYCTGGTTTTCTCTCTGGCCTTGGAAAGTACTTGGTAGGATGTTAAATGTCAGGTTAGAGTTTGCTTCTCAAWGCAGGCAATRTGCAGGGGTTGGTGTGGACTCCAGGCTGGGTAGTRTCACTTAGTGTTCATCTTGCCTGCACTCAAGAGCTCTTTTCCTGAAAAGTCCTTCAGCCTTGGCTGCAGTGGCTGCTAGAAATTGGGTACTCCTTTCTGGAATGGCTTGCCCTCTCCATGAGAAGCCAGGCTTTTGAAAACCAGGGTGTGTCTTCCCAATAGCTCTGTAATACGCCTACAATTCATGAGGCCAACCCACTTTCTGGCAGTCTTGGTGGTTTTGYTGGGCTATGGCAAGCCCAGAAAACCACCCAACAATTCACCATTTCTGTTTGTGTTAAACACAGAAGAAAACTGTCGAAAGCAGCTGTCAGAGCCTTGACAGTGTGCTGATGCTGTCTATATATGGCTTCTAGAAAAGTAGCTTTATCTTTTCAAGGCAGGACAAGGCTGCCTTCTCTCATGCTGTACACACCAGAGTATTTCCAGTTCACACAATGCATRTAGCAAAGCAAACTTTTTATGCTGGCTGAGGTAGAAGGTAGTTTCTGGCACTTTTGGCYCTTGATCACAACATGGTAGAGTAGCAGAGAAGTAGCTTTTGAAGTGATTAGTGTTGAAATGCCTKGGTTTTGCATGTGTTGTGAAATTTTTATGAAAGATATAGTGAAATACAGGAAGACAGTGCTTTGTGCACAGAAATGCTAATTTTACTGTGAGAACTGTAGTCTTCTTTTCCCTTGTGATTTCTTTTTTTCAAGAGAAGTCAGATGACTCTTTAATACTTATTTTAATATAGAATATGGCTACATTTACATTCACTTCAGCTTTARTTGCATTTCAAAGTATTTCTATTCAGTCTAAAGCTGAAAAAGTACGAAGTATTTTTGTATTCGTTTTCTAAGCTTCTTTCACTTCTGAATGACTATAGACAAAATATGTATTTAAGAGTTTATTGTCCCATTGTCTCTGTGAAAGAACTCTAATGGCTGGTAGTAGTTTAATGACCTGCTAAACAGCAGCTCAAGGTGGGAATAATTTGTCAAAAACCCGAGGAAAATTAATCATTACTTTGCTAAAGCTTCTCTGATGTGTCTGTATTTGGCCTGGCAAACCAAATTGGAATCCTTGGTTGGGATCCTTACTGTGACCCTGAGAGCCATCAGACTCTTGTTCCCCTCTGTGAGGCTGTGCTGGAAGGTGTTTTTGGCCAAGTGCTGGTTAAGCTTTTACTATGTGGGTTACAAAATCAACTGGCTGCTCAGTTCTCACTGGGGACGCGGGCACTCGACGAGATTACAAAATTGGGTTTGAAAGCACGAGCACAAAAGAAATAATCCTCTGAGTATTTGCTTCACTGGCTCGATTGGTGTGAAAAGAATGAAAATTCAAGGTGGTGAGATGAGAATAGCGAGGCTGGTTCCTCTCCTGGCTCTCTGAAACATGGCACGGCTCGCTTTGACCCTCCTCCATCTCCCTAGATAGCCTGGGTGGTGGGAGTCGTTGGAATCCTGACACTTTCCCTTGGACACGGGGCAGTTTCTCTTGGACACGGTGTAACYGAGCCCTGCTAACTAGAGCTAATCTTTGCTGTGAAAACAAGCTGCTGCAGTGTTAGACAGCAGCAGATGAAGTTTGGAGTCMAAGCCGTGTGGACGTTGCAGTTAAATGGGATAGAAATTGTCAGACAGGTGCAAGTCAGCCTGAGTGTTTCTGCCCGCTGTGGGAGGGAATGCCATGCAAAATCCGTGTTAATATTTCTGTCGCTTAGTAACCCTGACCTCAGGGGTTATCTGAAAGGGGCTCAGAGTGGAATTTGGTTCATTTCCTGAGAGCTCTGCAGAAGTAGCGCCATCCAAGTGCCCCTTTTTCAGAAATCAAGTCAACAGCAACAAGCATACTTGTATTGTGGGAAACCCTGATAGTTTTCCYGGGGAGCTGGGTCTGTTTTAACTGTGTTCTCTATAGGGATTGTGAGCGTGAAACGTTCCTATACTGCCTCGTAGTGCGTGTGACCTGTTTATGTGCTCAGGGGTTATTGAGAAATAACTCTTCAAGCCCTGGACAGCAAAACTGGAGTCTGTTCCAAGCTGTCCAGTTGCTGGAYTGAATTTGGTCGGGTTGCAGGGAGAGCTCAGTGGGACTGCTGTGTTAACTCTTCCGAGTTCCATTCCTTAGTCACCAGCATRTCGACCTCAGTGGTGGTTTGGACCAGTTTTCCCTGATGCCCCTTACTGAGTTTGTATTGAAAATTTAGTACCACTTGAGGAAAGGAAAACCATCCTTAAAAAACAAGGTGGTGGTGGGGGAGGAGGCAGTCAACCCTACAACAGCTGGCTGACAAGTGGGCAGTTTAGATGGTTGGCTATTACTGATGCCTTTAGTTAAGGTTGGTTAAATGCTTTCCCAAATGCAATAAGGTTGTGGAAAGGGGGTCCATAAAGGTCCATAAAGGCATGGAAGTGTGTGGGTTTGGGGCCAGGAGACAGAACTGGAGGCTGGGAAGAGCTTGTGACCTCTTGCTCTGTGGATAAGTTCAGGACCCAGCTGATCTGGTTCTGAGAGCTTTATCTGGTAGTTTGGTGCTATTCAAATGGCAGGCTGTGGTCTAGGGGGAATGGCTCAGTATTTGTGGTTCCTAAGTGCCCTCTGCTCCTGCAGAGTTTCCATAGTTTTCACTTTTCTGGTCACTTTGGAAACAGCCATGGGCTGTGTGCTGCTTCAGGTCCCTGTGCAGGGAAAAGCACTTGCTAGARCTGGAGGTTCCATCAGGATAGACCTCACTAGAGCTTCCAGAGGATTGGGATAAAAACCAACTGGCCCTGAGCTGTGTCATACATAATGCCTTTTTAAAAACACAATAGCAAAAACATCAAGTCTGAGTTACAGAGCATCTCTTTAGAAATACCRAATTCTTTGCTGAAAGTTGTTAACAGCCCTGGTGTTTTCCACTTTCTTGCAAACACGATCCTGTCTGAAATCAGAGAGCCACAATAGTACATGTTGCAGCACATTCTGGATTGCTGGGGACACTCAGCAGGTCAGCTCATGAGGGACAGATGCCCCAGTTTCAGTGCTGGGTACCCCTAGAGATAGTAAAAAAGAAGGAAAGGATTTGAGACAAAGTATTCTGGAAGAAGGCATAGGAGTAGCTGCTTTGTGTTTCAGAGAATTTCAGTCCAGAATTTTGTATTTCAGAGAATTTCAGTCCAGAAAGTAGTAACTGAGGGCACTTGACCCAAAGGACACAGGTGCTGACACCATTGTCTTTGGAGCCTGCTGAAATTACTGCATACTTTTTGAAAACCTACCTTAAAGAAATCCTGGAAAGATTTGGTTGCCTGATAAACAAATCTGTATTTGATTCCTCTTTCAGTCTGGCTCTTTTGATGCTGCCAGAGGTGAAATTAAGCTATGTGATAGTGTCTTTGTTTTTGTTGCAGTCCTATAAAATTTTCATTCCCCCGAATAAGCTAATGAAGCTTTGACCTGACATGTATTGTGGCTAGGGGTTTGATGGTTGTTTTCTTTTCTTTCAGCTCTGCAGTGTATGGATGACTCCAAGCCATGTGTTAATGAGGGAAAGTGCATTCCATATCAAAATGGTACAGGATATTGCAAGTAAGTTGGTTTCATTTCTAATCAATTTAATTACCCGTTTTCTTCCCTTCAGGACCTTAACCAGAAAGGAAATGTGATTTTTTTAAGATTTCCTTACTGGATTCTTTCAGCATAACAGTTTTAGCACAGTTGGCGTGTCTTTATAATTAATTAGCTTTTGTGTGCTAGCTTGTTATAATAAAAGAAATCTGGGATTCTTGTTCAGTATTTGGGTTTGGATCTTGTCAGTTGGATTGYTTTGCACTAGGYTGGGAACTGAGGCCARACCCAYCATAAATTCTGTACCTTGTTTYCAGACCCACAAGCTAAGTTGAAACTTGCTCTCCATCTTAAAGCTTACCTTACTTTATAGAGCTCCAGACCCAATTTAAATATTTTTGAGGTTTTTCAGAACTATTCTGCACTCTGAAATGTGCCAGTTCTCATCTGCTACTTGCGAGCAAGTAATACCTGTGAGTTGCTAAAACATGCTAACAATCCCCCCAATCAAACATCCACATTTGTTTGCATCATGTAAATTGATTTTATTAAATGTTGACCATCTTCCCTTTGTTGCTGCATGGGAAGCTCATCAGCAGGAGCTCTGGCAGGGTGTGTGTTACCTGGAGAATATCATATCTATTTAAACACAGTTCACCTTTCAAACTGTAGTACTTGGATTTTTTTTTTTTTCTCTCTTCTAATGAAGTGACATTTTGCCAAAAGATGATTCCTCTTTGTTTGGCTGGGTTAATTTACTACGTCTGCAGTAACCAGTTTATTCTCTAAAGGTTGTTTACTTCATCTGTTCAAGTTGTGTCATTTTCTAGCATGCTAAGACATTATCTTAGTGCCAGCATTCTTCAAATATTAGTGAGTTTTCTCCTGTTGGTTTAGCTTGGCTAACACAGAGCTCTGCTCCACACGGTTCTCTGCATTTCCATCTTTCCTAACCACAACCTTTAGTTCTCTATTAATGTGGCACATAGAGCTCGATGTACTTAAATTGGCACCAGTGGCACACAAAGGGGAAATCATAATCTGAGGTTCTCAAATCAATACCTGATGTACAGAAAGGCCACAGAAAAAGAAATATGTTGTTATTCCCTGGAAGTTTCCTTTAAAATTTCTGACTCTTGCTACTTCCTATTCTTTTCCTTGTCATGCTTTTATATTAATGTCAGCTTAAAGGAGCTGCCCTTCTGAAAAGAGAGCAGGAACTCTTCCTGCTTTTCACTTGTATTTTAAGACTAAAACAAGAAGTAGGTGTCTTTTGTAGGTCTCTCTGATGTGTGCTTAAGCATGTTAGTCTGGAGCCAAAGTATGTAGGTCACAATAAAGGTAATAAACAAGGCTGGTATTGATGTTGGTGCTGCTTTTACCTTCCTCAGGACATTTTCTCCAACTTGCATTTTCCCCTTAACCATGTCTTAACAATTGTTTTTTACAGCCTGAGTTGGTTCATCTGATTAACTTCTGCACCATTTGTAGTGCAGTCCAGATCTTGACGCATTTCCCTCATTACAATGGCAGCTTTGACCACCGTTACATTTTTTAGCACACATTTATAATAATAATGTTGCCTTACTCCTTGTTGTGCAAAGTGTTCTTGCAGGTTTTAAACCAACCCCTCCTTCAAGAAACAGCTCAGTTCCTTTGCAGGTGCCGTGTTAATTGGAAAGGCTAACAAGGAGCTGTTATACAGAGATTAGTAAGTGTCTTTTAGTTCTGGCACAAGAACATTTTTTGCAGAAAGGAAGGAAAAAAGTAGCAAAACCAACCTCAGTTGTGGAGTCTCTACCTTTAGCAAGCTGATTCTTAGCATCCTGTTTTGGTTTAAACTTTTTTTTTCTTTCCTGCACTATGAGGAACTCTGAATAGGGGAACTTTCTCTCTGGTTTAGTAACCTAAATGACTTTCTGAATTTTTGATGGTTGTGAGACTGGAAATGTTTTGCTCAGGAAACGGAATTTATTGCTAAAGCAAGTGSCTTAGCTTCTAAGTCTGCAGGATCTCTCAATGATTAGCAGCATCTCCACCCCTTCCACTTTCTTAAAGTTATCTGCACTACTTCCTTTGCTGGGCAATAAGTTATTATAACAGGCTCTCTTCCTCTTTCTGTATCTCCTCTTGGCTGAGCTGTTTGTTGTAGTGTGTGGTCGGGCCATCCCGTCAGTCTTGCTGTCTCCTAGGTGAACTGCTGAGGGAGAACCTGCATCAGCAATAACCAAATGTGATAAGATATGAGTAAGCACTGATAACAAAACACCTAGTCTAGATATTTGGCCCAGCAGTGGATGGCAGCATATTGCTGAAGCAGCTTCCTCTGTCTGAAATTCCTGTAGCATCTACTCCATTAAAAGAGAAAGCTGGTTTTCTGCTGAGAAACCTTTGCGATGGCATATCTGGCATCTGTTATGGGAACAGTTGTTGTGACCCTTGTAAGGAAGCCGGGGTTGGAGCTTTATCAGATTGCTCTTGYGAGTGCCCTTTAAGTGGCTCTGTTCCCCTGGTGACGCTGCTGGCCCATGGCTGTCATTCTGTGCCACTGCTCGATAAAGTTACTGACCTCCTCTGACCTTGATTTTATATTTAGAAAATTACACATTCCTGTGTTTGCATCTTCCAAAGCCAGATTTTTTTGTGTGTGTGAGAGCTCTTTTCTACACCCATTCAGTGACTCTTATGGTGAGGATGCAGACCTTATTCCACAGAATATGTCTGTATCTGCAGCAGCAGTGAAGGAGTCCCATCCTTCCAAGCTTTCTGGGCCCTGCTTTGACAAAAGGCAGGTTCAGTTTGGAGGTTGGCTTTGCTTTGCACTGTGCTGGGTGTTTTTTTGTTGTGGTGGGTGGGGTTTTTTTCCTTCAAAGCATCTCCAGGCAGCCTTTTGCACACTGAGGTGTCAAMCATGAAAGGAGCCTTCTTGTATCCTCTGGTATCCGAAGAGAAGCAGGGTGACAGTGCTGGTTGTGACCATCACAGCCAAGCAATTTCTTGTCTCCCTSCTGCTGGATGACTGGGAAGCAGTAGTAGGAAGAGTCCATGGGACAGTGCTGTGAACTTGCAGCATTTCTGCAGTTGCAGCAGGCTGGGAAGGAAGGTTGTGAGCCCAGGGAGCTTTTCAAGGACAAGCAGAGCAGAGATTTTGGCATCACTGCCTGCTGTTTTCTGAGCASAAAGATCTGCTCCACTGCAGGTGGATGCAGGATTGGGCAGTGCCTCTGCTTGGAATGGGGTAGGGCCTAGAGCAGAGAGTCTCTTAATGGATTTCCCTGTGTTCCACAGCTGTGGCCTCTCCCAGCTTCCCACCCCAGTGGTAGGGAGCAGAAGGAAGGCTATGCCTGGGAGAGAAGAAGTGAGAAGGGATATAGTTGATATAGGGATGCTGCAAGGTTTAGGGAGGAAACTGGGCCTTGCTRCTTCTTGTGCTTGGCAGGCATTGACGACTGAATTTCTGACCTTAGGACTGTTGCAATTTGTGTATCCAGAAGGGATAGCTGTTCTGTGAAACCAAGTACTGCTTTAACACAAAGGTCTTCTCTTACTCCTGATGGTGTAAAAAAAAAMCTCAGAGCTGTGCTTAGTCAACTGGGGACACTGGAGTGCCAAAAGAACAGTCTCCTTCAGCACATCCTTTCATGCCCCAAGCTGCCAGGGTTTGTACAGATTTGTGTGCCTCTGCAGCTTCAGTGAGCAGTGTTTCTCCCACTGTGTGCTGGAGTTTCTGCATCTTATGTGTAGACCTCCAAAAAATGCTAAACTCAAAGCAGCAATGGCATGGCACTAAGGGGCTTCTATCCTAATTCTGGCTGCCAGTAACTTCAACTCCTGTGCACGGTTTTTGATCTACCTTTCCTTCAAGATGGATTTTCGTAAATGAATTTTAACTTGGATTTAAGAGGACTTCTGGGGCTGAAGGCAAGCTCCAAGACTGCAGAACTGCTTTTGAGACTGCAGATGATATCTGCTTAGGATCTGTCTCCAGAGACTAATCACTCCTAGGCTAGTGGAATACCCATAGGAGACCTTGTAGCAGGATGAGGTCTGAGAGTTTTCCAGAAGAGGCTAAATGCAGAAGTTGAGAAGTTGTCCCTTTCTGAGAATGGTCTGCCCTTTTCTGTTTCCTTCTGTCTCCTTTCAGAAGTTAAAGGAGACCCTTGAGACCAGGGCAGAGGAAAAAGGGGAGAGTGCACGCACTGTTAGCTTAGATTCTGGGAACAGAGTAGTGATTTTTCAGCCATAACTTTTTATTGTGAGTTACCTGTGCACACCAAAAGCTCCTCAGAGCTCTGATGGGCAAGAAAAGCCAGACTAAACCTTGTCTGTTCAGACTGTGGCTGCTGTTGCTGCGTGGAGCACTGTGGAGTGGCTCTGTGCAGAGGCACWTTCTGTGGGCTGGGAACAATAGCTGTGTGCTGCTTTAAAGGCAGGGCAGGGAGGCCGTCCCATCCCATCGTTTGCATTCAAAGTATGACGCATAAATGGGTGCCTTGAGACATGGGGAAGGAGCGTTTGTAAAGCTAACCAGAGAATCCTGTTCTCCCTCCTGAGAGGAGCTGTAGGTGTGGGAGTCAGAACCCGGGAGCCAGAGGGAAGTCTGGTTAAAATCTGTAACAAAATAGCTGGGACCCTTCTCACGTTAGTCATCAGGCGGAATTTTTTCCTCTCTTCCATGAAGCATCTTCCAATCAAAGTGGAGGGAGTGTTGGGTTGGMGGGGGGAGAAGCAGGACTACGAGGAAATTCTTCCCTTTGCGTTTTAAATTAAAACCATCTGCTTTCTTCTGTGCATCTCCAGATGATATCATGGGCCTCAGTAGAAAACTCCCATGAAAATCAAACATCTGGAAGTCTGGTTAAAATTGTCTATAAGGTGCATTTGAAGAGACTGTCTTGTGAATGTGCCCAGGCAAATATAGTACAGCAGATGAGGAAGTTTTTCCAACAGACCAGACATATTTTTCCAGAAGTCTATTGAAAGCGGGAGAGAACTAAGTTTTGGAAGGYAACTTCGACGTAGTTTTGTGGCAGAAGAGCCAAAAGCACAGCTTTTGTGATTCTTCTACTTGATTTGTAGCATTAGGTTGTTAGAGTGAATGCAGCTCTCTGGATTTGTGGATACTTCAAATTTGGATAAATACCTTTGTTTTGTTTCTACGTCTCTTGCTTAGCTCCATGAGAGCCTGAGCTAAGGCAAATGCAGGCTGGAGCTGAAAAGGAGGAGGGAAAAGAAAAAAAAAAGAAAAGGCTGAGCTCTAAAGTATTTGTGCTGGAAAGTAGCCCAGAGAGAGTAAAGGAGAAGCTTTAATTAGAAGCAGCTGCATAGCTGATGCAGCCCACAGGACATTTTCCCATTTCAAACTCTCYAGCTTTCAGAAATCATGATTTGAATTAAGTTGTATGTAAAATTTGTTCTTAAAAGATTAAATTCCTGTTGAGGAAGGTTAAGAGACCTCATGTGCTTCCAGAAAGTGCCAGAACAAACTTAATCTTCCTGTTTCTTTTTCTGAGTGTTAGATGGAAAACTGAGGAGAAACAGTGGCTTTTATTTGGAAAAGATTTGGTTTCCTGTTCTGAGCATGTCATTTGGAGCTGACACAAGCTGCTACAATTTTAAGCTGCTCTGTAGACAAGTGGGTTTTTTTTTTTTTTATTCTCCTAAAARGAACTTGAAAGAGTAGGTTGGGATGAGAGCAGAGCAGGGGTGGTGGGAAGCTGGAGCTGCTGTTGAGTTTAATCATATCCTTTAAAAAAGTCTGGACTTRGACTGCATGTTTTCACTGTTTGCCTCTGTTTTTTGAGAAACTATGTGGTGCCCAACATGAATCACAACCAAATATTTGCAGTTTTGTCTACACCWACATTTAGAACTAAATTAGTAGTAATTGTGCCTAGAAATGTTGATGACAGGGAGACATGGTTGAAAATATGGACTTGTAGGTTTTTTGTCCTTTAACATTCAAAAAGAATTGCACTGAATTGTTGGAGGGTAAAATTGCATAATTCTGTGACCAGGGACTTCTCCAGCAGGAGAACAAAATGGTGGGTACAAGGGCAATGGATACCTGGCCTACATCTTTCCACAGGCACGTTCCTTCTTCCAAATAAAAAGAACTAAAGCTGAAAGAGGTTTTGCTGTTCCCTGTTGGGAGCGCTCCCTCATGTTTTTCTGATTAGCCTCAGAAGATACCAGAACAAGCCTGATCTTGGAGTGCTCTTCAACTTTGTACCAGAATATTTGTGTACAAAATGCTGGGCTGTTTGTGGGTGATGGTTGTCTCAGAGCACATATCTCAGCTTTCCYTTTAATTCATACCAGCAATACTCTTAATCAGTGTTTAGGCTCCCTTCTCCCTCTTGTCTAGGGGCAACAGTTAAATGCACCTTCCAGTGTCCCTGAGTRTTGGGGGTTGGAGAGAAGACATATTTTGGGGGTTTATTTACTTGTAGATAAACCATGAAATGTTCCTCTAGACTTTCTGGTTTGCTTTGCAGCCTTTCAATGCAAAAGCACTTTAGCACTTAAATTCTAGGTGCGTTTTGGTTTATTTTGCAGCTGCTGGGGGAGTGGGTGGTGTTGGAGGCACTCTGATGAGATGGCCTAGGTGGGGTTCTGTGAAGCTCTGCTTTGTTGCTGTTTCTTTCATGGCAAAGAGAGCTGCAAGTGCTGTGCTGTGCTGCCTGAGGAGCTTGGTGCGCTGCTGCCTGGCAGCAGTGAAGCCAGGAGAAATCTCTACAACCAAATCTTGTGAGATTTCTGGGGCTGAAGTTCAGCTTGTCTTCACACAGCCCTCAGCTGCACATGGATGCTCAGAGATGTGATTTAGCTGCCCAGACAGTCTCTGAGCAGAGGCAGTGCTCTGTGTGCAGGCTCGTGGGAGTCGAGCAGTGCTCCAGCTCCTGGCACAGCTGCCTGTGCTGGGTGCCAGATCTCTGTGTGATCCAGCTCCTACAAAGCCATGCTGTAGCCTGCTGGTGTTTGGACTGCTTTCCAACCTGAAGCAAGGAGAGGCTTGGGATGCTAAAGGAAGCCCATAGCCCATGTGGTTTAGGCCCAGAATAGCCCTGGACTGTGTGATGTGGCTGCAGCTCATGCTGGCCCACAGCCTTGGGTTGTTACACCAAGGATGGCAGAGGATATTCTACATTGCTGTTGTCTCAGGATTTGCTTTCTGTAACTTTATTAATCCTGCCTTGCCCTGCAAAATCTCACTTTTCATGTCTGTTCTTGGGAATGAAGTTGAAAGTATTAAGGTATGGTGAAAGGAGCCTAATTTGGGTGTGGGCAATGGTAAATTACAATTATGCACGTATGACTTTCCTGCTTTAGACATATGGCTAAAGCTGGTTAATAAATTTTAACATGAGAAAAAACAGTTGTGGTCATCTAGTAATGACCCCTTGCATAACTTGGATAATAACCTCTCTGAATAGCTTTGTTTGAACTAGCGTGCATACTCTGCCTGGAACAGCCAATCCTGGTGTTCTTTTAAACAAGCATGARTGATGGAGAAATTCCACTACAACCTTAAATGCGTTGTTCCAGTTGTTTCTCTCCACTGCTGRGAGACTGTGTATAAGTCTGTCTAAAGATAAAGCTACTGCCCTCTTTCTAATTTGAATTCTTCCAGCTTAAAGTTTTAAATGCTCAGTTCTGTTATCCTGGATCTTCTAGGCTGGGAATTATTGTTAATTCTGTGTTTCATAGTGGGCACTTGGAGCTYTTGATTAACTGTGTTGTTCTGTTTTCCCTTTGATAAATAGACTGAGCCACCTGAGCTTTTAATTGTAGCCAGAGTTTTCTRTTAACCATTACTGTTGGCTTCTTTGAATTCATTTGAGATCTTCCCTGTTAAAGAGCAAACACCAGAACTGATGTAATGGCTGCACCAAGCATTTATCAGGTGTGGCATAATCTCATTTATTCCTACTTAATATTTGCCATTTGTATGTGTAAAGTATTCCTGGCCAAACTGTCAYGGTAGGAATTCACATTTATCTGGCTGTTAGGAATCCCCAGAGCAAGCGTGTTGTTCCCAGCTCAGTTTCCTGTTTTTGGGGGATACCCTATGTTTTTTGTTTCTAGATGTGTGACTTTGCTGTGCTAAAGTGCATTTTGGGTGCTGTCTGCCTTGTTAACCATGTTGCTACTCTGTCAAGAACTTGTCTTCTCTCCTATCTACATATTTGACCAGCATCGATGTTTTCCATTGTTAATAATCAATAGATGTGTTAAATAGCATAGGAACAAAGGCAGATTCCTGCAGGATTCTGTTTAAAACACAACTTCACATCTATTCTTTGGTTTTTCAACTGACTTTTACAGCCTGTCTGGTTACTTGTGGGGTTTTGATGTGATGGGGTTTTTATTAAAGGTGGTGGTTGTTGTTGTTTGTGTGGTTTTGCTTTTTGCCCCCTCCAATCTACCACACACTTCKAAGTGCATAAGGAAAAAAGCAATCTCTTTACTGTTACATTCCTGTTTGAGGACTAGAGACTCTGTGTATTTCTAGTAGTTGGAATCTTCTCCTTTCAGATATGAGTAACTCACTGATTTAATAATTGGCCCTTTCCTGATCTGGAACGAAGTATATCTAATACTAATCACCTCTGTGGTTATTTTTTGTTTGTTTGTTTGTTTGTTTGTTTGTGGGTTTGGATTTTTTGTGGTTTTTTTTTTTACAATTGAATACATGTCTTGGGCTGTATCTTGGGTTACTCACCAGTTACAGCAGGCAGCTGTGCACTACAGAAAGAGCTGCAAGGGGACAGTCCTGTGTGTTAGGTGTTACTTTAATCCAGTATGTCCCCTTGCAGCTTTCTGCTACCTGATAGRAGCAAGTGAAGCTGGGGGGGAGGCACAGAGGTGGGCTTTGCTTGCTCTGTCTCTGGAAGTTAAATGGTAAATCYGTAGCACAAAGGCCAGTTAAAAGATGGATTACAGCTGACAAGCGTAGTCAGACTGTATTGACATAAGTTTAGGTTAGAGAGAAGTAACTGCAATTATTCTGTAGTTGGAGATCTTTGTATAAAATACTGCCCTGGCTGTAGATAGTGAGTGTGTACTCGTTTTTCTGTGGGAGACAGAGGAACAATGACCTTGTCGTTAGGGTGCTCGCCAGGGGCGTGGGAGACCTGACTGCAGTGCTTGTGTTGCTATTTGAGTGCAGGCTTCAGCAAGTCCCAGATGCACTTATCAGCATGAGGATAACAGTGTATTCCTGTCTCACGGGAGCCTTGTGGAGAAAGATCTGCTGCAGATCTCCAGGTCCCCAGACACCGCATTTGTACAATGTTTATAAATATTCCTGGAAGATGGATAATACCTGGTGTTAATGCCTTATTAAACGGCTTGATTTTCTTCTAAAAAAGGGTGCTTGTTAGAATGGGAGTAGGTGCAAGGAATTGTTATTCAGCAGTTCTTTTAACTCTTAGGCTTTTACTGAAGTTTTGAAGGGAAGTGCAAAAACAAGGTTCTGCATTTGATACAGCTCTGATTGAATGTGGTATTTATTTTGCAATGAGCGATTTCACCATTTGCACTTAAGTTTCCAGTGGTCTCATTTGAGACAGTCCCACAGGAAGTCCCTGTTACACGTGTGACGTCAGCCTTTTAGGTTTATTAGTGTCACCATCGATTATGGCAATCTTCAAGACTTTTGGTGGTCATGAGACTTCATTCCTGGAATCTTCCCAGAGCAACAGGGCTTCAGGTGGGACCAGATGAAACGCAATTCATTTCTTCTCTCTTGCAGGTGTCGAGAAGGCTTTCTTGGAGACTACTGTCAGTACAGAAACCCCTGTGAAAGCAATACCTGTAAGAATGGGGGAACCTGTGAAGCTGCATCCCTGATAGGAAAACCAACCTGCAAGTGTGCTCCAGGATTCACAGGGGAGGAATGTCAGTACTCAGAATCTCACCTCTGCTACGTGTCCCAGCCCTGTCTGAACGGTGGCACTTGTCACCCCCACGGCCAGGACACRT
The DNA here is from genome assembly GCA_902810485.1 of Alauda arvensis. Taxonomy (NCBI): domain Eukaryota; kingdom Metazoa; phylum Chordata; class Aves; order Passeriformes; family Alaudidae; genus Alauda; species Alauda arvensis. The sequence continues at coordinate 657,693 of CADDXX010000194.1, read as the reverse complement.
ATGAATGTGTCTGTCTTCCAGGTTTCACAGGTGGGCTTCTGCATTTGTGCCTCCAGAYCCCCTCCTCTGGGAACAGCTTCACCCTGGAATGTTCTGGGGCAGTTGTAATWTGCTCTCAAATTTTCTAGCTCCAGCACAGGAAATGAGAGGAAGTCTGAATGACTTCATGACCAAAAAAAGCAAAGGGGAATAGGGAATCAGACTCCCTACCCTTTACACGTAAGCAGAAAAATATTTGGATCTTGTGGAGTTGTCCACATGGGAAAACTGAATGCAAAACTACTCTGGAGTGGCTGTTACACTTTGAATTCAGAGTCTAGTTTCTAGAGGAAAAAAAAAAGGCAAATTCTGCCAGCAAAATCTTTCTGTGGGAAAACAATATTTTGATGCCTGAGGGGAAGCATGGAAATTTATTCCTTTCACTCTTGAAGGAGAGGTAGAAGAAGAGTGACTGTCAGTGTGTGTAGTATGTCTTCAAGTCATTTTTATAAATCACAGCATTCTATATCTTGCTGCAACCTGGTAAATRACTTCATACTGTACCCACAAATTTATTTCCATTTCAGATATAATGGGGTAAAATGCAGACACCAGTTTTCCTGTAATACAAATGTAAAGATTGTAAAGATTTAGTTCAGTAAATATTTTGAGGCAGCATGAAAGAAACACTGTTTTCCACAGAAATAACTTTTTTGTTCATCTCTCTTGACTTCTTAAAGGAAAGGAATGCCAGTGGATTGATGCCTGCACATCTCAACCTTGTGCCAATGGAAGCACATGCACCGTGTCTGGAAACAAGTTCTCCTGCACCTGCCTGGCTGGCTACACTGGCCAGAAGTGTGAGATAGATGTGAATGAGTGTGCCACAGCAGGCCTGTGCCAGCACGGTGGCACCTGTGTCAACCTGCCCGGCTCCTACCGCTGCCAGTGCAAGCCGGGCTACACGGGGCACCGCTGCGAGAGCGTCTACGTGCCCTGCTCYCCGTCCCCCTGCATGAACGGGGGCACCTGCCACCAAACCAGTGACTTCACCTTCGAGTGCAACTGCCTGCCAGGTGGGTAACCCTGCCCTCTCTCCAGAGAGCTCAGCTTTGTGGCCTTGTTGCTGAGCTCCTGTCTGCGTCCTTCCAAAGAACTTCTCTCGGAGTTTCTGTGGGATGCGTGTGCGGTGTCAGGGGGAAGGGAGGATCCCAGCAAGGTGGGGAGCTCTGTAGGATGGTGATTTCTGATAACTGGCATTTTTTGATACAGAAGGGAAGGGAAGGCTGTTAGAAATGGCAAATTTCTTGGGAAGCCAGTTAGAATCAGAGAATCAAATAGGTGAAAACAACAGGGTAGATTCAAGGGGATGAGGGTGGTATCTCATAATGCCCGTTTGGAATGTGAAATTCTACAAACCTAAGCATCTACAAATACATGATTTTGTGACAGTAAATGCCTCAGTTAACTTCAGTRTTTGAAGAATGAGTATGTGTCTTTTTCTTTCTCCATCTGTAACCCTAAGACACACTAAGTTCTATTCTCTTCTTTTTTTTTTCCTTCTCCAGTTCCTCCAAATCTAACAAGATACTAGTTCCAACTCACCACACCCTTTTTGTCTCCAGATCCATTTTGATTGCTTGTTTTCTGATGCTGTTAGCTGCCCTGAGTTCATGCACAGCAGGGATGGCATGCTAGCTCAGGATCAGGGGCTGCACTGGTTTTGTGTCACCTCTACAAGTGACCACGTGTCACCTGGTTGGGATGCTGCTCTCATCCTGTCCTCCTCCCTATCTACTTKTCAGCCTTGACCACAGGGCCTGGTACTAGTTGTCTTTGCATATTCAGGGTATTTTTAGGCTGATTTTTATTTTTTTAACTGAGTAATTCAACTCCATGGGAAACTGACTGTTTGGAAATGCTTTTGACTAGACTTCCTACTTGAGTGTATTGCAGTTTGGCACACACAGACTCGGTGTGTGGTAATCTAGAAAAGTAAACTTTCTTCCCTTAAGCATGTCTCTGCTGTTATTTATGTGAAAGATCTAGCTGCCCTATGCTGTTTGGGATGAATATAGAGTGGCTGTGTTCTCATAAGGATCATCTGGAGTCACAGGTCTGTGTGGAAAGGGCATTTCTAACTTGTGAAAACTGTTCTCTTTTTGGAGACCTTCATCTTGAGGTGCTTGCTGAAATGACCTTAAAGGTACATTGCCAACCTTAGTGTCTGCACAACGACTTTCTGGGTTGTCTGAGCAAGCATGTGACTTTGAAGAATTTAGCAAAGTCAATCTTAAAGTAGAAGGATGGATCATCTTTAGTTTTGAAAGCRATTATTCTGACTATGCTTGAAGGGAGAGTGCTTTGAAAGAGTCTTTGAAAATGCAGTATCTTAACTAACCATTGCCCTGGAGGAATTTATTGCTTTTCTGCTTTGCATCATTTTAACATGAAATTATAAACCAAGTATCTCTGGATTAACAGTCTTGTCCAGCAATTCAAAATTTCCTTAAAAGTTAGATCTGTTTAGCCAGTTCAAGGACTTTAAGGCCTCATGCAGGAGCAGTGTGGTGGGAGGAAGAAGACAGACAGATGAAGTTGCAAGGACTTGATCCTGTCAAGCTGGTGAGACAGTTTTCTTTAGTGATTCTCTTATAGGGGCACGAGACTGAGTAGGAGCAGATTTTCCCTTAGACAAGTGTGTGGGCTGGCTGAAATATGGTCAGGAAATGGAAATGAGATTACTGTAGTAACAGTTACACACCTACACTCCTCACACGTTTTGGATTATTAGCTGTCCTTTTTGACTTGTTACACAGTGTGTATGGTGGGGGTGAGTTAAYGTGGCTCTGAGAGCCTTTACTTTTCTATTTCCTGTATTTGTTTAAGTTGGCTGTGCTGTTTTGCTAGCTTGATTTTTAAAACCAGTCATTTGAAAAACAGCAAAAAAGGGAGCTGTTGGAGAGGCCCGAATGCTTACATGAAACTCTCTGATAAAGGCAGGGCACCCAGCCATTTCTTTCTCCCCTTAGTGCAGAGCATGCAGAGTAAAATTTCTGAAGTGTTGGAGAAGGTTCTGTCTGGGAAGGAAAGGTCAACAGAAAGAGAAGAGAAATGGTGGCCTGTCACGCCTAGGGAGGATGTGAACAAGGCCTGCTCCTCTGGAAGACAGTGCCAAGATTATGGAGGAGAAATTCCACTTTCGACTCCCTCTCTGAATTGGAGCAATGCCGATGATACTGTGACTATAAATGGAATTGCTCTGGCCCTTCTGGACTGCCTTAAGATGCTGCCATCACTGAGTGTTATGGCCACAGAGGCAGGAGGCAGTTACATCTCAAACTGCTGGCGTGGTTTGTGATAGGATTTTGCATCTTGTGACCTGTAAAAGTACTCTGAAGAAACTCTGCCTGAGCAGCAGTTTAAGCATAATTAGGCTACTACTGCACTGGCCTTGAGATGGGTTCTTGTTTCCTGTAGGTGTTTCCTTCTTTGCTTTTCAGTGAGTTTAATCCATTTGTAAATACAGATAGGTGAGAATGAGAGCTTGAAAAAGTAGGRAAAACCTAGAACCTGGAGCTGTGTGTCATAGCAGCTTTTTCTGTTACACAAGTACTGTTTATGTACAGTGTAGTCCAGCTGCTATTTAAAATTCCCAGGTTCCCATGTCACTTGTGGATGTACACAAACAAATCCTGCATTAGGTAATCCATGAAGTCATGTGTGTTAAGTCAGCAATTGGTGGCTAGCGTGAAGTGAAGTTATATATATACACGATTGGTTTTGCATCTATCTGGAAGGCAAGGTCATTTTTTATCCATCTAGCTTAATCATTTTTCCTCTGGGCTTTGTTGATTTAGGTAGGAACAGGATTGTAGACAAGTGAGCGTGTTAGGTCAATCATAACAGTGTAGTAGTGAAAAAAGTATTTCCTTGAAGGAGACGTAACCTGAAGCATTAGCAACTCCTTTGAATATAAGAATGAGCTTGTAGTTATAAATATTTGACAAAAAAGGACTTCATTTGGCAACCAACGTCTAATGGAATGTGAAACAAGTCAATAGAGGAAGTTCTTAGCTGGGAAAGTGATTATTCATTGTTATCCATCAAAATAATTACCCATTAACTAAGATAAGGACCCTAGGGAATTGCAAGGGCTTGTTCAGGAAGCGATCTGTCAGGCTGGAGCGAGCTGTTTGTGAGAGCTGCAGCACTTCCTGGGAAGAGGAAGTAACCTCACGTGGGTTCCTGGCAGAGCCTCACGCTATGCCACCAGTGGGGACTGGCACACACAGAGCTCCCCGAGGTGGGGAGCCTCTGCCTGCTGGGCTTTGGGGACCAGCACCTTCCCCTGAGCTCTGAGGTTCTCCATGACTGCAGCCTTGGGGTGCCCCTCTGCTCCAGAGGAGCGGCCCAGATGCTGCCTTGAGTAGCCCAGCTTAGTTTCAGCTCTCTGCATCCCTGGKTTCATGTCAGCAGGCCCTAAGTCTGGAAATAGCATGACATTTTTCAGGCATCATTTCCTGCCCCCAGTACTAACTGGCCCTGAAACCAGCCTAGAAAGCCTGAGGTGTAATTTATAGGTTGAAATAAAGGTAAAGGCTAATAAGATTTAGAGGGARTTGGATCAGATGCTCTGCAACAGGGTGGAGATTTCAGATGACATAGGAATGAAGTTATCTGCTTGTGTCAGTSTGTGTACTAGGGGAAGAACAACATGCTGTTAGCAGTGGGAGCACTTTTCCCCTTGAGGTTCTCATTCCTTAGTTTGATGTGCTTTGAGATATAGAGCAAAAGCCAGGATATGGATTGCAAACTGCTCTCRTGCAGGGAGAAAACACAGGACAACATGTGAGTCCCAGCACAGGGGGGAGCAGGAAACAGTGTCAGGTGTCCAAATACATCAAAACAGTGAACTCTGTGGCTTTCTGGAAGAGAGTCAGGTTATATAACTGCAAAATTAGATCCTGGGACCCAGCTAGAGAAAAGCTCACAAATGTCAGAGCAGCTCTTTGGTAGTATAACTGGTTAAAATACAGAATAGCTTGGTGGGATTTTAGTAGTGGGATGACTTCCATGCTTTATTCTGGAAATAATTGGGCCACTTTAAATTTAGTGTGAAGTACAGTGAGAGCSTTTAAATGCCTGCTGTCAGAAATTTGTTTACTAGAAAGTAGGGCTGTTCTTCACATTATCCMAACTGAAGAGATAAGAACTTAAACCTTTTGTCTTTGTGGTTGTGGGTGTATTTCCATGCTGATCACTGGCATGAGTGCAGTATGTGGTCAGTGGGATGTTTCCTCCCAAAATGAAACACAAGCTGATAGGACACCCCTGTGTTTTACAGCTGATCCTTTGCTCAAGCTTGCTACCTTTATACAGTTTGAAACATAGGGATCTAAAGCTAATTGTTTTCCCTGGTAGTTGTTCCTCAGCAGCTTTTGCTAGGAAGGTATARTGATTAGGACTCTGGCTAAGCATGTTATAATTTGCCTTTGTTTTAAGCTTTCCTACTGCCATGAAATTTCTAGGATCTTGGGTGGAGCCTGGAAGGGCTTTGAAGGGAGAGAGTAATATTAAAAGTCTCGTAGTTTTGGTTTAGTTGTTTTGGTTTGTTTGTTTGTTTTGTAATGTTGAGTCTGTTGTTCCTTGCTGATGCACTTGATACAGCTTGGCACTTCCCAGCTCTTCTGTAGAGCTGGAGAMGTTCAAGAGATGGGAATGCACATGAATCACCTCAGGTCTCTGGAGAGCAGCAGTAGTCTGGAGAAGCTGGCTCASAGCTTTATAGTCTCTGTCTCATCTGCCACACAGCACGATCTGTGTTGGACCAGATGTTATTCAGAGGGTCTGTGTGACTTGACACAGATGCTGTGGAAGAGTCTGGAACGGGGCATCAAAAGTAGAGGGGTTAAAGCATGATTTTGGATGAGAGAACTGTGTCATGTTAATATTACATTCCAAAGTAGTGAAGAGGCAGAGCTGGTGTTTTAAATTAACATGTGTGTTCTGGAATCATTTACTTCATCCACATTAGCATGCATTCCACTTGTGCTTTGATAAATAGCTCTCTCATCCAGCAGAAATGGCAGGTTTATTTAATGAAGCATAAAATAAATCAGCAGGGGAAATCAAGGGGAAGRCACATCACTGACAGCTCCCTTCCCTAATGTCTCCACTTCTCCTTCTTTGAAAAGGAGAGGGAGCTCTAGCAAGAATGTTTTGTCATTTAGGAGCCTAGATTTTCCTTGGGGAAGGGTATCTGATTTCTTCTGCTTTTCAGGCAGGGCTTAGTACRTAAGCATCACTTGGATGGTGGCTGATTTGTTGATTGACTGACTAGTGTGACACAGAAGAGATCAGGACTTCAGAAGCTCCTTTTCAAAGGGTGAAAGACTTTTCTCTGACATATCCAAGGCAGACTGAGGTATCCATGAAGTGAACACCAGCACTTTTTTTGCCATGGGAAAAACTTGTCCTGGCTCATACTTGGTGGGCAGTGACAAGTTTATCTCATGGTAAATGAAGTGTMTTGGTCTTCACTTTGTTTGCTATGAATGACAGTGCTCCTTAGTCACTTAAAGAGAAACTCCTCTTGTCTTTTGGGTTGTGAAAACATAGTTGGCCATCTACCCATGGTGGAAGTGTTTTAACTGTGTCACCTGACCCGCATGCTGTTAGCAAAGGCATTCAACAGAGTCCTGCTGGATGGGGATTCATCAGGATTAGGTGAACAGGGCAAATGTTTAAGGAAAAAAAAAGGAGAGGAAGCTGCGTGAGGGGTGAATTCTCTCCAAAAGAGGTTGGAAGCCCTTTTTTTTCAGCCTGCTGCTGTTTGTGCTTTGTGCAGGTTTCGAGGGGAGCGTGTGTGGACACAACGTGGACGACTGCCCGAACCACAAGTGCCTGAACGGGGGCGTGTGCGTGGATGGGGTGAACACCTACAACTGCCGCTGCCCGCCCCAGTGGACAGGTACGTGCTGTGGGGTGCACACAGGGCTGCTGGCCCCCTGCCCCTGCCTGCACTCAGGGGCAGCTGCCAGTGCAACCCTTAAAAGAAAGCATCAGCATCAAAACCACCACAACAAGGGATGATTTCCCTGTGAGTTGCACTCCTCGTGCGAATATACTTTGYGAATGGATAAATGTTTCTCAAAAGCACAAAACGTGGCTTTGCTGTTACAGCTGTGGGCATTTGCTGATACATTTAGGGGTCTTTCTAAGGTGGGATAATGATCATGTTGGTTGTAGTAATGCTGCTGAGAAACAGGGCAAATCTGAAAGGTAGGGGAAAAAGGAGGGCAGAGAAGTTTATGTATGGGAAGCTTATGGTTTTGCTGCTGTTATTTTCCTGCTTGACTTATTTTTATCAAGAGTTCTCTAACTAGCAAACTTACTTTTGCTTCATAAATGAGTCTCTTTGAGTCTGAAGGGGAAAAAACCCATGAGTTTCAAGAAAGTGTTATGCACAATATAAGGAAGCAGCTTACAGGAAACTCCGTGTCATATTTAGTTGCAAAATGTCTCCATACCTCAAAAAATAAACAAACATCTCCGGTTATGAGATGAGTTTTTTTGAGTCATACTATTCTTTCTTAGCTGGCACACTTTTTCAGCTGAGTATGGTTTTGACCTTATTTGAAAATCATAGGGGGGGGGAAAAAAAAGACCTTTTTTTCCTCAGAGAACATTCATGCTGGTTTGTCATTAACTGCAAAGGAGGCTGCCAGTTAAGAACCCTCATTAACTTAAAAGAATTATATATTCTTAAATGAAGTTAAAACCACATAAGAAGTGAAGTGCACCACAGCTTGCATAGCTCTTTGAAACTATGTGTAAATAGGAGAACATGAGTCCTCCCCTCAATGAGCAAGTGTCCTTGCTTCTGTACTACTTCTCCATGTCCTGAAAGCCTGCAGAAAGTGAAACCTGTAAAGGAAAACATGAGAGCTTGGGTGTGGAGACAACCAACCCTCAGTGACCCCGATAGTCTTGTTCCATTCCACAGAAATTATAACCCTTGTTATGATTTCTGGCACCTGTCAGTAGCAAATTAATCTGCCTTACTCCCAAGCACAGATCAGGAGCATACAATCTCCAGGGGTTATTCTGGCATCATAAATTTAGCTTGGCTTACAGGATTTAGATGGATGTCTGCTGTCAGCCAGGGATGACTTCTGCACCTCACCTGGAAGAGACCCTGGTCTCYCTATCACAGTCAGTAGGCTGTGATTCTGTTTGGTTTTGTGGTACATTGTCTCCCCAATCAACTCTTTGCATTGCAGYTGTGGTGGTTCCCTCTCTGAACCTCTTATGGGCTCTGAGCAGCATTGGGAAATGCTATGGACAGTGTTGTGGCCTTTCATGTGCCATCCTTCTCCTGTGTGCATGGTGTTTCCAGAAAACCTTGTGTGTGTGAGGGATGCTCCCTTCCAGGGAAACCCTGGAAAGGGAGAGGAGCTCGCCCAGCATTAGGTTCCCATGGCTCTCTAACACAGTTTAATGGAATGGGCTTTCTGAGAATTTCCKTGTTTATGGTGCAGCTGAGGTTATCAGTGCAGCAGTGGTTTTAGGTGATGGCTTCTCAAGGCTGTTGTCTTTCTAGGCTTAGGTCAGTGTGGAAATAAAAATGATCTCACAATTTAGGAAGCAGCAGCTTGGCTGTTTGAACTATGAAGGTTACAACCTTTATGGAACTCAACTGTCCTGTCTGAAATGCACAGTGCAGGTTTCTGTGATTACTCTCTGTCATCTCAGTAGCATTTTTGTGAAAGAAGCTTTTTTTTCTTTTTCTGAATGGACTTCAGTCCCTTTCCTGAGTCTTCAATTAGAGACCAAGGAGGTGAGGAAAACAACACACATCCAGCTTCAAGACCAGAGAGATGACACTGAGGCAGGGCACAAAACAGGGAGGATGGGTAGAGGACCTCTGCAGTAGTTTGGAGAGAAAGATGACGTTTTTTCAAAGTTAAACTGCAGTTGGTGCTGACAGGAGTAAACAATAAAACACTGGTTATTCAGCAATAAGGAAATGCATAAGTGCAGGTCCATCCTTTACAAAAAAACATTTTAAATCATCTCTAAGGTAAGTGAAGAGGRGGGAGCTGAGCAGGCAACTCTTTTGGAGTCTGTCCTGATAAATGTTATAGCTCAACAGGGCTAAACTGCAAGAATGAACAGTTCAGGAAAACAAAAGCTTCCAATGAGATAATGAGGTTAGAGGACATTGTGTACTGCTTAAAAAAAACCAAAAAGGCCCAAATACCCATATCTGTAAAGAAACATCAGCCAAAAATGAAAGGACGTTAAATTTTCTGAAAATACTTGACAGTGTAGATGTGTTGTCTTTATAAYAATCTCTGCTTTCAATACTTGTCAACTATTCTTGGGGAAGACTGAGTTTGTCTGCAGTTTGAGTCTTAATCTTTGTGCTGTGCTTGTTGCTCTCTTGTGTTTCTTAATATGGTTTGTGTTTCATGGCACAGAGGAAGTCCCATTCCTTGCTAGGAAAATCAAGAAGCTGTACTGCATCTGACAAGCTTTGTGTAAAGTAATATTGAAGCAACCTTTACTGAAACAGAATCTATCCCAGTTCCTTTTGGTAACCAYCTGCCTCTTGTAATTCCCTGACAGGTGGTAAGCTGGGCTACATAACTTTGCATTTTTTAAAAAAAATACTCTTTTTTTCCTGCTTGCTCCTACCTTTTGTGATGCCTGTTTGCCTTCAGTCTGATTTCCTGCACCTCAAACAGAGCTCACTGCTCCTTTTCTGTTCAAGTGCCTGCCTTCTCATTCTCATTTTGCTGTTTTTTCCGGAAAGATAAAATCTTACCTTTSAAAAACAATGATGTGAAATTCCTGCTGTCACCAGTGTTTTTGTCACCTTCAGAGTTCTCGTATTTCATATGGTTACAGTGATTATCAATCTCACAAATTTGTAACTGGCAAGGCAGTCTCACAAGGGTGTGTTTGGCTGAAACTGCCCCAGATCTTTCCTGCTGCTGAATGTTAACTGATGGTTGGTTTGTTTAAGGATGGCTTTATCTTGTCCCAGGATACGGCCTTTGTTAGAGCCAGTGTTTGCTGGGTCCTTTCAAAGCACCCTGGTGCAGATGTGTAATGAAGCTCCACCTTTCCTTGGAAACAGTCCTGGGTGCTTTTGTGAAAGTGTGAAGTCTTTTCCTCTGTGCGTGACAGGCCAGAGAATTCGGTGTAAGTGTGGTTTGGGTCCAAGTTAGCCAAAAATCCTGGCTAAAGTCAGGATAAAGTGCCATGTGAAGACTGTTTTATGCTGCTGTTCTTCAGCCTCATTGTGGTCTGAGGAGGAAAGTCATCACCTTCTCTCCCTGCTCACAGACACTCTTCCCTTTCCCTTCAGCTGGCTCTGGGATTTAGAGTTGGAGTGTGCCACTTTAACTCACTAATCTAGTAAAAAATCCTCTCCAATTGCCTTTGTCTTTTTTTCTTTCCCTTCCTTGCATTTTCTCTTTTTTTCTTCCCTGGGATCCAGAATTAAAATTCACAGAGCAGTCTCACAGTGAGTGGATGCAGAGGGAAGTGATGGCAGTTCAGGGATGGAAGCCATATGGAAGATTGGGGTGTCCTTCCACACACATGGGGAAACCATCTGAGAATTTAAAGGCTACTCAGTCATTCTAGCTACAATTCATCTRAAGAAACAAAGCTTGGTTTAAATGCACCTGTTGATTCTGTTATCTAGCCTRTGGAGCTTTGGGTCAAGAAAGATGTATTGGGAATTTGGGTGCCTCACTGATTACCAGTGTTAAATGCTGTAAATGCTTATGTTTTTATTGYATGTCTAAGAAAGACTCCTGCTCCCCTGGAGAGTCTGCAGTGTTTGAGGCTCACCATGGATCTGTCTTTGGCCCAAATCATGTGCACAGCAGAGATAAAGATTTGTGTCCTCCATGGAGTTAAGTCTTTTGCACAGTTTGCTACATCAGAAGCTGTGGGATAAGTCTCTGGGTTTGGGGGACACTGTGCCCACTCTCCAGTGGCTTTTAGACCTACATTATAGTACTGCAGTTGCAGGCTTGGCCTGCTGGCCCCCTTTCATTATTTCTACCCCTGTAGCTGGGAAGGTGAGACTCCCATGGCAGTTGTATTTATTTAGGCTTTGTTTTCCCCTGAAAAGAGGGCTCCAGTGAACTGTATATTTTAAAATCTAGGCGACCTTTGTCTCTGAGGGAAGCACAGTGTGCTAACAGCTGACTCCACCAAAGAACYCCAGCACTGGGAGCTGGCTTAAGCAGCAAATGTTTGTCTTGAGCAGAAAAGCTCTTCAGGCAGCAGGGCTGTGCTTTTTAATTAAAATAGCTGTTAGCTTGGTCATATGCTCTCAAACACTAGCACAAGGGTTACTTTTTCTGCAGAGCTTTAGGCAGGAATTTTCAAAGTGGGGCGTTAAGGGTTCGATTCCTATTTAATTAGAGTAATATTTGCTCCCTACCTTTGAAAATTTTTCTTTGAAAATCCCAGTCTTAAACTCTGGGCAGCCATGACTTCTCTTTACTAAGAAGGGGGATAAACATCAAAAGGCTAATATGTAGCATTTTATTGTAAGGTCATATGCTCCAGTACTTTATTTCTTAAAACTTTCTTTACCAAATACCACTTTCCTCAGTTTCCATGCCAACAAGTACACAGAGACAAGTCATGTTAGTTCAGTGTTCAAAAAAATGCTGCCTTCTTGGAGTACTTAGAGGGTCAAAATGCAGAGGAACTAACTCTGACAATAGGTGACATGGATGATAAATATTGAACATGATGCTTGCCTCCTAAATCAATAAATATACATCATTTTATGGAGAGTGTTGATGTTTGTGACAGAGAGCCCTGTCAGGGCTGTTCTCTTTTCCCTCCTGGTGATCCTAGATGAAGTCCCAAGACCTTTGTCTAACTCAGGGAGGCTGGGTCACGCTCCCATGAGAAGTGCAGTCATCYTGCCCAGCAGTGCAGCAGTGATCAGCTTTCTGGTGCTTTTCCAGGCTTTATTAAAAAGCAGAGTGGCCTCTTTGGTACTGACTGGGATCTGTCTATGCCAAGCTTGACAAGTTGGCTGGTGTCACTGCAGTAGTATCTCCAAGAGGCAGCTCTGGAAGAGGCCAAGAGGGATTATGATTCGTTTTCTTCCGTCATGTTTGAACTGGCAGATACAAAAGGAGCAGGGAGCACGTGGCAGCCTCCAGAGCTGGCAGCTCTGAGTTTGAGTGTACAAATGATTTGAAGTGCTGGACACAAACAGACATTATCGTGTGTGTTGTTKGTTTCTCTTGTGGCCCTTGATCTCAGTGTCGTGCAGAGGGATGGATTTCAGAGGCATTAAAAGTCACACCCTTCGTCCTTTATCCCGTGTGGATTCTGGAACACYTACCACAGCCTCCTGTTTGCTTGGTGCTGCCTTTCATTTCCCAACAGCAAGCCTTGGGTGGGAGGCAGCAGTAATAAAACACCTGAGGTGTTAACAGCTGAGCTGATCTGATGACAGAATGACAGCCTCCAACTCAGACCCTGCTGCTGCTCTTCCCTTAYGCCTTTGGTGACTTTCCAGCTTGGGAAATACTCTTAGCAGTCAAACGTGCCARATGATCTCTTGTGGAGATGTCCTTGGGTTTTCAGTACCTCTTTAATGTGCTTGGCACTAAAACAAGCTAGGCCAGACCCCTCTGGTGRGGCTGGGTTGGTGGATGTCTGCTGTGAGACTAGACTAATAGGTAACAGTTGTTACACCTCCAGCTSACTTGTTTCTGGCAGTTTCTGTCCCTTCCCTTGTACTTAAAATGAGGTGATTTGTCTTTAGGTAATTACTGAAGATGGGTTGCTGAGATAGCTTGAGAATATGAAGCTTTCATTGTAAGTTTTGGCTCCAGCTGTTAAGTTTTTTTTTGCCTTGCAGATCTTTTCACTTGTTTGGTATTTCCCTGATTCACTGGATTTTCCAGAGGAGGTAAAGAGAAGGACAGAGCAGAGAGTAGTTTGGTGATGTGTATTTCCTATGGGTTGCTTCTCTGTCCTGCTGCTGTCCCCAGTCATTTCACCTGCCACCACCATATTAAATCAGTCTATCATTAGTGCATCAATTTTAATGAATTTTTAATGAATCATGTTCTGATCATTTGTATTACTGCCTCTGAAGTGCTCAGTCATGACTGCCCTCTCTACCCAGTAGTCTGTGGGGAGTGATTTAGGACAGTATTTAATGGATCAGGCTGTGCATAAGTCTCTTAAAGCCCAGAGTTTTGTGTTTGGGGGTTATAAAATCCCTTGTAAAAGCCCATTAGTTCCACTGCATGCTTCCCAGTGTGGTTATGAAATTAAACTCTTTTCTCTACCATATTAGCCTAAAATAAACACAGATGCTTGCTCTGCTCATTACAATTTTAGATTCATCTTCAATTGTTCAAATTCTGTRTTAAGCTATTAAATTTTATGGTTTCTTTGATGGTATTTGAGATCTATTTGAGATCYAACAAAAGCAAAACCCCAGCACCTGAGGTTTGGGAATGGCTGCTACTGCTTTGCTGCTCTGGAAGAAAGATGCTGTGAGATCCTGGGGAAGGAGCACATTTTTGAGAGCTGTGATGCTTGTTCTTAAGAAAACCTCCTGCAAGGGGAATAAGAATTGACTTCAGTCCTTTTTTTCCGGGGGAACTACTGTAAAACTTAAGCAGGGAAGACCTTTACTAAACACACATRCAACTCTGGCAGGTGCAAACAGTCCATAGAATTCTGTGTGCCCCTGAAGCCTACCTTGGAGCTGAAAGTATCAGTCTTATTTGTTAACTTACTTGCAGGGAGCTGTGGAGATGCTTTGTTGAAGGGTCTAGAATTTGGATGTGATCTGGGCRTCACACTTGAGATCCCTTTTGGTATTGCCTGTTTTATTGCTCAGCACATTTTGGTCTGGATAAAGGTGTTGCCTCTTTCAGAGAAGCAGTTTGCAGAGAAAGTTTGCAGTTCTCTGCTTTGAGATACCTAGTGTCAATAAAGCAAATTCTGTAAACTATCCATTATTTTCTTTTGTAGACTTTGCCATGTGCTGTGTCTTCCCTGCAATAACTGATGTATTATACTCTTTATGAGCTCTCTTTCTCACTTTGTGGGTAGCAATTTATAAGTCTCCTAGGAAGTTCTTCTCTCCATTGGTCTGTTAGACTATGAACTCTACCTTTTTTTTTTTTAATTCAGAGGTGGTGGCTTCAGTAGTGCAGGATGTGTTCCTGACTGAGGCTGTGCAATTGCCATTGCACAACGARTGTTTGCGTTGGTTATTGTTCCTTGCAGTCAAACGCCTGCTCAGCGCTGTTTGTTCTCTTGATTAAAGCTGTGATTGAGCAGAGGTCCCCACTGAGCTCTTCTAGGGAAGCTGGTGTTTCCTCAAGGAGGAACCTAACCCAAACCTTCTACAGCAAGTCTGTTTGCCTTTGTGTTTTGCTTGGCGTTTGTGCCTCGAGCCTCGCCTGCTGTTGCACTGCCCAGCAGCCTCCCTTGGCTGAATCTGTCTGAAATCCCTGGCTTCCTCTTGGAAAATAGAAATGTTATTTTGCTTAAGCCACCACTGCCTACTGCTTCGTCACCTTCTAGGTCATGAATTAGACACTCCAGTGCCTGTGTGTGTTAATTGTTGCTGGACTGTTTCAAGAGGTATCGGGTAGTTCTGTGGGTTAAGGTTTGAACTGAATGCTTTTACAAATATACAGTTCAAAAACATGGGTATGAAAAGTATTTTTCATAGATACCATTTTCCTAAAAGGCTTAATGGTACCATGCAGTTTTTCCCTTTCTGTTTGCTGAGGAGGCTCACACAGGAGCATGAGGAARCTGGGCTTTGAGCTGATGGATGCATGTTGAGTTATACTGTCAATGCAGACATTTCTGTGTTCCAAGACAGAACTGGACAGAGGAATGTCCTTCCCCAGCCAGCTGTGGCCTGCCAGCTGGCATCCTGAATATACACACATGTGATTAGAGAGGAGAAGAAACTGCATGGTCCTTTGGAGTGTGGCACTGTGACCTTCTGCCACGATTAGATTTGGTCATTTATACAAATACTGTTCCTTATCTCTTAGCCCCTTCTTGAGTCTTGATAAGATGCTGTTCGCCTTCTTGCTTAGCAGTCCTTTGAAACTTGGATTAAAAATGTAAACAATTCTAGTGAGCCATGTTGGGCTGTATTCAAAATCCATACAGCARTCTTTGGAATACTTTGTTGAACTGCTCTTTAGAAGAGTTTTTTCCTAGATCTGGTTTATAGTTCCCAGGTARCCCTCTCAGGAGAGCTAGTGACTTCTTCCCTGTGTGCTGTGTCTGAGATGAGTGACAAACTTCTTGAGCTACTGAGTGAATGATGACATAAAAGCTTCTTGAAACCTGATGCTTGCCTTCTTAAGACTCTGAGGACCAGTCTGTGATCTCACCAAATTGCCTTTTCAGTATCACTGAACTTGTAAGATATTCTGACTTCCAGTTCAGTGTGAGGGAGGTTGTGATTTTGTGGGAAATGGGATATTACCATCTCCTCCCAGCTCAGTTTACAAGGAACTGAATTTTTTTTTCCAAGGCACAGGAAAGTATTTGCACCCTTTGCCCTACAAAGTGTTTTTAGTGATTAAACTGTACTAGATCTGCTGTCAGGAGCTTTAGCCTCTGATACTCCAGCTGTGCATCAGCAGACTTTCCTGCTGTTAAGAGGCCAAGAAAATGTTCTCCTTTATGGAAAGTCTGCTCTGCCAAAGATGAAGTCCTCTGATTGAACTGTCTGAAGGTCCTGCATTCAGCTGCAGGATCAATGCAGTTGCAATKGAGGTTAATGCAAGCCCTCTAAGGTTTGTAGGATCAGCTTTTGGAGRTGTCTGGTGCTGCTTTCCAGGGTGGCTGTTTCATTGACTGGTTTGTTCAAACTGGTGCTCCTCACTTTCGGTGTGAGATTGTTCTAATTTTGTGTGCTGCTTTACCTGTATAAATCAGGCTTGATTTTCYTTCTAACATAAAGAAGGAGAAGGGCTGGCTGTTTCTCATCAATGAGTTCTGGTACAACTGCTTGAGGGAAGCCTTGAACCCTGTGTCTGCCAAAAGAGAAGCTCCTGGAGTTCCTTGGAGTTCCTGGGGCTCTGAAAATGGGAGCAATCAAAGCAGCAAACATGTCTGACTTACTCCATATGGCTTTTCTGAGGGGAAATATGCAGGAAGTAACTTAGTTTCATAGTGGGCAGAAAGTGCTAWGAGTTGAAGGCTGTTCCCTTTTTCTACTTCTAGTTTTCAATTTTGAAATACCACCCGGACTAGCTGTTTACTTTGTGCAAGGTCACTTAGAACCTGAGTCGGCATTTTACTGATTTCCCAGGCTCTGCAAATATCAAGGTCAGGCTAGGTTTTCATTACCTTCTTGGAGTAAATTGTGTTTCCTTTCCTGTTGTCTTTTATGTRTATGTTTCTACATTTCCATCAAAATATTGTGCTGTTAGTCTATTCACACTTCACTAGTTCAGCCTGTGTTTACTATGTGTCTTTTAGAAATGTAATTGAAACTAGTGAGAGCACAAGAAAAGAAATACCTACACAAAYTTTCAGCTAGATCAATTAACATTCAGTAGTTGTAGCATTCAGAAGTTAATTGGGTTATGGACATGTGTATTACACTGTGCATTTTGTACAACCCATAATGGATTTTGCCCTTGGAAGTTAAATTTCTGTTCTGGGAATGAAAGACTTGATTCTTCCTAAAACTCTTAACAAGCAGAAAACAAGCTTGTCAACTACATGGCTACAAATAAATGTATTTATTTTGTTACAGTTAAGTCAAAGCAGCATCCCATAAGTAAATTGTTTTTGAGAGCTTGTCTCATTTGATTTTAAATCTAACTAACCTGGCAGAGAGAAATCTTCAATTAAGAACAGGGCCTTTTAATTGAACTACTCAATAGTAAAATGCAGTAGTTAGTTGTTCATTTATGCCTCTTAATATATTGAATTGAATTTCCTTTGTTTTTAAAACAAACTGCATTAAGCTGGATCTCTGATTCATGTTCATCATTAAACACAATTGTATTGCAAAAAGGGCATTAGAAATTGGAAAAGCCAAGTGAGGACCAGATTCAAGGAGCTCAAATGTGGTATGTCTTTGAAATACAGTTCAATTGCTTGAAGAMGTTTAAGCTCTGTATTTTTCTTCTCTTGTGGAGGCATTGATAGACTTTTAGAAGTTTGCTTTAGTTTAGGGGTGCAGAAAAATGGAATAGCYGAGGACATAGGGTTATTGCAAGGCCATCAATGATGTCACTTGGTACTGTCCCTTCTAGAAGTGGAGGATGAGTACTAGTAAAAAAAATACTAAGTCCTAAGTGTTGGTGTTGCTAGTGACACTTGAAATAGGAAGTCAGAACCCAGCTGTGATAGTTTCTATGGGAGATTACTTAGCCCATCTTCGCTTAAAAAACCTTCACAAACAACAAAAAGAATCCCTCAACAGCAAAAAAGATGCAAAYTAAAAT
Source organism: Alauda arvensis (assembly GCA_902810485.1). Taxonomy (NCBI): domain Eukaryota; kingdom Metazoa; phylum Chordata; class Aves; order Passeriformes; family Alaudidae; genus Alauda; species Alauda arvensis. The sequence continues at coordinate 640,204 of CADDXX010000194.1, read as the reverse complement.
CCTGTACTCCCACAATCAATCACCCTTGCTGAAATGTTATCTTTCATATAAGGAGTTATGTTGTATTTCATATATTGAGCTCTGCTCAGCCAGTCAAAAGGCAAATGATTTTTTTTGAGAGGCACCACATTGTGGTGTGGCTGAAAAACCTCTTCACGCTTTGGTGGCAGCAGCTCCGACTGGCTGAGCCAAAAGGATGTGAAYGCTGCAAGAGTTCCTCAGAGAGGGCGTCCTTTGATCTGGGCTGGGCCCCCTCCAAGAACAGAAGGAAAATGACTTTTATAATAAGCAAATAACGTCTTGATTATTTTTTCTTGAAGGAAGTCGATTGTGTTGAGCTGCGAGATACGCGTGACTGCTCAGAACCAGCCCCAGCTCCCTGACTCTTTTCAGGGTGGCCACTGATAAGCCACCACTGAAAGCTCCTGAACAAACCACTTCTAGTGTGACAAATGCATGGTTTGTTTGTTCATAATGCACAGAGGTGTTTTACAGATAACAATAGCAAGGGTTCAAGTTCTCCCCAACTGTTTCACTAAACTGGGAATTGAAGATTAATTCTGAAAGCTACTGTAATTATCGTTACTGTCACAGTTTTGTTATGGTTTTTTTCAAGTGATAAAATTGATTTAAGTAGTCCTACCAAAGAATGGAACATATGCACAGAACACAGTGGTGCAACTTATTTTTTTAATAATAATTTTATTTCTTTGCCCCAAGAGGAAAAAAGAATCCAAGTCTCATGGGATCAARGGCTAGGATTTATCTAAGTGCTTTGAAAACAAAAGGAATCATGAGTATAGTAGATGTAGATGGTAAAGTTTCACATTTTCAGATTCCTGCTCATGGTATATGCTTCAGTTTGGTGTGTTGGAGGAGGGTGTGTCTGTGCTCTCACATAATTACTTCTGTGCCATTAATAAACAATGTGACTTGTCAACATCTAATAAGTATTTTTAATTTGGCAAGCCTGAATAAACTGAAGCCCAGGTGCATTGGCAGAGAAGACATGTTGCCTGCTCTTGAATTTCTTATTCTTGGAATTGGAGGAGAATTCCATTCAAATGTTAAATGTGTGGCAGATAGAGTAGCTGGAGAAGAGAAATCTTGTGGTAGAAGCACATTTCCTARAGAACCTTGACCCAAGTAACAGAAAGCTGCTAGAAGCCAGTGGCAGAGGAGATGATGTCAACTGGGGAAGAGGGCAAGGTCAGATCAAACAAATCWAATCTTCCTCTCTGATAAAGGGCCATCTTCTCATGCTCTGTGCATCCTAGCAGTGTTTTAGGAAGGGTGGCAAAAGCAAGTTACCAAGAAGYGTTTAAAAAAAAAAAAGGCAAGCTTTCAGTGCTTAGAGAGTTTTTAATGTAACTGAAAGAAGATAAACTGAAAGAGTTTATCAAGAAGAAGGTTGTGGACTGTGACCAGTACTCTGTGGTTGCATATGTGTACCCAAATGCCAGCCTGGGAAGAAATGAGCTGGTGCTCATGAGGTTTTATCTGTTCAGGAAACTCAAAATGACTTGAAACTTCAGCTAAACAAATTTGGCTTTAAAGTAAACTGTGCCACTTTAATGGGGAAGATGAATAACTGTGGAAGCAAAATATTATTGCAAGTGGTAGGTTCTCCAGATTTTGATGTCAAAGCAAGATGGATTTCAGCAAAACAATACTTCACTAAGTGTGAATTGCAGAGCTTCCTGTAGATGTGACTGTAACATTCAGCATCCTTTGAAAATTATTTCATACTTACTGGTCCTTTGGTCCTTTTCCTTACATCTCCYTGAGAGCGTACATTACTAATATCTCCAGTCCTAAGAACATTTTTTAGATTATTTATTTTGTTAATTAAAAAAAAAAAAAAGGAAACTTCTCAACAACCAAGAAACCCCCAAGTATTTGTGGTTGCCTGTACAATGCCTGGAGTAAGGAAAATTAGTATTTCAGATTGGAAGAGTTTTAAGAATTCTATTCTTCCTCACTGAGTAATCATTGAATAATTGTATAGGGAAGAATTATGTTTTCCTGACAAGTGTTGCCTTGCTGCTGGCCTGTTGATACTCCTTTGGCCAAGATTTTCTTGTCACACCATCTTTTCTCTTAGTCCCTCTGGCTGCCCTGCAGGCAGCCCTTCTTTCTTTTTCTTCTCACCTCCTCACAGATGTATCTCCAATCTGTTGCAGGCTGCCTGCTGGCTCTCGCACTGCGACTTTTTAAAGTGATTCTTTTTGAAGTCACTCTKTTTCAAGTCCTTTGCAGCCCAGCTCCTGCTTTGGGGTTGTTTAGGGATGCTGGTTGTCTTTGCCTGATTCGATGACAGCGCTGTGGAAGTTCTGGCACTCGAGTGTGCTGGRATTAGGGAGCAGCAATCAGGGGACTACAACGTTCCCTTTGGCCAAGCTGTCTGTGCAAGAACCTCCTTGAGTCAGAGCATCTGAAGTGCCAATAAACCTTCTTGTTTCTGTGCACCAGGCCAGTTTTGCACCGAGGATGTGGATGAATGCCAGCTCCAGCCCAATGCCTGCCAGAACGGGGGCACCTGCACCAACCACAACGGGGGCTATGCCTGTGTCTGTGTCAACGGCTGGAGCGGGGACGACTGCAGCAAGAACATCGACGACTGCTTCACTGCCTCCTGTGCCAACGGCTCCACCTGCATCGACAGGGTGGCTTCCTTCTCCTGCATCTGTCCAGAGGGAAAGGCAGGTGAGGGCACARAGCTTGCATAAGTCTGGCATTTTCACAGAAGGTGCTTCCTGGGGTTTATGCACTCGTTCAGAGTGGGGTGTTTATTTCGCACATTTCGCCACCAAAAGGAAAAGCACTGTCCATGAGCAAAGAGCTGTTAAACCCCAATAGCCTGGGGCTAAGTAGTGTTTATACCAGGCTAGAAGACAAATCTATTACAGTTTAGGTTGCAAGGAAAGATCTTTTTCTAGCCCTTAGCAGAATCTTTATTTGCTAGAGAAGTTGCACATGAGTGTGACTTGCTGCATGCCCCTTGTAATAATTGTTTGAATCTAGAAGGCAAATTTAGATATCTTATGTGATTGTGTTAGCATGTGGGCATCCTCACTGGTATAGTGGAAAGTTTTCTGGTTTAGGTTAGGTGAAAGTGTGTCTCCTAACTACATGGAAATAAAAGTGATCTGTGTATCTGAATTAAAATGAGCTTCATGTGCACCTTTTCAGCYGTCAGAAAAATTATCATGCTGGTTTGAGAGAAGAGTTGTTAACTGCTCCAAGGATGAGATTTTGATAATGGTCAGCCATTTTTCCTGCTTCAGAAGTGCTGGAGACACCTCTAAAGTAACAAAATTTGTATTTAAATATTATGTTCTATACATGTGTARTGAATTCCCTACAGTAGTTCATAGGCTCAAGCCTGTAAGATATTGCTCAAGTTTCTGGCTGTGGGAGTCTCTATTTGAAATATCAGGATGTGGAATTTGTGTAAAATACAGTCTGACTGTTGCATCTCTCTATTTTAATAAATTCTTGGATGCTTCTTTAGGTCTTCTGTGCCACTTGGATGATGCCTGTGTTAGCAATCCGTGCCAGAAAGGTGCTCTGTGTGACACCAACCCCGTGAATGGTAACTACATCTGCACCTGTCCCCAGGGCCATAAGGGAGCAGACTGCACTGAGGATGTGGATGAGTGTGCAATGGGTGAGTTTCTGTTTGCTTTCTGTGAGTACACATTTTATCATAGCTTCTCCATGGCCATGGGACTCCTTTTGTGCTTTCCCCCTTCCATTTCCATATCTTTAGATGCATTTTAAACCTTGTGTGAGACCTGGGGCAAAGGGCTGAGCCAGAATAGTTGTCCATGTTTGAACTGGGGTATGAAAAGCAGCAAGATGCTTAAGCATTCTTCCTTGTGCAAGAGGGCTTTAGCACTGTGTGGGGAGTGCATGCAAACAGAGGTGATAATTAAGCTGTCCCTTAGAACTGCAGGGTACAATGAGAGCACCACAGTTCATGTGGGAGCTGTTGCAGCTATGGCCTCGGTAGAAATATATCAAGGCTCTSTGACAGCCAGAATATGGCTGGATCTTTTGAGTGCCTTCCAAGATTGGTGACCACGTGGGCTTTTAAAGCTGTAGTTCTCTGATAGCATGCTGTTGTGTTGTTTTGGGGATTAACTGGGCTCTTACAGACTTACTTACAGTTTTGTAAGTGCTCGTTCATGCTTCTAGAGTGTGATRTGTGAAGGTAATGCTTAACCAGCACTCATGGAAGGGTTGGAAAGAAGCATTTCTTTTAATTTTGTTCCTCAGTCTGCCTTGGACAAGAGTGCTATTACTTTCTGAAAACACAAAAAGGRCAAGTTTGATTGTTTTGTGGCTGTGGTGGCATCTTGTCAGCCTCAGGAAAGAAGTAAATGTAAAATGTGATCTGGAAATAAGGCCTTGAAAACATCATTAGTTCTCTAATCCATGCTAGCTGATAACTTTTCTCTTAAGAGCTGTCATTAGTAACATGAAGCAGTTGCTCCTCTGGTCCCTGATGGTGACAGCAATCCTTCTTTTTGCCCCTGACTGGCAAGTAACTGCCACTGTCTTTTCAGTGGCCTTTCCCCAGAAGGATGTACAGTCTTTCCCCAATATTACYTGCCAGAAAGGAATGCCCACCGGAAAAGACCACGACTAATAAAGAATGCTGTGGCTTTTCTGCTCTGGGAGAGGTTTTGACCCACACACATCTGTGCTTTCCTTGCAGCAAACAGCAATCCTTGTGAGCACGCTGGGAAATGYGTCAACACAGAGGGCTCTTTCCACTGTGAGTGTCTGAAGGGTTACACAGGGCCTCGCTGTGAGATGGACATCAATGAGTGCCACTCCAACCCGTGCCAGAACGATGCCACCTGCCTGGACAAAATCGGAGGGTTCACGTGTCTCTGTATGCCAGGTGAGGGGAGGCTCTGACAAAGGTGGGATTCCCAGCACGGGAAGAAAGCAGGAGGCAGAGCTCAGGGAGAGCTGCCAGCTCTGCTGAGGTGGAACACAAAGCTCAAAGGGTGAGGCTAAATGGTGAGAGAGAGCCTGCTGTGGTGGCACCAGCCAGGAGGACCTGGCATTTGTGTGTGGGAGGGAGAAAGCAATTAGAGGGCTGAGAAAGAAAACCAACCTCTGCTTCAGTGAAGGAAGTTAGCCTTCTGAGCTGAGTRTGTGTGGACCTATTTGTTGCTACACCTGGTAAAGTGCATGTGCAGAGTCTTCTCTTTGTGAAAGCAAAGCAGGTGCAACCTTTGAAAGAGTGCCTGTGTTTGGAGGTATTCGTATGATAATTTTGGATAATGGTTTTTGGGGTTTTTCTTTGCTTAAAATACCCCGAATAATGCAAGCTCCCATTGAACTCARGAAGTTACTGTAAAAAAAGCTACCTGATTGAAATTGTGCATGCAAAATTTGCATGGCCAGTGTAATCAATGGCCAATGTTGGTCTTCTGTTTTGCACTCACAGAAAGTGGTGACAAAAAAGGATGCAAGTTGCCAGTTGCACAGACTTATAAAGTACTAAAATAAATATAAATAAAGAATTGTCACCCCTGCAGATGATCAGCTGATACCATGACAATTACAATGAGTTTTCATTAATATAGTATTTATGAATATATGTTTTGAAAGGTGGARTGCTAGTTCCAGTTTTTCTTGTACTCTGCCATTAGCTAAAAGCCCTAAAAGTATCAGTTGCATTTGTTTATATGCCTTTTACAAACCAATTAACTTCTCAAGTGGGAGAAAACGTTAAATGTGAATTCAGCATAGACTTCTGCTATTGCTGGTTAGATAAGCATCTTCAGCAACAGTGAAACCTACACAATCAACATCCTTTTTTAACCTCTGGAGTATATTCTTACCTCATAGTTTCTGTCCAGACTGCAATGAAACTCTGCTTAGACTTTCAGCACTGGTGTAAGAGGCAGTTACACTCTCAAGGGCACTCTCTACAGCCTTCAGCCACCTCATTTATTTTTATATTTTTAACAGGTTTTAAAGGAGTTCACTGTGAAGAAGATATTGATGAATGTCTGAGTAATCCCTGTGTGAACAATGGAGTGTGTCTTGATAAAGTCAACCGCTTCCTCTGTGTCTGTCCTCCTGGTGAGTTCTTATTTCTGGAAGCTTTTCCTGTTYCACCCTACCAAGAACTGCACAGATATTGTGGGTTTCTGTTTTTCCTGGGGCAGCACCTGTTTGAGTGAGTTGCAATTGCTATTAAAACAGAATAGTTTCACATTGGTTGCATTAATAGTGTGCCTGTGGCTGGGTAAGCACTGACAAACACACAGCTGGACACCTCATCTAAAAGGGTAGCTTGCAACATGAGCTTCTGTTCTTGTGGAAATTGTAGTGATATGCTCAGCATATTTTAGAGATCAGGCCCTCAGCACACTTTTTGTCTTTTTCTGAGGTTTTTAGGCAGAAGCTGGTTTTGCATCAATAAAGTTTATGCTGCTTGCCTGAGGAGTGAGATGAATTTGGCTTCACTGGAAAAGAGCTGAGCTGAAGGACCAATGTTAACTGTTGAATAAGCACCACTTGTTTTCTTCATGGCTTACAATAAATTTGAAGTTCAGAATATACATGACAAAAGCCTGCTCTGCATCCTTTCTTACTGACTAATGATGTTCAGGCTCTTGCTTTGGTTCCTTCCTCCAATAAGAGTTCATGATTTAAAAAAATTTTTTTTAATCCAACTGCCCAAGGATCTGCATCACCTGACATCACCTGTCAATACTTCAACTGTTTCGAGAATTGTATTGAAAGTTCCAGTGCTATGTTGTACCACATTCCATACTCCTGTAGTAATTCTAGTCTGAAGGCTCTAGTGATGTATGCACTAGTAATTTATTTTTAGCTGCTTGCTTTGATTGCCCCAAAGATTTTTATTGGYGGGCTCTCAGTTTTACAGGCAGGCATAACTGTCCAGTGGTGGACACCACTTGAGCTCCATCTGCTTTATTTCTGTTTGACTTGGCCATCTCAGTTTGTTTTCAAGCTGAAGGTCCTTTGATCTGGAAGACAGAACCTTTGGGAGGTGGGTTGGATGAGGAGCCAATCCACCCAGGGCATGGTGTGTGTGCTCAATAATGCCTTTGAATGTAGATTTGCCARGCTTATGTTTGGGTGGGTTTGAGGCCTTGAGGTGACTCCTGACAGTGCAGCTGTCTGGATGAGCTGCTCCCAGTGAGTTCCATGTGTTTCTGTGCCTTTCAGGATTCAGTGGAGCTGTGTGTCAGATTGACATAGATGACTGTTCCAGCACGCCCTGTCTCAATGGAGCCAAGTGTATCGACCATCCCAATGGCTACGAGTGCCAGTGTGCCACAGGTCAGTCTTGTGTTCAGAGCCCCTGCTTGGAGRTAACATGTAACCTAAGTACAGGAAAGGCTGCTCACAAAGATGTCAGTGCTTTTTCTTTCTTTCTCTGAAATGCCACTTGTTTATTGCAGAGCTTTGTCTACTCCTTTGTGCAGGGCATAGTGTCTAAATAGAGAAAGCCTTTCATTTGTGGCAGTTAAGTTTACAGCTGATGGGAGTTCTGGCCTCCCTCTTCCAGCACCATCTTTTGCTTCCCAGAAGATGACAGCTTCTTCTCTATTAGCTATGGAATCYACATATGGGAAAACATCAGCGTGAAAGGCTCATGTCTGTGGTTTAACTCCCTTTCTTCCAGGTCAGATTATATTGTGTGCAGTTGGAAAACAAGAGATGGACAGAGCAGTGCTATTGTGCGTTCTGATTTCTGTTGCATCAAGCTGTTTTATGTCAAAAGGCTAAGACTGAAATGCAGTAACAGTTGTGAAAGAAATTGCACTTGGTAGCTGCCTGCCAGAGAGTAGCTGAAATGATTTGTCAGGTATCACACAGAAATTYTGATAGAGCTGTGGCTGGAACTCAGGTGGTTTTCTTAATGCCTGGTGAATTACATATTCAGAAGCGTCAGGTTTAATGATAGGATTTTCTTATCTTCATCCCTCCAGGGGTGATGTAGATGTGTTTTTATCTTCATTTTTAAATCTGGTCAAATAAGAGGGTTCAGAGCTGTTACATTCTAATTCTCACTAAGGAGCTACTCTTGGTTGCTCTCAGTTAATGGTGCCTGATACAGATTCAGGTATGAAATGCTTTGGCTTTACCTCTTCCATTAGGGAAGGAGCTGAACAATTCCTGGAGCTATCTTAGTCCCAGTAATGTGCAGTGAGGTTGGTTAGATTTACGTGCAACTTCTCTCATTTTGAGTCATTCCAATAATGAAATTATTAAGGCAAATYTGACTTCACTGCACAGAATGTAGCAGAGATTAGCCTAAATATACMCTAAATATCCCCAAAGTTCCTGAAGAGGCATTGAATTTGTTRAAAGAAGGAGAATGCAGTAGTTCTGACCAGCAGAGGAATAATTACTGTGGTCAAAATTTTCCTTTTTACTACTTCATTTGACAAACTAAACAGACTTTTGCAAAAAGAAGGGAAAGCTCAAATCTTCTCCAAACTTGGAAACTGTTTTAGTCTTTCTCAAGCTGGTGTGTGTTCTGGTTGATTTCGTTCACTGAGAGTGCAGAGATTACCAGGCCTGGGAGGGTTTTGGGTYGTGTAGAGGAGGACAATATGGAGAGCTGTGCCTTGAAAAGCAAGGTCTGAATTTGGCACTAGAATTKCATAAATCACCTCAATACAGAAATTCTAGGTATCCCACCTGAGGAGGGAAGACAATTGCTTCCATGAAGGCAAATGAKGTATGGAGCATTTTCAGGCTGAAAGCAACCAAGTGCATGTTACTGAAGCAGCAGTTCTTAGTAAAATCCTTGGTTAAACCTTTGACTGAAAATGGAARAGGGACTCTGTATTAGGACTGGTTTCCATCCTGTCTGATTCTCATATTCTATATTCAAATGGTGTTTTCCTAGYCTGTCTCTTGTCTGCAAAGACAGAAATCATGTTTTGGTGAGGYATGTTCAGTTAAGAGATCCAGAAATATTCCTCATCTCTAAGTGGCTCTGTTGAGCTGCAGTAAGCAGGCAAGGTAATGACTTTTGAATGAACATGTGCTAAGTATTATATTTAATRTTGACAGCCTTCTGTAAGCCTGAAATGTGGAGTTCTTCATGGGGGCAGGTCAGTTGCTGGACAATAATGTTTGAGAATGTTCTTGCTCTGCTAATCTCATGAGTGATGTGTTCCCTGAATGGTAATCGCCAGCTGCCGACGTGATTGAAAACTGCAAAATGTTTGGCCAAATGCTGTACAGATAGCTCTATTTACTGCTTGCTTTTTGTCTTTTCTTTCCCTTCTGGCATTATTCCACTTCTCCTTCCCAGTGGTAGATCATGGCTTTTCTTTTCCTGGGTTGTTTCAGGTCTTTCCTTTTTTATTTGTCCCTACCCTTTTTTTTCCCCTCCCCTTCTGCCACCATTTGTCCCCTTATCTGTTTGTTTTTCCTCCTTCCCTAACATCTTTTGATATCCATCTCTCTAACTAGCTTCCCTTCCCTCTCCCCACCCACCTCCACACCCATTCATCCAAGCACACGTTCGCAGAACTTGGAAATGTTAGCCGTCACCTGGTATGTTTGACCACAGAAATAACCACAAACCTGTATGAAAATTGGGGAGCCTCTTATCCACTTAWAATACTCAGGTGAGAACCACTCTTCAGCTGTTGAAATTCCCTGCAGCTTGGTTTGTATCAGTCTCCAGTTGGTGTCTTGATATTTCAAGTTCTGCCTTTATGATCTTTGGCTGCTGGAAGGCAGTGTGAGCTGTTCCTCCAAAAACTCAGCTTTGAAAACCATTTATTTGAAATTGTCCCTGTCTTACATAGCTTTGCTCCATCATGGAGAGCATGACTCTTGAGGGAGTTGTTTGCTGCTCTTAGCTTCCTGAACCCTTCAGCCAGTTTTGTGCATAGGTTCTGTCCTTCTCYGTTGCTCAGGATGTTTCCCAGCTGAAGCAGAATGAAACAGGCCAAATTGCTGCTTGTTTCATTGCTCCTAACCAGGAGGTTGCATGCAGCCTTCAGTAAGCTTGCAGTTGGTGCTTGATTGCAGTTACTGAAAGGTTTCCCAGTGAAAGAAGAAATTTTCTAATAAGCAGAGCTGCAGAAGTGTTGATGTGAGCCAAGGGAGTTCCCYTGGGGAGGTTTCAGCAGCTTCTTTGCAGTAATTTCTCATTCTAACAAGGTCAACCCCACTTTTTCCCCCTGTTACTGTGTAGAGAAAATAATGGCAGGAGTGTGCCTTCAGACAGTTCATACTGATACAAATAAATATTTCTGATGGAGATTTCCATGTTTCCTCTCATGGCTACTGTTCCAAATAAACTGAAGGTGACCTCTTCCAGTGCCAGGGGTTCTCCATGCATGACGTTGTTCTGTAATGCTGTGAACAGTGGAGAGTGTTGTGTTCCAGGGCTGGAAATGCAGTTGAGGTGCCCAGTTACCCTTTGTGCTCTCTACCACTTTGCTGATTCTTGATACAATTCTTTCTATACCCACATTATATTCACTGCAGCATCCTACCAGTAAACTTCTTCCTTACTCCTGCTCATGGTTTTTGCTCAGGTTTTACTGGCCTTCTGTGTGAAGAGAATATCAACAACTGTGATCCTGATCCTTGCCACCACGGGGAATGCCAGGATGGCATTGATTCCTACACGTGCATCTGCAATCCTGGCTACATGGGTGCCATCTGCAGCGAGCAGATCGACGAGTGCCACAGCAATCCCTGCCTCCACCAAGGGCGCTGCATCGAYCTGGTCAATGGCTACCAGTGCAACTGCTTGCTGGGCACCTCAGGTGTGTAAAACACGAGTGGAAGGCTTGGATTCAAGCAGAATTCAAGCATGGAATTGTTCCTTGTGTGTGCTCTGGTGTGTGCTGAATTTGAGACAGGTTATGGGATGAGAGTATTGTTTTCACGTTGCTTTTCCTTSCTGAACTTTGGTGTGTTTGTGTGGATTGCTTAACCCTCATTGGGGCTGCAGCTGATCTGGGGAGATTTTGCTTCCTCTTTKCTCCAAAAAAATTTGGCCAGCAGAAAAATTAGGCATAGTGTTCAAAATGTTGATTCCTTTGTTTAAATATTTAATACAAGTCCAGGGTCATATTCAGCCAGCACTCAGTGGCTCAGGTGGACATTCTGTGGTGTTCCACTGCTTCTGCATCATCACCTGTTTAATTTGCCCCCAATGTGACTTTAAATCAGATGGGATTCTTAATTTTTAATTCTCAATTTAATTTTGGAAAACAGTTTTGTTGCCTTCTTTTTAAAATTTATCCTCCTTTTTCCTCTAATTTTTTTAATCCAGGAGTAAACTGTGAAAAYAACTTTGATGACTGTGCCAGTAACCCGTGCATCCATGGGGACTGCATTGATGGCATTAATCGCTACAACTGTGCCTGCAAACCTGGATTTACAGGTAAAGTCAGCTACCCAGGAGCTCTGAGTTGTTTTGAAGATAGTTATCCGAGTAGCCAGGGAAGCTGTGCTTTGCATGCTGACTGCAAGGGATTCAGTTGGTATCTCAGTAAGTCCTTCTAATCTTTGGATCTCAGCATCTTACGTTACAGCTAGTTTTACCAAGCAGTAAAATGGCCTAATCTGTGCTGTGAAATGCCATTCTTGTTAGGTAATTARGCCCAATTCATGGTTCCTGGTTTTATAACAAATAAACCCACGTGACTTTGGTTTATTATTTACAGCCTCTTTCCAGGGACAGAGAGATTGTGGACAATATGGAGAGGTGTTTGGTTAGACTCTGCCTTGGGCTTTGACAATGAACAGTATTTCTATTTCTGTGAAATCAGAGCATTCATGTGGTGTTCTCATAAGTTGCTTCCCACTCTGAAGTCTTCAGATGAATAAYCTGATTTTTTCAGTACTTCTCTGTCATAGCCTGCTCTGTTTTCTTTTTAAACTACAAAATTTCTATGGTACGGTAAAAGTGGGGCTGAAAAAACAAGTGGTTAGACACCTCTGGATCCATGTTTAGAACTGTGAGTCAACATCAGGACTATTTCTGATGCTTAAAGCACATCTCACCACTGTTTATAAGGGTATTTGTGTTTTGAGCCGTGTAGGGTAATACAAAATAATTATTGTGAGACAGTTGGTACTGTTTATTACAGCTTTCTCACCACGTTCGTTACTGCTTATTACTGAATGATTCCAATTTAAATAGATCTGAAAAGCAGTAGGAAGAGCACTAAAAGGTTTCATGTGTCTTGTGCTTTTCTCTTGGGGTCTTTCTAAACTCCTGATGCTCCTTCCTTCCTTCCTATGGCTCTGGCAATGGTGGTACTCTCTAGTCCCCAGAGCAAGATGAGGGATGATGCTGATCACTCATGCCTACCACTCTCCTRTGTTGTTGGCATTCCATATTTGTTATCCTGCTGTATCTTTTACTGCTATGCTGTAATATGATGAATTGGCATATYCCAGTCTTTAAGGAGCTGGCTTGTGTGGGGTGTTGTTACTTTGTCATTTCCTTCTGTTAAAAAATGCTTTCAACTTACTGCATCATTCACTCTGTTTAGCTTTTCAGCCTCACAAGACCTTTTGGTCGCTGCTTCAGGAACCTTCCAGTCATAATCAGAGGCAGGCAAAACAGGAAACGGTGCTTTTAGAGCCCCTTTTGTGCAATAAACCACAMGAACTGTATTTACTGCAGGCTTTTGGGCAGTATTGGTTGTTCAAGGCGTAGGTGCTTCAAAGCACAGGAGCAGGGCTACGACAAGTGGAGCTCAAGAGGTTTGTTGCAAGCATGATACAGCTGAGTGATTTCTGCTTTCCTAATCAGCATTAACGGGTGATTTTTAGTGGAGATTGTGGAATGGTTTGTAAATACTTGCCGAGTGTGAGTGCTTGTTTTCCAGGCACAGCAAAAGTGCTGCAGTCTCTCAGAAACGCTTCTCTTGGCTTGAGTCAAAGCACGGAGGCATGTGAGCTCCATGCTGCTGCCTTGGCTTCCCCGAGCTGTGCTCAGTGTGTGCTCCTGCAGACGTGCAAAGGCAGCTCTGTCCCAGGCAGAGCTGCTCAGCAGGAGTGGTTGTTTCCCTGCAGGCCCCCGCTGTAACGCGGACATCGACGAGTGCACGTCCAGCCCGTGCCACAACGGCGGCACGTGCATCAACGAGGTGAACGGCTTCCGCTGCGTGTGCCCCGAGGGCTTCCACCATCCCCACTGCCAGGCACAGGCAGATGGCTGCCTCAGCAACCCCTGTGTGCATGGCAACTGCACACACACTGCCACGGGGTAAGGACTCCTGACACGTACCTGCTGCCTTCTGTGTTGTTGTGTCTTGCTTTGSCCAGACTTCCAGCTTCTGGTTTTTCTTCTGATTTCTCAGATTAGGATCCCAATTGATCTGATGCCTGTGACATAATCACAGGAAGGTGTAGACCTTCATTCACCAGCTGGTGTTTCAACGTTCTGTCCTGCCTTGTGTTTTTGCATGGGCGTGCAAAAGGGTGCCACCATCCAGAGGGAGGGTTTAGGGATTCTAGTGAGTTGAGTGAATGCAATTAAAATAAAGAAATGGTTCCAAATTAAATCTTTGGGGAGCAGCAATCTATTCCATCAAAACCCAAAGCATTGAGCATGGGGACTTGTCTTTATTGGCTGGTGCTGTTCTTCCTAACCAAACACTATCGAGGGACAGGCTGGCAACTTCTGCACTAGGGATGGATATTTCACCCAGGACACTTTGTCCACTGCTGATTTTGTCAGCTTTACTCATATTGCTGCATGTCTGAGAAGAGARAGGAAGATTCTCTCTGGCTGTTTTGGTGGCAGTAGCTGCTTCTGAATCYTCCCATCGAGGAAGACCAAATGCTGATTTTGGGWGCCCWAAATCAGACTTCTTTTTGATAATGRTAACTCTGGGGATGTTCTGTTTGTGTGAAAGTTCTCAACTATACATGGAGTAACCTCCCAAATATGTGCTGCATCTTGGGAAGTGTTGTCAGCACTTGGGCAAGGAAGTGATTTGCTGCTGTAGGTAGCTCTGTAGGGCAGGATGCAGCACTWTCCCTGGAGCTGGCAGGAATGCTGCCTGTATTGCTAATTCAGCCTCCTTGTAAGCTTGGAAAACAGATTTTTGTTCATTTTGTCAGTCATCTGTCACCTGCATTTATATCCACATACACCTGTGCCAGGTAAAAGAAGCTGTGTTTGCAGGGAGAGAGGCCAGTGTGTGTTGTGTGGCCTGAGTCCAGGGTGATTCACCAAGTCCTTGCTTCTACGTCACATGGGTGGGGTGTGCTCTACTTGAGATTTTGAAATGTGATGGAGAAGATTGCTCCTGCTCCCAGCCAGCTGTTTTCATTTSAAACCACTATTTGGTATTAAATCAGTCTAGTTATCTTTGGAACCTATTGTTCTCCTCCACTTTTTTTTTTTTTCAATATTTTTTTTTCTGTCTTTGTTTAAATATGTCGAGATGGTCTTATCAAAGCAGAAGCATATTGCTGGTTGACTGAACACTGTGAAAACTGTAATGAGGGAAGTGTGGTTTTAAGGGAGGGTTTATTTTCAAAACTATACAGCTGGGGTAAGCAAGCTAAAGTAACTTAGGGCTCTTCTAAAGAGAGTTCTTCTGGTTTGCTCTCCAAAACTMATCTGCAGGAGAAACTGGTAGAGGAGTTACTTCAAGATGCTCTAAAAYTACTGCTGTTTTGCCTTTCAAGGTATAAGTGTGTCTGTGACCCAGGCTGGATAGGAGATTACTGTTCCACAGAAGGKAATGAATGTAAATCCAACCCATGCCAGAACGGAGGAACTTGTGAGGATCTGTTGAATGGATACAGATGCACCTGTAGGAAAGGATTCAAAGGTGAAAATACAGAGAAAATATGTTATCTTTTTCCCTTTTTACTTCATTGCACCTTTAGTGTAATTTTTTTTCATTAAACTTTCTGGAAATAGTAATCAAGATGGGAAATGTCATGGCTGTATGAAGTAAAATTACAGTCAGTTTCTGTAGTCATGATACAATAGTTGAACACTTAGCAAGGGCTTGTCTATGCCTTGCTTGGGCTCATTAAGAAATGTTCTGTTGGAAGCTTAGCTTAATTTTCTTTGTAAATAATGAAATTTACATAAGTGCCCTGGAAATTGGAGGGGCAATAAACTCAAAATGACCATGGCTGCTTCTACACTCAGCCCATGAGGAGTGCTCTGCTTTCCTTTTCCTTCTGCTGAGATTTTTGAAAACGTGGCAGTGCTGTCCACTGCAGTGTAGGATAATCATGTGAGTTACAACCTCTTTGTTCATTCTTCCAAGAAGCACCAAGCTCTTAGCAGCACATTCTTCTGCTTTTTCCCATTCTCTTCTCCAGGTGTGAACTGCCAGGTGGTGGTTTCTCCTTGTTCCCCTAATCGTTGTGAGAACTCCGGGATCTGCCAAGAATCTCCTGACTCTGAGGGCTACACCTGCCAATGTGCCCCTGGCTGGGAAGGTAAGTGTGCATGGGGAGAACGTGTTGTGCTTGCAGTGCTGAGCAGTGCTGGCACTGAGCCTCTTGGCCACRGCTTTCTGAGGGGTCTCACCCTTGGAATCTCCACGTTTCAGGGGAAAGATGCACRGTGGATATTGATGAGTGTCTCTCCAAGCCCTGCAAGAACCATGCTTTGTGCCACAACATCCAGGGCAGTTACCTGTGTGAGTGCMGGCCTGGCTTCACTGGAGGGGACTGTGACAGCAACATCGACGACTGCCTGTCAAGTGGGTATCAGCACAYTGCTCTGTGTTCTCCAGGTTTTCCTAAAAATGAATTTGCTGGCTGCTGTCTGACAGATTCTGAACGGTCTTTCATGATCTCTTGCCAAAAGGAAAAAAAACCAAACCCAAACTTCAGCTTTGTGATGTTTGAGGCAGTCAAAATGCATCACGTTGGGCTGCCAGAAGTGGACCATGGTGTCCTAGCTGATTGCAATTGTTGTTCCCAGATCCTTAACTTGAAAAGGTCCTTAGAGTTTACATACTTTATTAAGAAGCACTGTTAAATGCAAAATTATATTTGCCTGAAATTTTAATCCATCAAGTGCCACTGCAGGGCTTACCTGTATTTCAACATTAAGTTTGAKTGAGGTGTGGTGGGAATCTGGGGTACAGCAGTCCTTCCTGAAATGTCTGTCTCACATTARTATTATGGGAAGAGTGGGTCCTGTTGCAGTTCCAGTTAATCCATATTTGAAAACAAATTAAGCCTTCTCTTCTTGGAAAGGTATCAGTTGCAGGAGGGTAGCCCATACAGTACTGAAACAGCTCAAATTGCAAGAAAACAAGTATTAATTTCATGTCCTTGACATTGCTGTTTATAAGGAAAACCAAATACATAGTAGCTTCTTTTTTGACTGGGCAAGTTCTGTATCTTCATCAGATAAAATCAGAGTCTCCTGAGAAATGTCACGTGTTTAAAAGTTCATCTGTTACTATTTGAAAAGTGTTTTATCAAACCTTGGAGGAGTCCACAATACTGTAATTCTCAGATTGGCTGGGTGTTTAAAAAARCCCAACCAACAGAACAGAAAAACCTAAAACAAACAAACAAAAAAAAGACCAACTCCCAATCCCTTATTTTCTACTATCTGTTTTAAACCAAAATGGAGTTTTGAAGACTTTAGGCGTGAACTTAGCAAATTGTGTTTTGCATTGGGGAAAAAAAAATGTAAATTTGTGACTGCTGTAGAGAAGGATCCAAACAAGTCTATTAGCAAAAGTTACCGTGGGAGCCCCCAAAGCAGCACTGCTCAAAGAACTTCAGAGGTGTCTGGCTCAGCCTGAGCTTTTGATTTCTTCTTTCTGAGCAAACAGGTACAGTACAAAAAGTGTCACAGTGCAGTGACCCAGAGCTTTGCTCACTGAAGCCAACAAAATCATTGCCTGTCTTGTTAGTTTTTGTGTGGGTGTCTGAAGATAAAAACGTTCTCCAAGAGTTCATCTTGCACTCCCRAACAGCTGGGACATCTCTCTCCCTCCTCCTGAGTGTTCTGAGAGCTGTGAGATTCACCCCGTGTTGTCTTAGGCAGCACACCCATGAGGCTGAAGGAGCATTTCACATTACTGCCACAGCTGATTTCATTTAGCATAACAAAAACCTTCCATGCCTTGAGCYAAATGCCTTTAATCTATGAAGCAAACAAACCCTCCAACTGCAGGAACTTATTGAAAAGCTGATACCCGAGTCTCCTTCTGTCAGTAAATGTGTGGCACAGAGAATTAATGCACAGCTTTTGGCTTCACTCATACGTGGCTGACTGCCACAGACACAACATTTTATAGCTGCCAGGGGTCTTGCTTTGAGTGTGCCTTTTCTCTGCAGTAGTCAAATGACCTTTAAATGGATGCAGGTGTGTCTCATAATACAAATTTTTAACATGTGAGCATATTTCTCAGTCAATAAATGAGCTTTAATTACCTTCCTTTTTTTTTTTTAATGTTTCTTTTCTTCATTTCCCAGCAAACAGATTTCGCTTAAGATATTTATGATAAACTGCAGATTTTTGGTGTAGTCTATTTGCATTTTCAAGTTCATATTTTATTAGTACTTAAAAATAGTCCTAAATCCAAAAAAAAAAAAGGCTTGGTAACTTATTTTTCAATCTCTTTGTTTTCTCCCCTTTTCCTTCCCCCTCCCCTTTCCCTCTCTGCCTTCATATATTAGGCTTTTGCTCTATGGAATGCAGAGTAGAAAAGGAATCTGGCTTCAGGAATGTGGGTCTTAAATCCARAAGTGGAAGGAGAAAAGCAGGAAGAAATTACTGAAGGGCAGAAGTCTTTCAGGCAGATTGGTACTTGTGGAAACAGAAGGAATACAGTAGTAGGAGGTGGCTTAGACCAAAAAGCAGTGGTATATGAGTAGCAAGAACGTGGCAGGGATAAAGAAAATATGAAGAAATGCAGTGATTGAAGAGAATCCAAGGTGGTGTAGGGGTTTGTGAGCTTTTCTGCCAGCCTTTCCCAATCAGTCTGTGATGCTGGGAAAAATGTCAAGTGCTCAGTAATGCATAAGTGCTCATATATGTGCTAATGTACACACACACATTTGATTTGACTGGACTGCTTTCGTGCTGAAAATTAAGCACACAAATTCTCTCTTGTGTTAAGCAGAGTCTGGAAAAGASAATGTGCTGAATTCTCTGAGGAATAAAACTTGGTAAGGAAGAGGGAACAGTTGCTGCTCTGTTTTAATTGTATCAGTGGCATCTGTCACAAAAGCAGCATTTGAATTTTAAACCAAAAGCCTTTGGGTTTYGGTTGAACAAATTCCAGTAGAGAAACCTTTAGTCCCTGAGTGTTGGCCTTGATCCCCACCTTCTGGTAAATTTGTTATTGATAATGCTTTGCATTTAGCTGTTCCATAAAGGAAAACTTGTCAGTACTCTGTCACACTCTGGGCTGTGTGACACATTCTTTTTCTAGAAACAACCGCTCTGGGCCTGGCCCTTCACTCTCACCCATTTTAACCCTCACTGCCATACTTGTGCCCTAGATCCCTGCCAGAACGGAGCCTCCTGCGTGGATGGGATCAACTCCTTCTCGTGCCTGTGCCTGCCTGGATTCCATGGGGACAAGTGCCAGACAGACACCAACGAGTGTCTGAGCGAGCCGTGCAGGAACGGGGGCACCTGCACGCACTACGTCAACAGCTACACCTGCAAGTGCCCGCCGGGCTTCGAGGGCACCAACTGCGAGAGCAACGTGGATGAGTGCACYGAGAGGTGAGGCCCCTTCACCCTCTGCCTGCTCCTGCCCTCCAGCAGCTTTTCAACCAGGGAATCCTCTTTTCCTGACGTTTGTCACAGACATACTCGTGATTCTTGCATGGAAAGAAAACGCACTTGCCTGGTCCTCGGTTTTTTTCTAACAGTTCCATTACAGGATGAATGTGACAGTGTTTAACAAAGCATCTCTAACTGCTTTAACCTAGCTTATTGAGATATRAATAATTCATATTTTTGTAAGGCCATTATCACGTAGGGGAGGGGAAATAATTGGTTATGAATGGTTATTCTGTTGAAAAAGACAAAAGCTGCGAAAATGAAAGCAATGGCCAACTGTTAGAAAGGCAGCAAAAATAAATTAGTCCTGAGTTGTTGGCAACAAGAAGAAGAAACTAGGAGAAACACTAAATCCACTAAATGCTGTACTGGAAAGATTGAAGCATCAGAGATCTCTTAATGTTCACAAATTGGATGTGGTTTAGCAGTGTCRAGATAAAACGTGAGGTTGTTCTAAAGGGGGAGGTGTGGAACTGAGTTAAAATGCTCAGCAGCTGGTCCTTATATAAATGGTTCATGTGGTAGTTTTAAAAGCTCTTTGAGAGTAAAACATGTGATTCCATCATCTGCCTGCATGTTTATTTTAAGCTTCATTAGAATTGATGGAAGCAACTTCAGATTCTCAAATGGGAAACAATYCTAACACTTTCTTTAAAACTTGCAATGGTTAAAAAAACAATTAAGTACTCCGTTCTCATCTAGTTACCAAAGACAAATTATGCAAAACTCTAGGTTTTCTCAAGTATTTTCTGCACAAATGAAAAAGATCTTYCCTGCCTTTTATAAAATTGCATTTGAGGAGGAGGTATTTTAATATCTTTTTCTTAAGAGCAGGATTGTGTCACTGATGAGGGTGTGTTTAATTTGCACAACAGTTGTTGAATGGAGTGAAGTATGCTGGGTGTTCTAGCAGAGCTCCTGGCTCTTCCTTGAGGTTCATCCTGTTTTTGTTTTTGTTATCAGTCAGGACAGGAACCAGTCTTGCAGGTATGAATTAAGGATGTAGCAATTTTCAATGCTCTGCCAAGCTAAACCAGTCACACCTTCTCAACCAAAATTACCTGCTGTGCTTAAGAGCACYGAGGTGGTTGGCTAATTTGAATTTGGGTCAAACAATTCTTCCGTGTGTTGTGTGAGAAGCTGCCTATGAGAGAGTGSCCTCTCCTTTTGGTACCTGGTTTCAGTGGAGCATGCCAGGTGRTTGGAATTCCTCTGTCTTCCCTGCTTTGCCATGAGTGTAAACAGCAGCTTGTTCTCTCTCTAAAACAGAATTTAGCCCCTAAGACACAGGAACTTCTCTGATAGCAGTTTAATGTTTGATAAGTAGGTTAAGGCTGACGTCTTTACTGTAATCACAGTCAGAATTTCGATGTTTAAAACTTGCTTCTTTGCACTGTGAGCTCAGGGAGGTGAGTCAGTGGCTTCTCTCGTGGAAATACCCTTTGACAGGGCACAAAGCAGATAGCAGGCATGAATTTGGTTGGTGTACTTTATCAAACTGATTATCTCAAGTCAGATCTAGGGTTATTCTCAGAGGAGCAGGAGTTCCTTTACAAGGAAAACGAAGCCAGTTTTGCATGAGGCATCAATTCTCCAAACTTTCCCAGTCACTTCTCCCTAGGACACCTAATCTGGCAGAATTTCTTATGATCAGAAGATTGGGGGGAGGGGGATAGTTCCTTTGATCTGAATTCTGCCAGGGCATGTATGAGTAGTTTTACAAATCAGGACTTAAGATTCTCATGAGAAGAGAAGGAAGGGATTTAGCAATACCAATACTTTCACATAATTTCAGTGAACAACATGCTTGTGTTTTGCATGTTATATGAACTTTTTCCTTGAGAAACCATGCCCCTGGCTCCTTTGAAGATTTTAAGAAAAGGCAAATTGCTTTGTTTCTCATAATTTGTAATACAATTGTAATTTGTAATAAAATTTATCAGTTTGAGCAAGCCATACGAGGTACTGCTTGTGGTCACATTGAACCTGGGAAGATTTTGTTAAATAAGTTACATCCATCACTAATGACTCATTAAARTCCTGCTTTACTTTCTTGGTCTGCTGAGGTGCAAGTGAGCTGGATGGTGAGCTGGAATCACCTAGGATTGTTTTTTTTTTGGTTTATGCTTCTTCAACCAGAAGTTAGCAGTGATCAAAAGATGCTGTTATCTGCTTTTCTCCCTTATTTCAGTCATGTTTATGTTCTCTTTTTGTCTGTGAGCTAATTGCATTTTGTCTGAGCTTACCTTCCTTCCTCCTCTCTTGCAGCTCCTGTTTCAATGGAGGCACCTGTGTGGATGGAATCAATTCCTTCACCTGCCAGTGCCCACTGGGGTTTACAGGACCCTTCTGCCTCACAGAAATCAATGAGTGTGACTCCCACCCTTGCCTCAACAGGGGCACCTGTGTGGACAGCCTGGGCACATACAGGTGTATATGTCCCTTGGGCTACACTGGCAAGAACTGCAAGGTGGGTGACTTCTTCTGGCATTGTTTGAGCTGTCCAGCAGCAGAGGTGGCTGGGAGAGGTGTGAGGTGCCAAATGTGGCTGAGCTCTCCTTCCTTCAGGCCTGATGAGGGGTGGTTGGCCCATTAGGTGCCTCTGTTCAAAACTGGAAATCGCTGAATGGACTGGAAGAAACCTTAAAGAKCATCTAGKTSCATCCCCTGTCTATYTGCAAGGAGGAGAAAAGTGGTTATTTATGAGAACAGGTGTCCCTGGAACTTTCTAGATTAGCTTTCTTAAATTGAAACCAGCTGTTACCCTGGAAAATGGCTGCATTTCTTTCAAAGCATAAAACTGTCCTGATTAAAGACAGAGTCCTGTATTTAAAAAAAAAAACAAAACAAACCAGCAAAGAAGCACAAAACAAAAAGCAGATTATCAGTCTGATTGGCAGGATTTAGATGTAASTGGTTCATTTTTAACAGGGAGGTAAATTTTAATCAGGGTTGATTGTAAATTTTTTTTTTCATGAGAAAGCAGAGAATGTTTTGGGGCAGCAAATGACGTGCTTGTCCTATTCACAACCTCAATAAAAATTTCTGGCCTTACTGGCACGCTTAAGTTCAGGCAGTTTACAGTTTTCCACAGGAGCTCCAAACCCTGTATGCTGTAAATGACTGACTAGTGCCTATTAAAAACTCTAACTTGGCGTGGCACAGTGGGAACAGAGTGATGTTTTTCAAATCAGAGTTCTTTCTTTTGATTCTGTTCTTATCAAAACAGCAAGAATGATTTGAGACTATTTCTGCTTTTGGAATGGTAAGCTCTGTATTGGCTTCCTTCACCAGCAGTCTTGAGTGCTGCCATTAAAAAATAAAAAAAAAAGGTTAATTTCTTAAATGGCTGGAAAACAGTACAATTTGGTAAGAATTTTGCAGCTCTCTTTCATRCCAGCTTGTCTTTGTAGAGCAGTGAGTGTTGGAAAGAAGCATTTTARTGGCAGTGGGGGAGGTGCTTTTTGAGAAGTATGTTGCTAGACATTAAATTGTCAGGTCTGCTTCTAGGTATTGCTAATGGAGGAAGTGAATGCAAAGTAATGAAGTGATAGAAAAAAGCAASCCCTCTGCTACCCTAATTATGCATTCTGGGCACACCACTCAAACCTCATGGGGAGAATTAGCATTGAGAGTGATGGTGAAGTACTGTGAAGTTTGGTAGTTCCTCTTCTGTTATGTTTGCTTTGTTTTTACTGGAGAAAAGGATTAATGTTCCTTTCCCCAAATTAAATGCTGTGGATTCTCAGAAAGTCTGCTTTATGTTCAGAGAAGCTTGATTGTAATGTATTACCCATTTTTATACAAGGAACCCGAACTTTCCAAATTTATAAGCACTACTCAAAGCTGTATTGGGGAGATTTATAGATTACAACTACACTGTCGTTCTTGTCTTAGTGGTAAACTGGCTTGACCTAATTAGCAAAGCTAAATAAGCAGCACAAAATCAGACAATGATTCATAAGTTTTAGAATTTGCATGTAAAACAGTCAGCTACTCATTACAAATGCAGAAGCAAGAGGCTSAGTGTTTTTTCTTCTTCACGCTCAACTACATGTGATAAAACTTAATTCCAAGTTTCCTTTTGGTTGCCTGTGAAAGCACAGATTTTTTTTTTTTACTTTAATCTCTGTGAGGAGACAGTTTGCATTTGAAAAGCAGAACTTTCTACGATTGAAAATGCATTTTTACAGCCAAAATTCAGGGCTACTCACTTTAAAAACCTCACCCTTCCTCAAGTCAGCATGAAATCAATCAAATAGCTGATTTGAAGATTAATTGCTTAAAAGGGAAATGATGGTTAATGGCTGATTTGTTTTGGGTCTCCACTTTCATAGGATGATTTATTGAGTTTTTAAACTTTGTTTTTATATGAGAAATCAAGAAAAGCAGTATCTTTTAGCCCATCTTCAGCTCATAAAACTGCTGTGGGGTTTCAGTTGAACCTTGGAAGACACAAAAAGTCAGAGACCATACTGCAGCAAATGGGGCCAAAAGCATGTATAGTGAGCTAAGATAGAAAGCAAAAGTATGGCTTCAGAATGTGGAACACATCTGTCATCCTCAAAAAGCAGKGAAGATGGGGGAAGTCAGGGGAAATAGCTGGAAGCCTCCTGCTAATGTGGAACTGGAAAGCTAGTCTGAGATAAAACCTGATTTTCTCAAACTAAGCCAGTCAAAGATCCACCTTCATAATGAGATGTGAGAATTTTGAAATAATGCTGCCATCTGGGGTTTGTTTCCTCTATACACTTGCACTTYCCTGGGCATATGAGACTGTCAGTAAAGTACCTGGCTTAGGCTTGGGAAGTACTGTCCTGCTCTTTCCAGTGCCACGGGGAGCCAGTATTGCAGAGCTCCCTTTCTTTGCTTCTTTTACTTGTTCTCTGAGTGGTTTCTCCTGCATTTGTGACATTTCACGTGGGATTTTTCCTCTGCAGACCCTCGTGGATCTGTGCAGCAAGTCTCCCTGCAAGAACAAAGGCACGTGTGTGCAGACCCTGGCCCAGACCCGCTGCGTGTGTCCCCCCGGCTGGACCGGCGCCTACTGCGACGTGCCCAACGTCTCCTGCCAGGTGGCAGCTTCACAGAGAGGTAAATCAGCATCCTCTGGGCTCCAGCTSAAAACATTTCCCCATGCAGCTCCTTCCCCCTGCACCTCTGCACATCCCAGAGGGCTTTGCCTCCAGGTGGTTGATGATGGGCACTTCTYGAGTAAAAATGCTCTCTGCGAGGGTGTGTTTGGGAGTCAAGGCTTTCTTGGTTCTCCCCATCACAAAAATAYCAGAAAGGAGGAATTAAATACTTTATGAGGTCTTAGAGTTTCAGTAGTACTGTTTTACATGGGCTGCCTTTTTGGAAAATGCATCAGCCCTTCATGCTAAACCCCAGGCCAGGTTTAAGACATGTTGTCCTTGTGCAAGTAAGGCATCTTGGAACTCATGGTTAGTATTTTTGCAGAGAATACTGATTACTAAGTGCACTATTTAGCCTTTTAGGCTGTACCATGGCCCCTCAAAGTAGTATTTTTCTAATTCAAATGATGTGTATGTAAAAGATTTGGTTTTTAAGTGAATTTTGTCCGGCAACATGGTTTGTGGCCCAGGCAGATGGACACTGTCATGCCACTTTTGTCTTGGAAATCCAGACAAGCAGATTCAGTATCAAGTTCCCATGCTTTTTGGGGATATTCTAGGTACATTGAACCTTTGTAGAGCAGCAGTAGTACTTCAGGTATGCATTTASCAGCCAGTGCTAAAGTAATACAGCAGTACAAATACTTCATGCCAGTGTTGAATCCAGTGATCCAAAGAGGACAGAGCAATTACTTCATTTGCAAGCCAGTTTTGGTTCTGATCCGCTGTAATTTAGGGAATAACTCTCCAATTTTAAAGTTGTAACTTTTCCATTTGATTGCTTTGATGGCTTATCCATATCCACTCCTTTTTTGAGCTGCCAGCACTGGCAGCAAGCGTGTTTCAAGTGTTTGCTCACTCGATTTAACTTTGGCTTCAGGAGTCCCCGTGGACCAGCTGTGCCAGCACTCTGGGCACTGCCTCAAYGTGGGGAACACCCACCACTGCCAGTGCCAGGTGGGCTACACGGGCAGCTACTGYGAGGTGCAGCTGGATGAGTGTGAATCCAGCCCCTGCCAGAACGGAGCCACCTGCCGGGATCACCTGGGCGGATACCAGTGTGAGGTAACCTGGGGTGTGCTGGGAACAGGGAGAAATGCTTAGGGCACAGTGACACAGAGCAATCAAGKGGTAGAGTGCTGTCAAACAGTGGGGATTAAAGCAGCCTGCACCTGGAAGGAATTTTTGATTTGGCTGTAGCAAAAACGGTGCTCCTGAGAGGTTTTTGAGACTGAATTAAGAGGTGTGATTGGAAGGAGCTGTGGTTGATGAGTATTTCAACTCTTYGTGTCGTTGGAGAGGGGGTTCTTAATGGGAAAGGGTTTTTTGCCTGAAGTGTAGTTTATATTAAAATATTTGTAAAATGTATTYGAGGAATATTGTATTTTCCCTGTTGGATGGGCAAAGTATCCCTTGCCTCTTAGGGTGGGAAATGCTTTCCACTGCTTTCAGTTTCCTGATGCTGATGCAGAGAGCAGCATAGGCCTTGAGATGATTGTCTATCAAAACCTCCCTAAGCTTTTCTGAATGGTAGAACACCTTGGAAGCCCATGCTCAGAGGGAAAGGATGAGTTTTATGTGAACCTTAAGCCAAAACTAAGCCAGTGCTATAGGGTATCAGGATTTGATCTGCTCTGTTTTACATAAATCACTTGAATTCAAATTTGCAGTGCCCTGTTACGTGTCACATGGTCGAGTTGTGTACTTGCAGCCCTTGAAATCACTTGCAGTTGTTCAGCTACAAAGGCAGTGCTAATCTGCCCCATCGAGGGCTCCTCTGTCTGTGTCAGCCTTTCTGAGATGTCTGTTAATGTATCCCTTAGAAGAACACTCACACTTATTTCTCTGCCGGCAGTGTGTGGCTGGATACCAGGGTGTCAACTGCGAGTATGAAGTGGATGAGTGCCAGTTCCAGCCCTGCCAGAACGGAGGGACATGCATCGACCTCATCAACCACTTCAAGTGCTCCTGCCCACCAGGAACTCGGGGTAGGAAGCTCAGCAATTAAGGGAATGTTACAGGAGGGAATTTTCCTCTCTGACTGCTGGTTTCACAGACACAGTTTAGAGGGAATGCATTGTGTTCTTTGAAAAATGTTCCCAAAGTACACTGGATCCCTTGAGATACATATTTTCTCTTTAAAAATAAATGCTGCTTTTCCCCCTCCCTTTTAATTTTTTTCTTTTAAAGGAATAGGTCGTGGCAGTGTCCCTTGGGAATGTGTGATCTGTCTTTGGCAATCTGGATGCATGAGATTGCTGTTAAGGTCTCTCCCAAACCTATCTGTTTTGATACAGTAAATYCAAGGTTTCTTTTTGGCTAAAGGGCTATGAAATAAATAGGAAACTTTTTTAGTTCTTGCATAACTTCCAATGTCCTTTATATGCTTAAATTTTTGCCYTTCATTGCCCTCTGTCCTGGAGTCTTTTGTGGAAGAGAAGTTGAATGACTCTAGGCTACCTTAAACGATTTCAGCATATTTGAGCTCTTTTATTAAAAGCTTCTTAGGAAAAAAAAAAAAGCCCACAGTTTGTATCAGTAGTTTTTAGTTAGCATGATTCCACTGCCTGTTTATTGTCAGGTTTTGTGAAACCTAGCCTTCCCTTTTATATGTGACCTATGAACCTGGCTTCTACCTTTGAAAATATTCTGAATTTAACATTTTAACCCAGCAGTAAATGCTTTCTCATTTTATGTTCTTCTTTTTAAGCTTATTTCTCAAGGCAGTTAAAAATTTTACATTGCTCTGAACTTTTTCATTCCGAAGTGTGTAACCTCAATGTAGGTGAAATCTTCAGATGTCAGATAGGACTGAATTCTTGGTTCATAAAGTAAAATTARGTACAATTATAAAATAATACATTTGCCTCCTGCCCATGCATATCACCAGTTCATTCACTTTAGTGTGGCTCTTAGCTCATCTCCCCACTCTGGATAAGTGTTTATTTCATTGTAAATCATTGCACTACCAATTCTTCAGGTATTGTTCTTAATATTATTGTTCAATTACAAAAAAAAGGGCAAAAAAAGTGCAATAAAACAAAAGCAGAAACAAACCTGCTTTTTAGGTCTCCACATCCAAGAGTGTATTTATGTACCAGTTATCTGCATTGCCAGAATTTCTGTACTCCACTAAATCCCCCACCATCCTTTGAGAGGTTCTGAGTGTACTGCTTTTAATCCTCCAGTCTTCCTTTGTGGAGATTAATTACTTTTTGGATGTGACAGATTTTTTTTTTTTAATAAATGAAAGAAATTGGAGGAGAATTGATATAATTATTTAGGATAGTAAAACTTAGCTTTTTTCCTTGGCTCAGTTTGTAATCAATACTTTACTGATGCCAATGTAAGCATCCTCCATATTTAGGTGGAGGATTTTACTTGCTCTGGTTGGAACAACAGCAATAAACTTGCTCAGCTTCCCCTCTCTGTCCCCSTGTGCAGTGAAAGCAGAACCAGCACCAGACCTCACCCCTTGAAAGGAAATCCCACAGGGAGGAGAAGAAATTGCCCTCCCTGGCTGCTGGTGGAGGTTTGCTGTAGGTCCCCAGAAGCCAGTCTGGAGGAATCAGTGTTTTATCACAGCTGTTTTGTTTTTTTTTTTGCTGGTTTGCTGTTGCTACAAATGCTCTTTGCCCAGTTCCAGGGCAGCCTGGTGGCAGCTCGTGGCCTTTCAAGGACAGCATGGGGCTCCCAGGCTCTGCTCAGTCTCAGGGCTAAATCAAGTGCATCTTTTTTTGGGCTTGGTTTGGTTTTGTGTTTTTAATTATGCCCTTAAATTAAGTCAAGTATGAAAGCTGCCAAATACCAGGATGGTCTAGCATTGAGGACAGCCTGGATATAAAACACATGTACCCTAAWTCTGGCTGTCTGCAGAGGGTATGGAATGTATTCAGCTGGGATATTTACCCACTTATTTCTGGGACTGTGTGTGTGACAAGGCCTTAAAAACTTGATGAGCAGTGTTGGAGAGGCAGCCACAGCACTGTGCCCTCAAGCTGTCCTCCTCTCCTGCTTCGACAGGGCGCTTCTGTGAGGAGAATGTGGACGACTGCATCTCGGAGTCAGGAGTTCCCCGCTGCTTCAACGGAGGCCAGTGCATTGACCAGATCGGGGGCTACAGCTGCCTCTGTCCCCAGGGCTTCGCAGGGGAGCGCTGCGAGGGGGACATCAACGAGTGTCTCTCCAACCCCTGCAACCCCCGGGGCAGCCTGGACTGTGTGCAGCTCAGGAATGATTATAGGTGCATCTGCCGTAGTGCTTTCACTGGTGAGTAGTCAGGGAATTGCTTCCAATGGAATGGCAGCATCTTGAGAAGTGGTGGTTGTGTCCCTTCCTGGCGGTGCTGTTATCAGGCCACTTCCCTTCACAGTGTCTGTTTCCCTACAACATGTTTCAATTTTTAAACCAGTCTTTCTTTTAAACCTTCTAAGAAATTTGGCTTTGTCTGAGCTGTCTCAGACAAAGGAATCTCCTGAGACACTTGGCTTCCAGGCTTTTCTTTCCTTATGGTACTTCTCCTGCCTTCATAATGTCACATTTCTAATACTGGAAATGTAACAGTTCATGTGTCAGCTTATCGGTCGCTTTTCCTTTTGCAAAGCAGCCATATGTATTTTGTCTATAAATCAGTGTCATGGTATCATAATTAGCTTTTGGCCTCCTTTCCTCCTCCTTGCTGCCTTTCCTCCTCGCATTGGTGATGTGGTCAGGATGAGTATTCTATGTATAGACAGGCTGTGCATTCCTAACTTGGTGATCCATCCGCAATCCAACTTTGAATCACAACTTTGCAAGAATTTCACACTGTGCAGACTGATGTCTCACTCTCTCTAGATCTCCTCTTTGTTAGTATTGCTGCTATTCTGCTTTCTGCCTCCCACTGGGCTTAAGTTTGGTTTAATAGTCTCCAGATGTGCCTTAACTTTCAGCTTTCCATTTTCCCTGTCAGTTTAACTTCTTATGCGTTTAGTTTTCCACCATTAAAACCTTTCACTTTCCCTGCTTACCAGTGACCTTTCCTGCATGCTTTACCAGCAGTTTTTACTCCTCTTTTTTCTTAAAATTAAAAGATGCTGTGATTTTCCACTAAATTTGTGAGTTTCAGACACAAAGATATATGTTTGAAGAATTCATGTGGTAGTTTTTGAATGTGTTACTTAGCCTGCCAAAAGAAATTTCCTGAAAGAGTGATGTATGAGGGAAGTGGAGCTGGTGGGACACTGGTGCAGGCCRTCAGATGGGTTTATTTTAAGCCTGTCTGTTAAGGTTGTTTTTAGGAATTATGCCTCATGTGGCTTCTGACCCTCATGGAAGGGTTGCTGGATCTTGTGCTGTGGGGAGTGCAGGCCTGCTGCACCCCAGGAGGAGCAGGGAGAGCTGCTGTGTCTCAGACATTAAGTCTGTCTGGAAATGTTAGGCACAGAGGGGGAACATGCTTCCTTCTCTAGCTGTCTGTCTTCTCCACATTCCACACTGACCCTTCTGCCTGGGAGGGGATAGGGTGGCTTTGCTGTGGTCTGTGACTGGTGGGATGCCAGGACTCTGTGGGACATCCTGCCCTGTCTGCTCCTGTCTGCAAAGTCTTGGCTGCACATGTCTGGAGACCTCTATTAATGTTTTCCTGGGGGGTCCAAGTCATGCTTATGTCATCCCCAACTTTTAGAAGTTTGGTGACAGTTTGACTCTGGGAGCTGCTGCAAAGCTGCTCAGTGCAGTAAGATCCCTGTCTGGCTGATCAGTCTGAGGAGACTCTGCTTGGTTCTCCTGTTCACTCATAGTACATGTGGTCTTGAGGGTTGTTCATTCATGTTACAGTGTGATTTGCCCTTGGATTCATTGAGAATCTCCCAAAGAATAAAGAAGTCTTAGGAACCCCCAAATTGTTGTGGTACATCACTTGGAGCCTCTGTGCCTGGCTGACTTGGAGATGACAGCAGCACATCCTGTCTTTGTGCTGTGTTGTGTGTGTTCTTGAGGAGGCAGACACAGTCAGCTGTCTCCAAAAATGCCTTGTGGATTCTGGGGTTGTGCCTTCCACTGCTTAGGCAGCTAGAGACCACGTGCTACCCAAAGAGATGCTCCCTCCAAAAAAGTCTCACTGGAGTGCTCTGCTCGCTAGTTATTCACAGGAGTGTTCTGTGTTGTGATGGCTTTCTGGAGTGATCCCACACACCCTTCTCAGCTCTCCTCTCCCTGTGCTCCCCCAGGCCGTCACTGTGAGAGTGTCATCGACGTGTGTCCCCGGAAGCCGTGCCAGAACGGCGGCACCTGCGCCGTGGCCAGCAACATGCCCGAGGGCTTCATCTGCCAGTGTCCCCCGGTAAGCACCGTGTGCTCACACTGCACTGCCTGCCTCAGCCACACAGCCCTCTGCCTGGGCTCTCACTGCTTCACTGCAGCTGAACATTGGACACTTCACACACATCCCTGCACTTATCTGCGTAGCAGGGAAACCCAAGGTTTCCAGGTGCCCAGGAGAGTGCTGCTGCCTGTTGCTACCCCAGAAAAAGTGTGGTCTTTAAGTATCACAGCTGGCTTTTTTGTCTTAAACCTACCTATCACACTAGTACATGAAAAAGATGACACGACACGCTTAGATTTTCCAACACAGAACTAAAGGGGCAGTTTAATTTTTGACCTTGATATATATATAACCTTACTCATGGCCAGRGACTGGAGAATGAAGTCTCCACCTCTCCAATCACACTGGTCAAACCAACAGCYCATCAACTTTCTCCTTGCAGGAGAAGGAGTGCGAAACAACATAGACAGTTACAGTAACATTTCACTATTTACATGAAGCTCTGTGAGAAACTCCACTACAAAAATGAAAACATCAGAAGGCTTAGAAAAATGAGGTTGACACCTACCATTAAATTACAAATTTTTTTTTTGCAGTCCTGTGATTTCTGTGCTTGCTTCAGGATTCCCCTTGTTTGTGGCTCTTCTAGGCTGTTTTCAAAATGTAACAGAGCCTTGTGATTTCCTAGTTTATCCATGAGGTTATGTCCAGAAAGTACTGCAGTGAGGCTAGAGGAGTTACAGGGAAGAAAGGATTTGCACGTGGCACCTTGCCTCCAGCCCTCTGAGTGTTGAAGAATAGGTTTGTGACACTGATTGTTTTGCCTTTTTTTCCACCCCACAGGGTTATTCTGGAGCAAAATGTGAGTTCAACAGCCACAGTACCTGTGGACAAGTGAAATGCAAGAAGGGGGAGCAGTGCATCCAAACATCTTCTGGTCCACGGTGCTATTGCCCCAAGCTGTCMGTAGGAGAGGAATGCCAGACAAACCTGGGCTGTGCCAGTGCCCCCTGCCAGAATGGGGGCAGCTGCCACCCTCATTCTCAGCCTCCTTACTATTACTGCCAGTGCCCTGTTCACACCCAGGGCAGCCACTGTGAGCAGCCTGTAACTTTCAGCCCAGAGCCCCGAGGATGTCTGGATTCCCAGTGTGCAGAAAAAGCCAGGGATGGCTATTGTGATGAAGACTGTAACACCCATGCGTGCCAGTGGGATGGAGGTGATTGCTCCCTGAGAATGGAGGATCCTTGGGCCAACTGCTCCTCCTCCCTGCGCTGCTGGATGCTYTTCAATGGACAGTGTGATGAGTTCTGCAACACGCCCGAGTGCCTGTTTGACAACTTTGAGTGTCAGCAAAATAGCAGGACATGCAAGTAAGGCTCAATGCTGAGAACATTTTCTTCTGTGTGACTAACATAGCTCCTGCCTGTTGCTCCCTTCTCTCCYATTGTTTCTCTTGCTGTCCTTGCTGCAAGCTTGGCATCCAGGAGTTTCTGCTGCTTTGTGTACTTCTCTTTTGTCTGCTTTTGGAATTTGTGTGCTGTGCACCAAGTCGATAACCTGAACAATGGTAATGTGTTAACCTGCTTGATGGATGTGCTTTCCTTGGAAATGTAAATAGGAGGCATTTTGCCTTGTGCAAGATTTTAGTAGTACTGCCTGCTATCCTGAATTTTGCTCCAAGCCAGCAATACCTGTATTTTAATCCCAGCTCTGTGTGCTGCATCTGAACRTGTTTTCTAGCTTGTTTGTAGTGGCACTTCTTTCTCTTCAGTTATTTGTGACAAATGCTGCAGCTATGCAGTGATGATTCTCCCTTGGTGTGACAGGAGGGGTTAAATATCTTAGTAAACACAATATGCAGTTCTCTTACAGTGTTACCACAGTTAAATAATGGGTTCTTGGGGTGTTCTGTGCTTCCTACTTTCACCCTCTCCAGCTGCAAGCTTATCCTGGGGTTGTATTTCTTCTCCTGATGTCCTGGTTATGAGTGTTGCTTTACCTCAAGTGATGCTGAAGAGTGTAAGACCCGGGCCCCTAGAGTGCAGGTGTGCTGTGCAGAGCGTGCCAGAGCTGTGTGCTGCCCCTAAGCCTCTCCCTGCTGCAGGTATGACAAGTACTGTGCGGATCACTACGCCGACGGCCGCTGCGACCAGGGCTGCAACAGCGAGGAGTGCGGCTGGGACGGCCTGGACTGCGCTGGTGACAAAGCCGAGAAGCTGGCGGAGGGCACGCTCATCATCGTGGTGCTGATGCCCCCTGACGAGCTGCTGGGGGATGTGCGCAGCTTCCTGCGCACCCTGGGCACGCTCCTGCACACCAACCTGAGGATTAAGCTGGACTCCCAGGGAAACCCCATGGTGTTCCCCTATTACGGGGAGAAGCCGGCGGCGCGGAGCCGGCGGTCGCTCGTGGTCGTTCGCAAGCACAGAGAGCTGGAGCAGGAGGTCATTGGGTGAGTGGGTTGCTCTGTCTCCCTCYGGCCTTRTTGTGCTGGTAACTCTTGCTTGTAGTTGTGTGGGGCATTCTAGACTTTCTAGGGCTGTAGGCTGTTTTTTAAATGGRAAAATGTAACGCTATTGCRACTGCCCAGTTCAGCGTTGGGGTAAGGAAGATTAATGTAAAAGTTTGCTGCAGTTTAACCTATTGTTTTGGCATAAATTTCTGTCCCTGACTTCTGTGCCCTCTTACTGTGTCTCTGCAGCACCAAGGTGTTCCTGGAGATTGACAACCGCCAGTGTGCAGAGGACTCAGAGCAATGCTTTCACAACACAGAAGCTGCTGCAGCTCTTTTAGCTGCTCAGGCCATCAAGGGCATGCTGCCCTATCCTTTTGTGTCTGTCCAAAGTGAGTAATTGCAAAGGAAAGCTGCTTATTGAGGGAGGCAATCATCAAACTTGGGCTTGCAAAATACTCAGTTTATTGATCATCATCTTCTTGTGTCTCTCTGTTCACTATGGTTTCTGGAGGTAACCTGTTTGTCCCCAGTTATGGGAGAATGTTTGTGCAAAGTGCACAGAGGGAGTGTCTGGTTAGTAAGGCAGGACATTTAATTTAGAGCCCAGTCACTTTAATATTTGTCAAATCAGTAACCTCTTGTGCTACAGCACTGCAGTGGTGATCTCTGCACTAAAACCRTTCATGTGCTTTAAGCCATGAATTCAATGGAAAAAGTGCCATTTAGAAAGAAAGGCTGGGAGGCATTCCTCAGTCCAGTCTACCAGATGTTTTCTCCTCTGGCAATAGGTAATCTCTTTGATATCTTCTCTGTCTCCCTGAGTCTGAGGCTCAGCTGCAACCCTGTTCTAGATTGGCATTACTGCTGTCCCTACTTGGGTCATGCTTGTATCTTCAGCTCTCTCTATGCCAGGTGAGGGTGGCTGCAGGAACGAGCCAGATCTTTGGTTCAGCAGCCATAGACTCTAAAAAATACGTTGAGAAACCAGACCAAGGGAAGTCAGAAAGAAATGACAGGACTCACAGCATTCTCAGTGGAGCCTAAACTCTGTGTAGAGACAATATGCTCCCTKTGGGATGGACTGTGCTGAGAAAAGAGTGTCTGTAGGTTGAAGATTGTTGTCTCCACTGTGTTAATCACACTKTGTTTTAACTGGAATTTTCAGGTGAGCCCTTGTTACCACCAAAGACCCAGCTGCTGTACCTGCTTGCTGTGGCAGCTTTGATCATCCTGCTCATCCTTCTCCTGGGTGTGATGATGGCCAAGCGCAAGCGCAAGCACGGTTCTCTGTGGCTGCCCGAGGGGTTCATCCTGCGCAGGGACCCCAGCAACCATAAACGCAGRGAGCCCGTGGGGGAAGATGCTGTTGGACTCAAGTAAGTTTGCATTTAGGCCACTGACATTCTGTTCATTAGTGGCTTTGAGGGTATTGAGAATGTGGCTGAAATATGTTTCATCAAAGGCACTTAACTCCTTAGAGGAAGCTTTCTTTTAAGCTGGAACTTCTTAGGCTATTCCTCATTTGAAAACATCTGGTTTGGACTGAAGAATTTTAATTAACTGTTACGTATAAAATGCCAGCAAGGAATCTGATCTCCTGGTTTTGTTTGGTTTTCTGATACTGAGCACTATAGATCAGCAGCTGGGCACCATTTGCCTAATTTTCTCTTGGAATAGGTGAGATTTTTATGTTGATAGATGACAACAAATGTCTGATATTTCTACCTCAATGCATCAAAAATGTGATTCAGAAGTAATAGAAAGCTTCAAAAATTTTATGCAGTTTTGGCTTTCCACTGAATTAAACAACTTTGCAGTTCTAAGTGCATTTAATGCCACTGTTGGCTGCCTGAAATCTGTGATTTCTTGGTTTCTCTGTTTGCACGCTACCAAACTTACAAGCACCCCTTTGTTAGTGCAGGATAGTGTAGGTAGCAGCAGTAGCACCAGCTCAGGCTGCAAAGTGATATGTTCTCCTTGTTTGTCAGAAATCTGTCAGTCCAGATACCAGAGGGTAACCTGGCTGACCCTGGGACRACTGAGCACTGGGCAGGAGATGGTGGACCTCAGCCAAAGAGAGCAAAGGTAAGGAGCTCCAAGCCTTAAATACCATCTGAAACTGCTGGTGAGACAACCACCTGAATTAAAATCCCTTCCTCAAAACCTCCCTTGGCCTAGGGATTGGTAATATATTATTAATGGTATCTGAGGAGCAAATCCTCAGCTTAACACTGCCACCACAGGCTGGTGGAGAAAGTAGAGCAAGTCAGTACCTTCTGTTTCAGTGTCCCCTCTCCACAGCAGCACAAGGGACAAGAAGGTCCATGTAATATCTTGCAGTTCAGGCCTGATAATGTATGGTGAGAGTRTGAAAGCTGAGAATGCCCAGCAGAAGTAAATGGAGACCACCATTAAAAGAAAAGAAACCCCCCTAAAACASCGAGAAAGCAAACAGAAAACCAAAACACAGCAAAAATCCCCACCCAAACCCTGAGAAACCCCACCAAAACTAAGAACACCCCAAGAACTTTGAGTGTCTTTGGCCACCTGGTGGGTATTTAGAAGCAACTGCTTGTTTGCTGTGCCCAGGCTGAGGAYCAGGCCCTGCTGCCAGAAGGGGACGAGCAGATTGACCAGCGCCAGTGGACACAGCAGCACCTGGAGGCAGCAGATGTCTGTGGGAGCACCTCCCTGGCCCTCACACCCCCTCAGGCAGATCAAGAAGTGGATGTTCTGGATGTCAACGTCAGAGGGCCAGGTCAGTACTCAGAGTGTCTGTGTGTCCTGCCAGCCAGCCACCAGCCTCCCCTGTCTCCAGTGGCTGGGGCCGCTGGGGTTACGAATTAAATGGAGTATGTAGGAACACTGGCAGGAATTTCATGGTGCTCAAGAAAAGCACAGTGTGCACAGGAAGAAAAAAAAGCTGGAAAGGTTAAACCATGGTCTGTAGCACATGGGATATCATGGAGCCAGGAGGAAAAGAGTTCACTTAGCAAGCACCTGTAGAATTTCATTTATAACAGAGTGTGCCTAAGTGATATTGTCAGAAATTTTGAATGCATAATTGTGCTGGAAATAACCCCCAGTTTCTCCAGTTGGATCACTGCAGAGATCTATGCCAGACTTTTCTAARGACCACCTTACCTGAGGTGTCTGTTATCAGCTGAGGAAGCAAGGATGGCCTTTTCCTGAATAAGATGACTCTTTGGCATACAGTCTACCCTCATTAGCAGTGTGTGAGGTGTCTATCCTGATCAGAGCAGCAATGCAGCAAGATTATTCATAAATTTTTTAAATTCCCTGATTTATATCTCCAGCTTGTGATGATCAAGTCATTGAATTCAAAACAGAACTGTGGACTTTGAAGGTTTCTTTAACATGCAAACAGGTTTGCTCTCTCTCAGTCCCAACTGACTAGCTGCCCTGGGAACCCTCTCCTGCTTTTTATGAGTGTAGTACTAAAGCTGTATAAGCTGGTAAGGGACTGGGTGGGTCATCTTGTAAAAACTGATCTCTGGGTTCTGAGAGAAGACAGTTGACCAAGAACTTTATTCTGGTTGGAAGAGCTGCAAACATGGCTCCTGGTCGTATGTAGAGAGGTGATGCTGATGATATTGCTGCAATTGCTTTTTTTAATTGTGTTTTGTGGGAATATTTCCATGCAATTGAAGGATGACTGGACCCATTCCCTCAGTTCCTTTCTATTGTCTTTTCTGCTCATTGACCCGTTAGCTCTCCTAAATGCAATGGGAAGGAGGGATTTTTGTGTAACGAGTGTGAGAACATAAACCATCAGTTTCTGCCAAATTTAAGCTTTTCTTTATTTCCCCTATTGAAACTTCTAGTTGTGTGACAGGGTAAAAGCTTTCCAAGTGCAGGAAATAATGTTCTTAACACTCCATCCAGGCTGCTAATTTTCATGTTCACCCAAAGCTTTGTCCARCAACAGCAATGAAATAATACTGACCTGTGAGTTGTTTTCCTGCCATCCAGATACAATTGTGAAGCTTGCAGCAAGCTACTCTAAGTTGTTTCTGTCTGTGACATCAGAAGCAAGCAGCTGTCAGGGGCAGAAATAATTTTAAAAGTCTGAGAGATGTTGGAATAACAGGTTAGTAAGGAGGGGTAGGATTCCTCAGTTAATGTGGCTGTTTCTCTGCCCTGGTCACCCTCACTTTTGCAGGCTGATGGAAATAAATGGGCCCTGCTGAGAGGTAGTTCCCCTYAGTCTCAAGAAGTCTGAGAAGTGGATGGTTCACACCCCA
This sequence comes from Alauda arvensis, assembly GCA_902810485.1. Lineage (NCBI taxonomy): Eukaryota > Metazoa > Chordata > Aves > Passeriformes > Alaudidae > Alauda > Alauda arvensis. The sequence continues at coordinate 603,252 of CADDXX010000194.1, read as the reverse complement.
GTAATGCTTTGCTGCCCCTAATTAATTACAAAGGGTGTTCAGGCTGACTAACTGGAGTGCAGGTGTCTGRGCTGGAGCCACCTGAAGCTGGGTGAGTTAGATCCTGGCTGCAGGTGCAGATTCAGCAGTAGAGATCCCTTTTAGAGAAGGGAGAAACACCTCAGTGTACCAAGGATTTGTTCCCTCTCTTAACCCACCACCTTCTGTCCCTCAAATYTAGGGGGATCCAAGGGCTCCAGTGCCCTCCAGAAGCATTGCCTAGAGATTTTTYCTGTGGGTTCTTTATATCCCAGCTTTCAGTACCTTGTGCCTGACCTTCTGGAGTACCTGTCTGGTGAACTCCTGACTTTATTATTTCATTCTGCWTTTTGCTGTCCTATTGAAAGATAGCAAACAGAAAAGTTTTTATAAAAAATGCTGCCACCACCTTTGTCTCCCCATGCTATTCTTTTGCTGTGTCCCCCAGAGCAGTGAGGACTTTCTTTTCATTGCAGTTATTGTGTGTGTGAAACCAGGGTAATGCAATTATAGGCATAACTGGTAACACCACCTATAATTAAAATTGATGAACTGTCCCTATTATATGCCCCTCTTTTTTTCAGTTACTAAAAACTTCAGTGGTTTAGACTGGAATTTTCCATGCTGGGTGTCTGCCTCCAGCTGGATGCTTTTGGGTCCTTTTCCAGGCTCTGTGAGAGAACAAGCTGGAAGGAGGAAAAAAAGACATTGTGTCCACAGCTTTTTTTTTTTTTTTCTCTCCAGTAGTCCATCAAGCACTTAATTGTGACTGTCTAACTGGATGTGCTTTTGCTAGCCTCATAAAACCAACCGTGTGTGGCCAACTTGCAAGGCTCTGARAAGAGCTGCACGTACCTGAGAAACTTTGTGGAGGGTGGCAGATAATTCTTCCAGGGATTTAAATGCTGTGCTGTCCCTGTGGAGAAGCTAGACACAAACATCCAGGATAACTGCAGTGCCTGAGCAAGCCAGACCTATCCTGAGAGTGGCTTTTCCCAGAGCTGTGGTGCTGGAGGAAAGGAAAGCTCCTTTCTGTGCTCTGTCTCTCTGCTCTTTGTGTTGTGGCAGCGTGGAGGAGACCACAGCCTGACTGGAATACTGAGGAGTGTTCATTTGGGACAAGGAAGCAGAGCCAGCAGTGGGAGGGAGAAGCACAAAAGGAGGTATAGCTTTGGGAGAGCAGCAGAGAGAGGGTCTATAGACAGGACTGGATCCTGGAACTGAACCCGTGCCCGTATGTCAGCACTTTGCTGCCGTCCAGCAAATCCTGGGAAAGGAGCCGGGTGGAAGGAAGGAAGGCTTTGTGTCCTGTGGTGGGGAGCCACTAGGAGGAGCATGCAGGCTATGGAGCCTGGGCAGAGCCTGCTCCCCTGGCTGGAGCCATAGATTTCTATGGAGTTTTGGAACTGTCCTAAAGCAGAGAGCCAGGAAGAGTCAGTGATCAGAAGCTGGGGAATGGGTGCGGGGCGTTAGAGCTGTGTGTGTTACTTCCAGTAGGAGATATCASCTTGTTTATGTGCACAGAACCCCAGTGTGGCTTTGTGCAGTGCTCTGTGACTGAGAGCTGTGCAGGCAGAGAAGCTGCTGTTTGTCCCCTGCTTGCCCATGGGATAAAGCAGGTACTTGCTGAAAAAATTGTCTYGTATTTCTGCTGGTGGGCTCCAGTGGAGCAGAGTGAGGTTCCCTTCTGCTGCCATCTCAGTCCCTCTTGCTTTCCAGGTGCCTCTGAAGGATGTGCAGGAAAGCAGTAAAACCAGCAAGGTGTCTACAGCTACAGTTTTGGGGTTTTAGGGAATATCACGTAACATTCAGAGGCTGCTGGAACTGAAGCGCTTGACATTTCTATGGGTTGCTGAAAATACGTGGAGATATTTTAAATCTGAATTATCCTGCATCAAGGAGGGTATTAACAAAGTAGAAAAAGCAGCATGAGGTGATCTTCCTGCACTGTCCTCTCTGATTAGCAGAGATGGAGATTCATTAGAGGGAGCTAAGTTAAATTAGAGGAGGAGCCTTTCTCCTTCCACTGCCAATGCAGGAATCCTGGTTGGATAAGTGTGACTTTAGCCTTTGTGGACATGCCATGAACAGAGGCTTGAGCAGAGTAAGACCAGTATCTCCCAAAGTACCCAGACTGTGTGAGAGTATTCATCCTGCAGCATTTGTCAGCTTTGAGTGCTTGACTGTCACAACTTCAGGATCCTTCTCATTATAACCTTGCTGTAGATATGAAGGCTTTTGTCTGTATTTCACTTCATGTTAATATCTGAAGTGAATGTCACTGACGTCACCAATAATCAGTGGCTAGTTGTTGAATAATTTTTCCTTCAACTGTTTCTTTTCCCCGGGGATGTTATTAAAACATCTGTACAGTTACACTTAGTTGTCAGATTACTTTGATTTTTATAGCCCTTGCTTCTCTCAGCTAGCCTTTACTTTTTGTGGAAATTTTATCCTTTAGCAGCAAAGGTTTTATTTGGTTTATGATGGTCTTAGTCTTTAGAGGAATATCTGAAGTTCTGTTGGGTTTACAGTAAGTACTTGTGTTTGGAAGGAAGACAACTCACTAACTGTTGGGCTTTAAGAAGAGCTCTGGGTTAAAGCAACTGGAGGGATTGTCTGTAGCTCAAGGGGGAGGGACTGTAGGAAGGGTTCCATGCCTTTGCCAGGCTACTGTATCCCCATCTCCCCCGTGCAGATGGATGCACCCCGCTGATGCTGGCATCTCTGCGCGCGGGTGGCTCCGACATCAGCGAGGACGACGAGGACGGGGAGGACTCCTCAGCAAACATCATCACGGATCTGATCTACCAGGGGGCCAACCTGCAGGCGCAGACAGACCGCACTGGGGAGATGGCCCTGCACCTGGCAGCCCGCTACTCCCGAGCCGATGCTGCCAAGCGCCTGCTGGACGCCGGGGCGGACGCCAACGCTCGGGACAACATGGGACGGACCCCTCTGCACGCAGCCGTGGCTGCTGACGCCCAGGGGGTCTTCCAGGTATGGCCATTGGAGAGCTCTGGGCTCTGGAGTGACATGAGCCTGGCCAAGCTGTGCTGTGTTCACTCGCAGCCCTGCTCTCGTGCCTTCCGCAGTGTGGTGGCCTGTATTGCATCCAGTTTCCTTGGGTGTTCATAGCTTGAAGAGCTCTGTACATAAACCATCTGGCACGTATTGATTTGTTCTGTTTGCTCCTGKCACCTGTTTTCTGGGTCCTTGCATTTCAGTGCTTTGTCATTGTAAAATTTCTCGTGAGATTCTGCCAAATCCTCAGTTTTGGTCTGTAGTGGTGTTCAAAAAATATCCATCTTCCCCTGTTGTCCAGATCCTGATCCGTAACCGAGTGACAGACTTGGATGCTCGGATGAATGATGGGACAACCCCGCTGATTCTGGCTGCACGTCTGGCTGTGGAAGGGATGGTGGCTGAGCTCATTAATTGCCAGGCTGATGTGAACGCTGTGGATGACCACGGTAATGTGAACACCGGGTGCCAGGCTGGGCAAATATTTGCCATGGTGTGAGCAGGGAGGGATGGGTTCTGCTCTCCCATTGTGGGGACTCTTCATGAATTCTGTAGCTAAAGCACACACTGAGCTCTCCTGCAAAGTCCTCCAGTGGTAATAAACTACAGGCTGCTGCACAGTGGCTTGGTTAAACAGTCCTGGAAGAGCAGCTAAATAGCTCCTTGGTTTGTTACTGACGTTGTGTTTCCCTGCAGGTAAATCTGCTCTTCACTGGGCTGCTGCTGTCAACAATGTGGAAGCAACACTAGTACTGCTGAARAATGGAGCCAACAGAGACATGCAGGATAATAAGGTACAGTGTGGCAGTGCTCAGCAAGCCTGTGCTTCCTAACTCAAAGCATCTCTTCACTGTTGGTAGTGAAGAGATTTTCTTAACTGGGTGCTTAGTGCAGRTCTTCCAAACCCAGACTGTGACTGGAGCTCTCCCCAAGTGCTGGGTGTCTTACAGGGTTTCTGATACAGGAGAGCAGTTCTCTTCCTTGTTTGGCCAAGTGCATCCAGGCTGTCCTGCTTTCCTTGCAGGGAAGGAATGCGAGACACAGTCAGTGGTGTGTGAGAGCAGCAGGTGAAGTGCTGCTGGTGTCAAACAGCTGCATTCCAATTAGCAGACACAGAAATATCTCATGGCACAGCAGCAGTCATGTCCTGTGGCATTTCCAGGGACCTCAATGCAGGGTGGAGATGGGGGACAAGCCCCCCTGTTTGACAGACTGTCTACATTGTGCAGATGTTCTGTTAGTGTTTGCTGTGTCTTAGTCCTTGCTTTCTCTCCTCTGCCTGAAGTATCTTTTTTGGATTATTATGTGTCGCTCAGTGGATTTTAGAGCTACCAACAAGCTCTAGTTCCTTACTGGACTGTTTTAGCCTTCTGTACCTTTCCCTCATAGGGGGCAATAGGAGAAAGGCAGCAGGTGTTTTCATGGTTCCTCCCAGGATCCAGGGCACAATAGTGCCTTTCCTGCTGGGTGAAGTGCAGCCTGTGCTCCAGTGCTGTGTATGAAATTATCTGTAATCTGCCTTTTTTCAGTGGGCAGCTCTCAGGATGGGTGGCTCTTGGAGACTGCTAATGTGACACTGCATTATGCAGTGCTTGCCAGGCTGCCACACCTTAAGGGATCGTGAGTTGTTAACAGTCAGCCTCCCCACACTGAAGCTGCTAAAATATTTACTCTCTGTGCTTTCAGGAGGAGACTCCACTCTTCCTCGCTGCTCGGGAAGGCAGTTTYGAAGCAGCAAAGATCTTGCTGGACCATTTTGCCAACCGGGACATCACGGACCACATGGACCGGCTGCCCCGGGACGTGGCCCAGGACCGGATGCACCACGACATCGTGCAGCTCCTCAACGAGTACAACGTGGCCCACAGCCCTGCTGGGCACCCCGGGGCCATGCTGAACTCTGCCCTCTCCCCAGTCATCTGTGGTCCCAACAGGTCCTTCCTCAACCTGAAACACGCTTCACTAAGCAAGAAGTCACGAAAACCGAAYGCCAAAGGCATGCCCACCAGCCTCACCAAAGATGCCAAGAGGAGGAGGAAGAAGTCMCTCAGCGAGGGCAAAGGGCAGTTTTCAGAGAGCTCAGTGACCCTGTCACCGGTGGATTCCCTGGAGTCTCCCCATGCTTTTGCATCAGAACCAACCTCTTCTCCCGTGATGCCGTCWCCGGGCGTGCTGCACTCGTCGCCCAGCTCGCTGCTGGCCGCTCCGTCGGTGCAGGCTGCGCACACCATGTCCTTCTCCAACCTCCACGAGATGCAGCCCTTGGGACGTGGCTCCAGCACGGTGCTGCCGTCCGTCAGCCAGCTGCTGTCACAGCACAGAACCACCCCTCCCAACAGCGGGCTGGGCAGGCTGCGGCCAGGCAGCGTCTCCACCGAGTGGATGAACCGCATGGAGGTGAACGAGTCGCAGTACAACGAGATGTTCGGCATGGTGCCCCAGGTGATGCATTCCCACCCCAGCGTCTCCCAGCAGAGCGGCTTGGTTCAAGCGGACGCCAAGCACCTGGGGGTGTCCAGGGAGTCTTTGCCCCCCATCATGACTTTCCAGCTGGTTCCCAAGGGCAGCATAAACCAGCAAGCACTGCCGCAGCAGGCCCAGTCAAACTGCGCTCAGAACATGGCTGGCCCTCTCAGCTCCATGTACCAGATCCCAGATCTAGCCCAGCTGCCCAGCGCCTCGTTCTCCATGGCTGCCATCCCTCAGCAGGACGGGCAGGTGGCTCAGACGGTCCTCCCGGCCTACCACCAGTTCCAGAGCTCGATGGGCAAGTACCCCACGCCTCCCTCCCAGCACAGCTGCTACTCCTCGGCCACAGAACGGACTCCTAGCCACAACCGGCACTTACAAGGGGAGCACCCGTACCTGACTCCGTCGCCCGAATCTCCAGACCAGTGGTCAAGCTCTTCCCCACACTCTGCCTCCGACTGGTCTGACGTGGCAACCAGTCCCAGCAACAACCAGCGCGGGCCRGCGGGCGCCCACATGACGGAGCAGCAGAGGAACAACATGCAGGTGTACGCCTGAGGGCTGCCCACGGCGCAGAGTGGACTCCAGAACTCATGAAGGTCTTCCAGGATGGAAATGAAGAACCATTTTAGTATCCAAGAGTCTTAATGAGCCCAGGATGTGTTCTTTTGTTGGAGGGACTGTGGTCGCTGTAGACTTGTGTGCTTTTATGCTGAACAGAGAACTGTAGAAGCTGGTGATGGAGAAGACCAGCTGGGTTACCTCTAACCAACTCCCACGCACCTTGGACGTGACTGCTGTCTGCACTGGATTCTCCAGTCTGCTTTTAAACATGTTCCACCGTTGCTTTGGGGAGACAGCTCTTCAGCTTCRTACATCTTGTGGTCATTTCTCCAGAAATTTAACCAAAACCAGCTTTGTATCCTTATTTTGTTACTCCTCCTGTTACCCAAGTAACCTCTCTTTGAAGCACCTTCTACTAGTTCTCCTCGAGTTCAAGTTGCCTTGTCTTGACACAGCTCAGAGCTGCACCCATACTCCCAGGCCCCCTCCTTCCCTTGTCTTGCTCAGCAAGCGAGCCGGACTTCCCAAAACACCTGCAGGTCAAGTGACACCTCCTGTCATGCAGATTCACCCTTTCCTCTTCAGGAGTCTTTGTGTTATAGAGACCCACTAACACCCCTTTAGTGTTCTCACTGCCTGCTCCCCAGGTATTATGAGATTACATATTCATATAGTCTTTTTAGGTTGGTTGTTTTGTTATTTTCCCTCCCAAAAAACGCTGGTCTGACCTGGTCTTCCTGCCACGGTGGCCCGTGGGCCCATCTCTTCCCCGTGACACCCCTGAGGATTTTGACACACTACCCTACCCACGYCCCCATCCTGCCAGGAGTGTCCATGACTGCCTTTGTGGGCTCCCATGCCAGAAGAGATGCACTGCAGCTGATACAGACCTTTTGGGATGAGCACGAGTTTTTTCAAGAGCTGGTATCACAAGCTCCCAGCGTTCTTGCACAGTAGTCCCCTCCCCTCCATCCAAGGGTGGCTGTGTGTCCTGTCCTCCAGATRCCATATGCTGCCTCTTTATGGTGTAATCAAGAAGTGTCAAACACGTGGTGACATGTTTGCGGTGTGTGTCCTCCTGCGTCAGGAATGACATCCAGCCCTTTGAAAAGTGTCCCTGAGGCTGCAGCCCTGGCTCAGAGCTGCCTCATCTTCCCCTCCCAGTGCACGGAGGCTGCAGCACTGACTGCCRAGCAGGCTTCCAGCAGCACGGGCAGCGTGCCAGGAGCTGGGCTGTGGCAGCAGAGACCAAATAGCTGAGAAACCATTGTCTSCTGCAGTTTGCTGCTCAGCTTTGGGGCTGTCCTCTGCTCTCAGCTTCACCTGAGCGGAGATTTCCCAGCCGAGGTGGCCCATGTGCTCTGTGGGACAGTTGGGCTGCTCGTAGTGCGGCTCCCCTGATGGTTTGGAGCTGTGCAAGCCAGCTGTCACTGACCCTMGGCAAACAGCTGCTCTCTCTGCTTTGTCCACAAGAGCAGCGCTTCTCYGAAGGGCTCCAGACCAGCCAGCAGCCCAAGTGAACATTTGTGGGGATGGTTTGCTCCTACCTCTYCAGGGGAACGCTGCAGACACGTCTTCCAAAGAGCTCGGGGCTGCGGGCTGCTGCCAAAGGACTGAAGGCCACTCCCCTCCGAGCAGGCCATCCAACACCCTACCGTGTACAGTATTGTCTCTGGTATTGCTCGCCATTCTAATCAAGAGTCAAAGTTGCTTTTCTTTTTTTTTTTTTTTTTTTCTCCTTCCCAATTCCACTCAATGGTACATGAAGGCAGGGCCTCAGGAGGAGCTGGTTCCCGGGGCCGTCGTTTTGGGCTGACTTTTTGTTAATTCTGTGTGAAGTTCCTGCTTTTCACGGCGCACACAGCGTTCGCTGCAGCCTGGCCTCTGAAGTTCAGCTGCAGCTGACTCAGACCTCCAGGGGGGTCTGTCCAGGTACACGTTTCACTGCAAGTAATGAAGTGTTGCTACATCGATGCTAAAGAAACAAAGGGCTTTTGCTCCTAAGCTCCAAATAACCAAGTGCCTTTTTATATATGTGGCTACTTTTTACAAGATGAGTGCTTTCTGTGGAATGAAGCCAGTTCCGTGCCTGGCCTCTTAATACGATGGCCCTCTGCCTTTCTTCTCTCTCTCTCTTTTTTTTTAACTACTTGTAAAGTTAATATCTCCTTAAGGTGGTATTTTATCTCATAAGTTGTAGAATAACCATTCACACAGCAGCATTTTCCTATATTAATAATGGAAAATATTTGCTTATTTTTACATTTTTTATAAAAGTCTTTTATGAAAATAGTTGCTGCCAAATGTATAAGCAATTTTTATCCCCGGAATAAAAAGTATGTGCCCAATGTGTGTGTGTGCTGCTGTTTTCATTTTGTCTTTCTGGCTGCTGTGGCACAGCTGTAAATGAATCAGGGGTGCTCTGTCTCAGCACCACACAAACCCCACCACTTAGCTCCACCCAAGGGAGCTGGAAGCAGCCTGCTGAGAGTGTAGCAGGTGGATTTTGGGTCTCTTGGTTAGCTGAGAAGAGGGCAGTAGCCAGCAGCCAAGCAGCTGGGCATACTGGGAAGGATGGGGAGGGACTGGGAAGGATGGGGAGGGACTGGGATAGGTCCTTAGGCACTTTGGATAAGAGCTCTTGCTTGCCTGTGGGAGCCAGGGAAGGGCTGGGGAATTCCTGTGGCCTTTGGAAAGGTGGTGAGCAAGTGTGGGTCAGCAGTGGCCAGTGAGGCTGTGGATTCTCTCACTCTCTGTCCTGCTTGCTTCCCTCAGCTGTTYCCTGTCCTTCCCACAGGGAAGAGCACCCTCATCCCTGGAGCTGGGGCTGCCTCCCTGGCTTTGTCTCAGCAGCTGATGCATGGAATCGTTAAGGTTGGAACAGCCTCCCCCAACTTTAACCTGGCACTGCTGTGTTCGCCCCATAACCATGTCCCCAAATGCCACATACAGATGCTTTTGGAACATTCTCCACCACTTTCTGGACAGCCTGATCCAATGCCTGACTGCCCTTTCATTGACAAAATTTTCCCTCTAAATCCTATGCTATCTAAAYCTCCCCTAGTGCAACTTGAAGCCGTTCCTTCTCATCCTATTGCTCTTACTTGGGAGAAGAGACCAACACCCACCTGTCTACAGCCTCCTTTTGGGTTGTTGTGGAGAGTGATAAGGTCCCCCCTGAGCCTCCATTTCTCCAGACTGATACAGGGAATCACCACTCAGGCTTCAAGAGTTTGACTTGAGCAATCAGAAAACAAAGTGTCAGTAGCTGCTGTGTGTGTTTGGAGCATGGAGGTGCCACCGAAGYCTTGGGCTCCCCTGGTGTTCAGCTGGCTGTTCTCCAGCTCCYGCTATGGACTCAGGTGGAGCCAGTAGCTGAATTACATTGCTAAGCTGGGGTAAAGCTGCTGGGGGCATTTTAAGGGTTTAATGTTCAAACAGTGCAATTCCTTTATCTCCTGGCAGAGCTAGCTGGGCGAGTCCAAACCTCCAGGAGGCATTCATCCATGTTCTCCCACAGCTTGCACATCTGGGCCAAAGTTTAGCGAGCTCTGCCGAGCCCCTGGCACCTTGAGCTTGCTGGTGCTCAGGCTGAGACTTGAAGCTGTGTCTCCTGGGGACTGCTCCTGCCTCTTCCCCAGCCCGGGGGGGCCAGGGGCTTGTGGAAACTTGCTGTGTTACAAACTGAACCATCCAGGCAGGGAGCTGCCACATCCCATCTCTAACTGAGGAGCAGTGAAGGAGCCTCAGGCTTTTGGGGGGAGTTTTTTCATGGTTTTTCATAAATCAAGGGTGGAGTCCTGTTCTCTGGGGAGTCGTTGTGTTTGCAGGGTTTTGCCATTGATCGGGGCAGCTGATGTGTGGCASGTTGTTCCTTGAGAAGTGATAGCAGGCAGCAGCTGTGTTTGGACACGAGCAGGTTTCACCCCTTGGATCCCAGAGGATGCCTAGCAAGCAGCAGCAGCTCTATCCTGCTGAGTGGGTGAAGGACAGGGGTCTGATCCTCCTCCCTCCCCGACGCAGAAGCCAGATGTGTCTCTGCACGCCGGCAGGGAGCTGCTCCCTGTGGGTGTAGCAGCGTTCACCAGCTACATATTCACAGCAAATGCTGCTGCAGAGATCCCATGGCAGATCCCTTGAGCCTGACAGCAGCCTCTCCATGTGGGGGGGAAGCAGGGCACAGCCCTGGCTCTGGATCCTCTGCACGGAGCTGCCTCCTGGGTCACACTGATGCTGGTGAGCACCAGGCCCTCAAGGGCAGCTCCTCTCCTCCCCACTGGCCTCCACCGAGGGTTTTGGGGAAGGACAGCCAGGCATTGGCCAGAGCTGGCGGCAGTAGGAGCCACAGGACAGGCGGCAGGCTGATCCTTCAAAGCTGCTTTGGTCCATCAGGAGCCAGCAAAGTGACGCTCCCGAGCAGTGTGGTGTTAGCAGAACGTGGAGAACTCCAGSTGCCTCCCACAGGTGCAGAGMACAGCCCGGGGCGAGGAGCAAGGACCGTGGCAGAGAAGGCTGTGCCAGACCTTGCCGAAGGGCTCCTGCTGCCGGGGCCAGCATCTCATCCCTGGCTCCACGCCGGGAACAGCCTCCCTGTGCTGGGGGTGCAGGGATCCGCCCGGGGCAGGGCAGTGAGGGGCTGCGGAGGGAGCTGCCCCTGTCCCCCGGAGGGACACACAGTGACGAAGGTTTGCATCACGGCCGGGCCCAGGGCTGGGCACCCTCGCCGCTATCTAAGTGCACCGCCGGCCCCCGGCTGCAGGCTGTTCCCACATCCCGGCCTCCCGCATCCTGCTCGCAAACATCCCCCGGCAGTTCAAACAAGGGCGGTGTGTGGGTGACGCATGGCAGAGCGGGGCAGGGCGCGGGGCCCGGCCGGGTGCCATCCCTTGGTTGGGGACAGGGGCAGTGCCAGGGGATGGGACCCATGGCCCGGCCGCTGGTCGCAGGGATGCTCCGGCCGGGATCGGGCGATCACCCCCCGGGCTCATCCCTGCCAGCCCATGGGCAATCCAGGGCTGGCCCAGCGGGCATCCCTGCCAGATGCCACGCTGCTCTGGAAGATTGTATCTGTATCGCGGGAGCAATTAATGATAATTGCCGGGGGTTTATTGACCAACTAGGACAGGTTCTTCCTGTCTGTTTCTGGAGGTATGTTATATGCAAACAGAGTGGAGATCTGGGCAATTTTCCAGCCAAGTGCGGGGGATGCAGGGGGGTCAGCAGTAAGATTTTTATGGTGAGAATCACCTGAGTTGGGCAAACACAGATGTTGGTGAGCACCAGGCTATAAAGGGCAGCTCCTCTCCTCTCCTGTCCCTTGAGCTGCGACAAGCCGCTATTCCTCGCCATCTCCAGACAACAGGTGAGGAACAGGACCCTCACAAGGCAGCTGGGGCCTCGGGAGGATGCTCAGAGCTGGCGAACAGGAGCCGGTCCCTCTCCCTGGCAGCTCCGGCGGGAGCTGAGCTCTGCCCTCGCTGGATGGGGAGGCTGCGATGCTGCCTTTTTCAGCCCTGCGCTGACTTTTGTTGCTGCTTCTTTGAGGGGAAGACGAGCTGAATCTGCAAATCGGCCTCGGTGCCCAGGGATTAGCCCTGATAAAGGGGAACTGCGCTGATGCGGCCGATTTTCCTCACCAGCCTGGGCAGCACTACGAGCTCAGGGCAAAAAACACCGCCGTGCACGTAGTCCCTGCAGCCCCACCTGTGCCAACGCCTGGTTGGGGTCCCCTGCCCCGTGTCCCCAGCACCCTCCCCTTGTCCTCACAGGGCAGCTTGGCTCTCTCAGGTGCCTCCTGCCGAGTCTGGGACTGGTGGGGCCAGGACAATCTGCTGCCAGCGTGGGCTGGGGRCTCCAAGCCATGCCTGGGGCACGGSGTGCAGGCRTGGGGCAGTGACCTGTGCCGGGGAGCRGAGAGGGAGGCACAGCCTGTCCTCTCCTCCAGGCGGCTCAAAGGGGGCCAGGCTCAGCCCACGGCGCGGCAGGTTTGYACTCTCTGGGCACAGGTAGCATCCTCTGTCCCCAGGGGGCTTTGTGAGACCCTCCCGAMCCTTTACAGGGAGCARRGAGGATGGCGGCTGCKGCCAGACTCGCCCTCCTGCTGCTGGGCTGCGCGGTGCTCCTGCGGCCGGTGGGTGAGTGCCGTGCCTTGGGGGGCAGCTGCTTTTGCAGCTGGGCCGGGAGGGAGCCGTGCTCCTCTCCAGGCAGTGATGCCAGCTGTCCCTCATCGCTGTCCCCGGCTCTCCCCACACAGATGGCAGGTACATAAACTACTGCCCCGACGGCTGGTACTACTACAAGCTCAGCTGCTTCAAGTACTTCCCCGAGCCCCGCACCTGGGATGAGGCTGAGGTAAGGCCACCGGGATGCACAGGGAAACAGGGACCCCCCCGTCTCCCTGAGGCGCCCTGGCACTGACAGCTCTCCCCGCAGAGTCGGTGCCAGGACGTCCAGAAGGGCGCCCACCTGGCCTGGGTGGAGGATGCCCACGAGGCAGTCACCCTGCGGAGAACCATCTCCTACTACCAGCGTGTGCAGCCCGTCTGGATTGGGCTCCAGAAGAACAGAGAGGTGAGGTGTGGGCGGCAGGGATGATGGGGGGCTGGGGGACAGCAGGGCTTCTGAACCCTCCTGTTCCCCACACAGAGCCAGGCCTGGCAGTGGACGAGTGGGAAGGACTACAGTGCCGCCAGTGAGGTGCCTGGGAACGGTGCCCGAGGGGGGAACTGCGCCGTGCTGACCCATCACAGCGGTGAGTGCCCGGGCCCACCTCCAGCTGGACTCCCCCGCCTCCCTCCTCCTCCAGGTGCCGTCCCCCGGAGGGCTGCGGTGGGCACAGCTGGTGCCCGTCCTCGCTGTGCCTCCGCCAGCCCCCTGCTGTCCCTCCCGCAGGCTTCTCTGTGTGGAACAGTGCCGAATGCTCCGGGAAGCATCACTACATCTGCAAGTTCTACCCCTTGCACTGAGCACAGCCCTGGTCCGTGGGGGACCCCGCGCCGGCGACGTTCCTCCCGTGCCACCTCTGACCCTCTCCCCGCAATTCCTATAAATATATCTTATAAAAAACAGAGGCATGCGAGTGCTGTGTGAGCTTGGTGCTGGTGCAAAGCCCTGAGCTGGTCCCGGAGAGAGAGAGACGGGCACTGCCACGGCTCCCCGAGCTTCCAGAGGCTTCTGCCGGTGCGGGCAGAGCTGTTTGGGCACGGGTCCCCAGGAGCTGCGGGGACAGTCGCCCTCCTGGCCGAGCACTCGTGTTTGCTCAAACCAGCCCTCGGGGGCCGAATACCACAGGTGTCCCTGGGGAGCAGGTGGGGGGACGGGAGTGTCCCCAGAGTGCAGACATGGAGACCTGGGACACAGATGTGGGTGGGGACGGTCGTGGATGTGCAGGCATGGGGACAGGTGCAGGCAGCTCCACAGGGATCTGGGGGCTGCAACCCTGCTCCATGGCCATGTTGACAGCAGCASCGGGACCAAAGGTCCCTTTTGTGTTACTGTTCTGTTGCCATAGGCATCACGTGTCTGTTTGCTCTGCTGCTTTGAAGATGGCTCTGCCCCCACCCAGCTCAGGGGGTGTTTTTTCCGCCCCCCCGAGCTGCTGCACGTGTCAGGCGTGGACTGAGTCCCGGGCAGCGCCGGCACCARAGCCCGGCCGCCCTCTGCTCCCGGGCCGCGGGGACAGCCGGGGAGGCCACACAGTGACCACGGCTGTGCAGCCGAGCCTGGCACCGGAGCTGCCTCTGCGCCAGGGCACAGCTCCCACAGCTCCCACGTCCYGCTGCTCAGCCCCGGSAGCGTCCCCAGSCTTTGGGGCACAGGACGAAGACACCTCGCAAGCTCCCCCCTCCCAAGCTGCGCTGCCCCTGCCGTGTTGGCTGGCGCTCGGTGACCTTTGAGCGCCAGGGTCCGGCAGGCTGATAAAGGCCGGGAGGGCYGTGCCGAGCTGCCCACGCAGTTTATAAAAGCACTACGCAAGGCCCATCCCGCTGTCCGTCTGTCCGGCCGGCCGTCCCTTCGCCCGCACAGCGGCCGGGGTGAAGATGCTGCGCTTGGTCGGGCGCGCCGTGCGCTGCTGGGGGGCGAGGCGGGCGCTGCCGGAGCGGGCACCGGGGGGCTCCCCGCACCCTGCGCCCTGGCAGGGGGCACGGTGAGCATCCACACTGACCGGGGGGCTGGAGACATAAGGGTAGGGGTGGGGAGCTGGCTGAGATCCTAAACCTTAGTGGGGAAGGGGAGCCTCTCCCTCCTCCCTGCAGCGCCGCCAGGAGCCAGCAGGAATTTGGAGCGCTCCCAGCCCGGGTTAGCCGCTGGTGGCATCTCGTCAGGGCCACCCTCTGTCCCCAAGGCTGCCATGGGATYGTTGCCACTCCCTCTGTCCCACAGCTTCTCCAGTGCTGCTGCGACAGGCGCCTGGCCCAAGGACGTGGGCATCCTGGCCCTGGAGGTGTACTTCCCTGCCCAGTACGTGGATCAGGAAGAGCTGGAGCGGTTTGATGGCGTGGAGGCCGGCAAGTACACGCGGGGCCTGGGCCAGAAGCAGATGGGCTTCTGCGCTGCCCACGAGGACATCAACTCGCTGTGCCTGACCGTGGTGCAGCGCCTGGTGGAGCGCGGGCGCCTCTCCTGGGACGCCATCGGCCGCCTGGAGGTGGGCACCGAGACCGTCATCGACAAATCCAAGGCCGTCAAGACCGTCCTCATGCARCTTTTCCACGACTCCGGCAACACCGACGTGGAGGGCATCGACACCACCAACGCSTGCTACGGGGGCACGGCCTCGCTCTTCAACGCGGCCGCCTGGGTGGAGTCCAGTGCCTGGGATGGTGAGTGCAGGCAGGGGCCGTGCCGTGGGCCTGGATGCTGGGGGGTGCCATGGGACAGGGGGAAGAGGCAGGAGGTTGCCTGAAACCCAAAGATGCTCCAGCTGCAAAGGGAGCCACTGCACCTCCAGGCTCTCCRTCACCCCTGTTTCCTGCCCATCTTGGCGTGACACCTGGCAGCGTGGAGATGGGAACACACAAGGGCTGTGGGATGGAGGCTTCCACCCTCTGGTGGCCCTGCCAGTGCCTCTGTCCTCCCTCAGGTCGCTATGCCGTGGTGGTGTGTGGGGACATCGCTGTCTACGCCACGGGGAACGCGCGGCCCACAGGAGGTGCCGGTGCCATCGCCATGCTGGTGGGACCCAACGCCCCGCTCGTGCTGGAGAGAGGTCGGTGTCCTGAGACCCTGGGGGTGCTGAGCTGTCCCTGGGGGCCATGCATCTGTGCTGAGCTGTCCCTGGGGGCCATGCACCTGTGTGCCAGCCCTGGGCAAAGCTGCTCAGCCAGACCCTGCTGGGTACTCCAGGATGCTGGCTAGCCACGTACTTGTGAGCACCATGGAGTGACTCAGGGAGGCTGCTGTGCCACAGCTGGCTCTCCCYGTGMCCCCAGGCCTGCGTGGAACCCACATGGAGCATGCCTACGACTTCTACAAGCCAAATCTGTCCTCTGAGTACCCGGTGGTGGACGGGCAGCTCTCCATCCAGTGCTACCTGCGGGCGCTGGACCGCTGCTACGCCGTGTACCGACGGAAGGCAGAGAGCCAGTGGCAGCAGGGTGAGTGGCAGCACCCCTGAGGTGCCCATGGCAGCCCCCTGGGTACTGATGGCCCCGTGTTGCCTCCCAGCTGGCATCCAGAGGCCCTTCACCCTCGATGACTTCAAGTACATCATCTTCCACTCGCCCTTCTGCAAGCTGGTGCAGAAGTCGGTGGGGAGGCTGCTGCTGAACGACTTCTTGGCCTCCCCCAACCCTGACACAGCCTCTGGCCTCTACAAGGGGCTGCAGTCCTTCCGGTGAGTCTCTGTGCCATGTCCCACATCCCTCAGCCCAGCCAGGGAKGTGCTGGTCTGGGGTTCCAGCTGGTCTCTCTCTGGGCAGTGGTGTGAAGCTGGAGGACACCTACACCAGCAAGGAGGTGGAGAAGGCATTCCAGACAGCCAGCCTGGACATCTTCAACCAGAAGACCAAGCCCTCCCTGCTCCTCTCCTCCCGCAATGGCAACATGTACACACCATCCATGTATGGCTGCCTGGCCTCCCTCCTGTCCCAGTGAGTCCCCCAAAAGGCTGGCTTTGGGAAGAGGGAGGAGGTCATTTTRGGGAGGGTACTCCCTGGCTGGATAGGGGGGCAGAACTCATCTCCCTGCCTTCATCTTCCCCTGCCTCACCAGGGACCTGATCCTTCCATTGCACRCAACCCCCAGTGTGGATGCATCCTGCTCCAGGCCATCTCCCTGCCAGACTTTTCATCCCAGCTTGCTGGAGCTGGGCCAGTGCATAAAGCCCTTCTGTCATCACCAGGAGGATGAAATCCCCTGCTGCCATGCCCAGTAGAATGAGTGACCCCATGGGAGTCACGGGAACAGACAGGCTCTGAGGGGAACAAAAGCTTTGTCCTGGGGCTCCCTGGCACCACCRCACTCCAGGGCTACACTCCCTCAGGAATGTGGCCCCAAGGATCTGCCTGCCTGCAAAGGAGKCAGCCCCCTAGAGTGCCCCCACAGCCCTGTATCCCCATCTCCCCCTCAGCCCAAATGTCCTGTAACCCCGTCCCCTCTCGTTCCAGGTGCTCAGCACGGGACCTGGCCGGCTCCCGGATCGGTGCTTTCTCCTACGGCTCGGGACTGGCCGCCAGCATGTTCTCCTTCCGTGTCTCGCAGGATGCAGCCCCGGGTGAGCCCCGGGGGAGAGAGGGATCGGGGAGGGAGGGCAGCGTGGGGCTGTCAGCGGTGCCATCTCACACGTGGGGTGCCCGTTGCCAGGCTCCCCCCTGGACAAGCTGGTGTCCAGCCTGGCTGACCTGCCCGCTCGCCTGGATGCCCGCAAGCGCGTGGCCCCAAAGGACTTCGCCGAGATCATGAAGCGACGGGAGGAAACCCATCACTTGGGTGAGTGTGGGGCCGGGGGGATGTGGGCCTGCCCTGCTGGGACCCCACAACACCCTTGTGCATCACTGCCCTCTCCCTGCAGCCGACCACGCTCCCCACGGCTCCCAGGCGGATCTCTTCCCCGGAACCTGGTACCTGACACGGGTGGATTCCAAGTACCGCCGTGAATATGCCAGGAAGCCCATCTAGAGTGGGATCACCACAGGAGTGAGCCCTGGGGAGGGGGATGCTCTCTTTCCCACTGTCATCCCTGTTCATTCCCCACGTCTGGGGCTGGCCTGTGTGGGACAGTTCCCTTTGTGTGGGTGGGGAATGGCCAGCRGTGACTTGGGCCCCAGGGCTGTTGGAGATGGCAGCGTCTTCTGCAAACACCTGGGCAGTGCAGGGGAATAAAGGYGTGGATGGGAGGGGGCAGCAGCCCAGCTCTGGCTCCTGGTCTTGAATGGTCTTCTCCTTGCCCCAGGTCCCTCCCAATTAACAACCACCAGTCTGGATTACAGGTGCTTACTGGATTTATTCCATGGCCACCTGCCCTGGTAGACATGGGAGAATGCCCTGACATTTTGGGGGAGTCAAGGAAACCCCAGACTCGCAGTCACCAGTTTAGGGGGGCAAGATAGCATTTTCCCCATGATGTCATTGAACTGAAACATCCTCATGGCAAAACCCRTGGGCAGGAGGGCACAGATGGTGCAGTGGCTCACAGGAGGGCTCATTCCCCTTGCAGTGCTGCTCTCTGGGCCATGTTGCAGCATGGGACTGTGGCCAAACAGGACCTCAGCAGCCACAGAGACCTTTGYACCCTTCAGCAAACAGCAGCAGGGCCAGGGAGCAGCAGGGGCAGTAGGGAGGGGGGTTGGGGTTGAGGACAAAGGACCACACAGACAAGGCACCACATGCTCTCTCCTTTTAGACCCTTTATTGTAAACGTGGGGCCACCCCAAACCCAGTGTGGGGGTCAGGGATGGCCACATKCAAGGCTTCCCCAGCTGGGGGAGGGTCCAAATGCTGTGGCCATGGGGAGAGTCCTTGTCAGCAGTCGGGGTCTACAGCAGGTGGAGCTGGAAGACTTCTGTGACACGTGGCTTTAACTCACCGAGGCTGGGCAGGGGGGCTGAGAGCCCCACGATGCTCCACTGCTCCCCTGCCACCGTACTGGAGCTGTGGTAGGACAGGAGCTGGCCCCCAGCCTTGCTSAGCAGCCCTGGAGAGGAGGACAGGAATTAGGGACCACAGGCTGCCCCACTGCCCCAGCAGGGAGATGAACCCCTGCTCACCCCAACACCCTGCTCAGAGGTCCATGATGCCATTTGCTCCTCCACCCCAAGTCCTTTGCTCAACATCACACAACCCCCTGCCCAAAGTCCCCATCCATCCATCCATCCATCCATCCATCCATCCATCCATCCATCCATCCATCCATCCATCCATCCATCCTCTGCAGCAGCAGGGGCTCAGCTCTGGGTCGGATGTGGGGGTTCCCCAGGCAGTCCCTGCAGCTCAGGGCTGACACAGGGACTCACCAGTCAGCGTGACCAGAGCACTGGTATCGGAGCCTTTGGCTCTGTAGATGAGGACAGGGCCGGACAGAGGGGCTGGCTGCTGGAAGGTGGCCCCGTTGATCTGCCGCAGGACCGGGCTGCTGCCCTGCACTGTCCCTGTCACCTGGTGTGGGGTGCCCTGCAGGGACACCTGCACCACACCAGTGCTGCTGTCGGGCTCAGGGGCCACGTCACTGTGGGTGGTTGTGACCTGCCAGAAACACATGGCCACTCAGTGCCAGGGTCCTGCGTGTGGCTGGGGCRGGGAAGGGATGTCCTTGGAAGCACCCCAGGGAACAGCCAGCCTCAGTGCTGCATTAGCAGCCTGGTAGGGTGTCCCCAGGCTCATGCTGCTYGGTGGGGAAGGCACTCCAGGCTGGGGTGCAGAGCCCAGGTGTCCACGCACCTTCAGCCCAGCCTCCTGGGCCAGCAGTGTGGCGTTCACCAGGGTCACCTCCTTCTGTTTCCCTCCAGCCAGCATGCCCGCGGCCACAGCAGGCGTCAGGTAGCTCCCAGCYTCCTTCAGGGGTGTCCCTGGGGTGCAGGGAGGAGGTGTGCATCAGCCAGCAGCAGAGAGGTCAGGCCTGCAGTGGAGTGGCCAGCCTGGGGCTGGTCCTTCCACCCACCCAATCCATCCACCCATCCATSCCTGCACACTCTAGGGCTCYAATCCCACTGTTAACCAGCTTCCTGTCYATCTGTTCTCCTGCCTGCCCATTGGGGTCCCCACACCCGGGCTCACCTAGGGTGCAGACCTGCACACTGCCCTGCACTTGCTTGCCCACCGTGCACAGCACCGTGCCCAGGGCCCTGGCAAGGGCGATCCAGGGCTTGGTCTGGGGTGAAAAAGCCTTGCTGAGAGCCTGCCCATTAACCTGCRGGAGAGAGTGAGCAGTGAGAGCCTGCCAGGGATCCCACAGAGAGCATTGYTCCCAATGCACCCATGGGTTGCAGCTGGGGTAACTGAGGCAGGGAGGTGAGGTGCTGCAGGGACTCACYACGCCCGTCAGCCCCTTGCCCGTGGCCATGTCCACGATCTGCATGGCGATTTCCTTGCCGCAGCGGCTCTGTGCCTCCCKCGTGCTGGCGCCCAGGTGTGGGCAGGAGATGACGTTGGGGTGGTTCACCAGGTCACGGTCCTTTGGGGGCTCCTGCAGACACAGTTCCATCCYGCCATCAGCTGCCAGCATCTCCCTGGGATGCTCAGAGCAGGGGGAATTTACCCCACCTCCTTTGTAAGGAGGGAAGCTGAGCAGGGCTGTTCCTGTCCCAGCCCCACAGGGCTGCCCTGCCCTGCCCTGGTTTGGGCAAAACTGAGGTGGTGCTGAGACAAAGCCAGGCTCGGGGGGGGTCCCCACAGCCCCCCTCACCTGTGTGAAGACATCGAGGGCGGCCCCACCGCACTGCCCCGACTGCAGCGCCCGCAGCAGCGCGCCCTCGTCCACGATGCCCCCGCGGGCACAGTTCACCACCTGCACACCCCGGCGGCACTTGGCGAAGGTGCTGTCGTTCAGGAGCCCTGCGGGAGGAGGGCTGTGAGCACAAGGGGGCTGCCCCAGCTCCCCCCAAGCCTCCCTGCGATCGTGCTCACTCCATACCCGTGGTGGAGGGCAGCAGCGGCGTGTGCACCGTGATGAARTCGCAGCGAGGCCAGATCTGCTCCAGMGGCAGCTGCTCCACACCGAAGGTGGCCGAGACATCGGGGGTGATGATGGGATCGTAGCCTATGGTCTGRGGCAGAGCAGGCACTCACTCTTACAGCCTGTCACGGTGGCTGTGGCCAGGTCAGGAAGGTCTGTGCTCCCCATCGTTCCTCCCTGCCCTGTCTCCTCACCTTCATGCCAAAAGCCTGCATGCGAGTGGCCACCTCCCTGCCGATGCGTCCCAGCCCCAGCACGGCCAGCGTCTTCCCGTTCAGCTCCATACCCATGTACTGAGGAGTACAGTGAGAGGGAGTGAGCACAGCCCACAGGGACACCCCCCACCCACAGGTGCTCCACCTGCCTCCTACCTTCTTACGGTCCCACTTGCCCTCCTTCATGGAGGCAGCTGCCTGCGGGATCTGCCTAAAAAGGAGGCTGTTGTCAGTGCGGGGTAGGGGGCTGTAGGGCTCACCTCTGTCCACATCCTGCCTTGTGCTCACCTGGCCAGGCACAGGATCATCCCGCAGGTGAGCTCGGCAGCGCTGAGGCTGTTCCCAGTGGGTGTGCTGGGGATTGAGAGCAGTGTCACTGGTGTGTGTGTCCCGGGCTGACAGGGSTCTGTGCCCCGTGAGGATGGGGACACACAGGGTGGTGCCAGGGGTGCCGTGGGTGGGGAGGGCACTCTGTTGAAGTCTCCCCGGCCACCCCAGGATCACAGGCAGCACTGCTGTCCCCACACTCCTGCTCTTACTTCATGACCAGGACGCCCTTCCTGGTGGCCGCCTCCACGTCCACATTGTCCACGCCGGTGCCAGCTCTGCCCACCACCTGCAGCCTCTCTGCCGCCTCCAGCACCTCGGCCGTGACTTTGGTGGCCGAGCGGACGATGAGCCCGTCGCAGTCCTAACGGGTGACAGACACGGCGAATGGGACCAGGGCCGGAGCCGGTGGCCCCGGGTGGGTCACGGGATGGGGACAGCCGCTGCCGGGGTCCGGGATCTGCCGTGCGACACCGGCCGAGCTCTTGCATCAGACGGGAGGCGGGGACCGGCCGAGGGGGTCCGCTGCCACCCGCGACCGCCGGCCTGGAGCTGTGCCCACCCACCCACGCCCTCACCCACCCACCCACGCGTGGGTGCAGCCCTGCCTCACCCGGATCTCCCGCAGCAGCTCCTCCTTGCTCAGCCCGGGCTTCTCCTGCACCCGGATCCCGCCGGCCTGCAGGATCTCCCGGCAGCAGGGGTCCAGGCTTTCGCTGATCAGCACTTTCTGCAGCTTGCCCAGTGCCATGGCGGGAGCGGGCCCGACGGGACAGGGAGGGACTGCACGGGACGGGGGTGCCGGCTCTCTCCGCTCGCCGCCGAGAGGCTGCTGCTGCCCCTCCGCCGCCCTAAAAGAGCTGCGAGCGGCGCACGTTTTTCGGGCTCATTGGGTCCCGTCTCCATAATCCCACCTCCTTCCCTTCCCCTCCCCGCCCCAGCCCGCCCGGTTCCCCCTCACCCCCCGCCCCCGGGGGGAGGGAGGAGGCGGGGGTGTGGGGCCAGGGCTGGGCCGGGCCCCCCAGCAGCCCCAGAGAAAAGGAAGGGGGTGCCCTGGCAGGACCCCGTGGGTCGGAGAGCCACGAAAACCGGGGCGGCGTGTCCCGACCCTGCGCACGGCGCCCGTGCCTCAGTTTCGCCGTCCCGCAAATCACAGCTCAGTAAGGCAGGAGGGGACGGCAGTGGCAGCCACCGGTGCGGGTGGCTCTCCACAAAGCTGGGGGTGCCGCTGGCAGGGAGCAGCCCAGCCCATGGCGACCCCAGACATGCCCTCCCCAGCTCGYCCAGGAATGGGAGTTCCCCAGATCCACAGAAGTGAAGCAGTGCCGTGGCCCCCGCCCACCCCCGACTTGGTGCCTACTGTTGAGCAATGGCCCTGATAAGGGGCCGGGGACACGGGGCCAGCCCTGGCCACTGGCTCCCAATGACGTGGGGTGCAYGGGAGCCACCCAGCAAACGCCCTCCATGGGGCAAGAGCCAGGTGGCTGCGTCCAGTGACCTCCAGTGGGAAGTGCTGGCCCCGAGACACGATGGTGAGGGGTCCGTGAGAGCGAGCAGTGGATGGCAAGGGATGCGGCCAGACCTTCAAAGGGCACCTAGACCAGACACACCCCGGGTCCTGCCCATGGGGAGCAGAGTCTGACCCTTCCTTCCACCCCTTTCCACGCACGGGGGGGAGCAGAACTTACCCAGTGCTGCCAAGCCAGGTCCTAATGGGATTAGGCCCTTCCCCAAGGAGTGCACGCCCCAGGCAGCAGGTCTGGACCAAGCTGTCCTGTGTGGGACCGGSTGGCCCTGGAGCTGTTAAACCCAGCAGAGCCCAAGTGATGGAGCTGTCCTAGCAGACAGGAGGTGGCCAGAATAGGATGACTGTCCTCGCCACAGGCGGTGCCGCCGAGGTGGGAGAGCCCAGCACTAGGTACACCCGGAGCTACGGACAGCCTGGCACCGCCTGCAGCGGGTGCTCCGCTGCCGCCACAGCCAGGGAACAWCCGTGACGCCAGAGCGGGGAAAGTCCAGGGCGGCCGGCACGGGGTGACAGATGCGGTCAAGGGCAGCGGCTGGTGAAATCTGCAGCGGGCTCGAAACGGCCCCTCGGCACGGAACTGTGACCCGGGGACAGCGACASGGCTCCCTCGCCACGGCGTCCCGCGTGCCGTGGGCTGGGGACACCCGCACTGCGGGACCTGCTGCGGCCGGGACACGGCCCCGCAGCCCCTGGCACCGCCGGGCACCCGCCCCGGCCTCTGCTTTAGCATTGGCACCTTGCTCCAGGTGCCCGGAGGACACATCCGGACCTGCCATCCCGGCGCCCTGCTCCCCGTGCCGGCCCCGCCCGGGCTTGCCCGGGGCATCCATGGCTCCTCTCCCACGCCTGTGGCGGGTTTGTGCGGAGGACACGCGTGGCCAAGCCATCGCTGCTTGCGGCAGCATTTGCCGGCTTTTCCCGGCCAGCTGGTGCCCTCTCCTGGGGAGTGTGGCCAGAGGCACAGCCCCACGGCGCCCCAGCCGCAGGTCCCCGGGGACGCTGGGAGTGCTGGCCGGGTGGCTGTGCCAGCAGGCATGTCCCCTCATTCCTTGGCCCCCAAGGGAGCCAGATGGAGGGGACCCAAAGCTGGCAGGGCCAACGGGATGGGTGCCAGGGGGCTGGGGCCGTAATGACTATTCAGCCACAACAGGGATGAAGTGGGGGAGTAAGGGGGCACAGCACCCCTCTGCTGACCCCATTTGTACCGGGTGTTGTGAGTAAGAAATTCGGCAGAAAATAAACCCACCTGTGTTCCAGCTGCTCTTCACACATCAGAGGGCTGGGGACAGCTGAGCTGAATTTCTGAGTATAACCAATTTGGCACTATAGGCCTGGTCATGTTCAGTAGGAAATTCCACGAGTGCAGCTTCACAAATAGTGCAGCTTATTATTTCAATACCATAGGTCTGTTCACATTCCATAAAAACCTTCATAATCACAGATTCATGAATAGTGCAGTATATGGAAATTCAGATACAGAAYTGCTGTTGACAAATGCACCAGTTGCAATAGAGCTCTAACTAGAGTAACAATAACGTTGTATGATGATAATAACAATTGTATGCAGAAACTGATCACGAAGGTGTCCCCACTTGACAGAAGGGAGAGGAGAGTAGCCCATTCTGTCTCCAAGGTATTTTTGGGTCTTCCTTCTAAYCAGGTAAAATTCCTACCCTCCTTATATCCAGCCCAAACTTCTCCCCCTACTCCTGTGTTATGTAGAGCACAACCTAAGTGGAGAGTATGGAGCTATAGACACGGTACCATGTACCATTAAGCTTATTAGCACGTGCAGGAGGGTTGTGTTAATATTTAAATGGCCCTTAATCAGACAAAAGTTACTGGTTTTGGCCCCTGTGTCCTCCAAATTTCTGGTCATGTGACTTYGTTCCATTTGTCAGAGCCAAAGCAGAAATCACCCCATCACCACAGGACCTCCTCCTCCTTCTTTCTTGCCTCCAGCTCCTCTCCATCCACACAGGTAATACAGAGGGTATGGAGGTAGAAGCCACAGAGGCAGTGACCCTCAGCCCTCACCTGGCTCCTTGGTCACCACTCCACACAAGGGTCCTGGMCAGACTCTGCTTGGTGGCAGTGGGTGGCCATGGGGGACAGCTGTTTGAAGGGCTGCCAGGGTGCAGGACAGAGGAGAATGGGGCCAAGCAACAGGGAATTAGGGGGAGGGTCCCTGCAGAGAGAATGGGGCTGGGGGAGGAGTCAGGGGCAGCGCTGGTTTTGGGGTGTCAAGCAGGTAAAGGAGTTAGGGGTGTCAAAGGGGACCTGGGGTTATTGGAGCTGGGATGGGGAGTGGCAACACAGACAAAGGGGGTGGGGGAGGTTGGGGGTGTTTAGTTGGGATGGTGGGTGTTCAAGGGGATTTATGGGGATCAAGGGCTACAGGAATGTCCCAGTGGAGGACTGGAAAGTCCTGGGCAATTAGAAAACAGGTGAGGTTGTTGAGGGATTGGAACAGTACCTGGAGACTCATGGGGCTCTGGGGTGGCAAAGGGAATTGGGGGTGTCACGTTGGGATGGAGGCATCCAAGGACAACTGGGCAGRTAATTGGGGTGTCAGGATGGATGTTGGAGGGTGCCATGGGGGATCCGGGCTAATTGGGTGTGTTTTGGGGAGACCGTGAAGTTGGAAGAAGTATTGGGAGGGGAGAGGAAGGGATCATGGATGGTCTCTGGGGGACTGAAGCATGAGGAAGGGTTGGGGCTCAGTCCAGGGGGACGGGGTGGAGAGGGGAATTGGGGAATTGGGGCGGGGGATGGCTGTGTCAGGATGGTGGCTGGGTGGGGGGCGGCTGGAGAGATGAAGGGTGAATGGACAGAGGCATCAGGGAGAGGGCAGAGGGAGCGGGGAAGAAAAGGGGTCAGAGGGAGGGATGGAAGGAGCGAGGAAAGGAAGGATGCGGGGTCAGAAGGAGGGAGGCAGGGAAAGATGAAGGATGGAGGCAGGGAGAAGGAGGAGGAGGAGGAGGAGGGGAAGCAGAAGCGGGCGGAGCC
>CADDXX010000194.1:517911-576834 GCA_902810485.1 Alauda arvensis | reverse complement strand
GCCTCGGGAGCCGAGCCTCGGGAGCCGAGCCTCGGGAGCCGTGCCGGCTGCCACGCCTGCGGTGCCGGGAGCCGCCCAGCCCGGAGCTCCAGCCCCCCCGGGCTGCCGGGTTCAATGAGGACCTTGTTGCCGTGCCCGGTGCGCAGGTCGGTGGGTGGCCGTGCCGTGCGCTCCGTGCTGGGCTCGCACGCTCAGGCCGCCCGGGTTTGGGGACGGCGGTCCCCGCTCCACCTCCTCAGCGGCGGCACTCCGCCCCTGCTGAGACATTTGTGCCAACGAGTCAGCGGAGAGCTGGGATGTGGCACGCTCGGCATCTGAGCTGCCACACTCTCCCTGGCCTTGCACGGCCCTTGCCACAACCCCTCTGCCAGCCTGGAGCCGCTGGCACACGGTGGCTGCTGCTGAGCACGGGGCTGGGGCCTGCCGTCCATCCCTCCATCCATCCGTCTGTCCATCTGTCTCCCCGCGGGAGGTGAACCAGCCGCAGAAGGAGGTGAGTTGCTGTTGCCGGGTTCTAATGTCCGGTGTTTTGGGGATGCTTTACCCCGGGATGCTTTCCCCATGGGCAGCAGCCGCTCTCACACAGCCCGTGTGGCCTGTCCCCTCTGCCCGATGGCACCCGGGGTGCCTGTGCTGGCAAGTGGCTGCAGTGGCCCTGGTGTGATGSCGTGGAGATGCTGTGAGTCAGTGCTCTGAGTCAGGGCCGCGTGTTCCCCTCGCAGCCAGGGCTCGGAGGTACACGGGGGATGGGTGGGCAGTGCTGCCCCGTGAGTGGGGGGCCCCAGGGCTGAGCCCCCCTCGTTCTGTGCTGTGCCGGCAGCTCTGCTCCGTGCTCCGGGCTGGCATGAAAGGGCTCTTGTCCTGCTGCAGCCCCAGCAGCACTGCAGTGGCCTCCCCTTCACAGCAAACAAATTCCCAGTGTTGGGAAGAGGGGCAGGGAGGGGGGAGCCCCCACTCAGCCCAACGAGCCATGGCCRTGGCAGAGCCCTGGGCTCCTGCTGGCCCAGCATTCCCATGGCCAGGCATGGGGCTGCACTCTGGCTGTGTGGGGCTGCTGGCTGGGCAGATGGACTTTGGGAAAGCAGCTGCTTGGCTCATTCACCCCAGAGCCCTCAGGCAGCCACTGCCATGGCCTGGCYCCACCTCAGGGTGGCCCTGAGCAGTAATATTTTGTTTCCCAGGCATAAGGTTATTTTTGGGCTGTTTATAGCATTGCCACAGTCCCAGTCTGAAGCATTGTAACCAGCACAGGATGGCCTGGTACCAGTTAGTTGGGTGTTCCCCCAAATATTCTCACTCTGTCCTTTTGTTCGTTCTTTCCTTATCTCTTCTGTTTGTGCCACCGCCCCATCAGGGACACTAAGCCCTTCTCTAGATAGGAGTATCTTGTTCCAATGTCATTGAAAGAGTGGCAGCTAATGCCTAGTGCTCTCTCTGGCTCTTCCAGCTGCTTTTGATGCAGATTCAAATGGGAACTGTGTTCACTGAACCCCCATTTCCCATAAATATATGTGGTACCATAGGTATATGGGATCAAGCTGATGAACAATCTCAGTTCTCTTAACAGCAATCCTAAAGTTCCTGGAACTTGCTGTCGCTCTTTTATGTTAGGTAGATTCTGTCCATGTTCTGTGTTTTCTGAGGTTTTGCAGGAGAACAGAAATGGCTTCTTCAATCCAACAGACCCCCAGGAACTTAACCTCCWGCTTGGGCCCCTGATGCTGGGATGTAGGACTGCTCAAGGCTCACGTTTTTCCTTGTGGCCAAAACCACCATAGGGTATTCTGCAGCCAAATTGATTAGAGGGATGGAGCCCCTCTGTGAGAGAATTCTCCCCATGRGACAATTTGGCTTGTTCAGCCTGGAAAARAGRAGGCTTCAGGGGCACCTAACTGYAGTAGTTCCAGTACCTGAAGGGGGCCCACAAGAAAGATGGAGGGAGACTTTTTACCAGGGCATGTAGTGAAAGAACAAGGGGAATGGCTTCAAACAGACARGGGSTAGGTTTGGATTAGATAGTAGGAAAAAATTCTTCACYGTGAGAGTGATGAGACCTGGTCCAGGTTACCCAGAGAAGCTTGCTCCACCAAAGATTTTGCCAAGGCTTTGTGAGCAAAAGTGGGAGAGTGGAACAGCCTATTAAAAATRCACTGCTCTCCCTTCCAGGTGAAGGTGAATCAAACCTTGTTGTGTTCCTGGAGTGGAATCACAAAAAACATRTATTTTACATCCAGGGCTGCCATCCATGAGTGGGGCACTCCCTGAAGCTGAGTTACCARTTCCTTGGTATTTGGCACAGCAGTGGTTAAAGGCTCAGTATTGGCATTGGCATCTCTCTTTTCTCCAAATCTGGTGCCACCCTGTCTATGTGCCAGTAATCAACAGTTAATTGGCATCTACGTTCCACTTTTTAGCTAAACTGGTGAATTACATGGGGTGAAGTCAGGCAAAGTATCAATCAGTGAATTATATGGGGAGTGGTGTGCTCTGGAGGTGATTTGTCTTGCTYCCAAACCAGCTGTGACTTCAGGAGTTCAGTTTCAAGCTGCAGCAGAGGATTGTATCACTGTACATTGGCAGCTTTTGAATGAGGGARGGTAAGCGCCGTGTGGGGTGAGTGCACTGTGATATCTGCATTTCCTTYAGGGTCAGGGTTGAATGGGAGAACCAAATGTTGCATCAGCTGCCAGGTTTGGCTGCTCAGAACACTGAAACCCAAAATGTTTTCATTGTGATCTTTTGCTGAAAAGCGAGGGGAGGACATGTGCTTATCTCCTGGCAGCCATAAATTAGCCTTGGTGGTTTGGCACGTAGCACTGGCTCTGTTCACTCCAGTGATTTCAACTCTGTCCAGTTTTTCAGTGTCCTGATGTGTTAATACTGGAATCTGTGCTCCCTCACCTATTAGAAATGTCATTAATGGTTGAAGAGGCCCACCCTGAATCAGAATGTGTGGGCTGTTATTATGTRTGCACTGAGATGATTCCACCTGCTGAATTTCAGTCCAGCCTGGCTTATGGCCACAGCACTTTTCAAACTGAATTAGATTGAATGGGATTGTYTTTCAGCTATGATTTCTCACTCTTCACCAAGGTTCAGTTGTCTCTTCTGTTTCTGTAATGCATCTGGCTTCATACTCAGGGGGATTTGAAAGAGACAAAGAATCATCTTCCCCCAGTTTTCTGTCATTTGGGTYACCCCCTGTGTCTCCATCCTGTTCCTCAGGGAATATGATTAGTTTTCTAATCTGTATGATGTCAGGGGGATCAGGAGCTCACACAAGCATCACCTCTGCCTTTTCTTCCAATTTTTTTTTCTCCTTATYTTCCTCTAAATGTTTCTGCAGTTGCTTTTCCCTATTTTCAGCTGTGGCCAAATACTTTTTAAGCTGCTCCTTTTCTGATTTCAAAGCAATATATTCTACATCTGACATTTTTTAGGAGAGAGGATGCTCTGATTTCCTTTTGCACATAAGATCAGCAAGCCCTCAATACTGCACCAACAATTGCTTTATTGTTGTTTTTCCAACAGTTTTGGGCCCATTCTATTCCTTCTCAGGATGCTGCACACTTGTGTTAACCCACATAATAATAACAGTAATATGCAGAGACTTAGCAAGGTGTCCCTGGCTTGGGATAAGGGAGAGAAGAGTAGCCCATTGAGYGTCTCCAAGGTATTTTTGGGTTTTCCTCCTAACTAGGTGAAATTTTTAATCCTCCTTATGTATATCCCAATCTTATCCCCCTCCTCCTATGTTATATATGGCATGACCTACGTGGAGAGTTGAGTAACAGAGTCATATATGTGGCAACATGTATTTCATTAAGCTTACTTGCCTGTGCAGTGGCATGTGTTTCATTATTTAAATAAACCTTAATCAGGAAAAAGTTGGTTTTTTTTTTGCCATAGTGTCCTTCAAAGTTCCAGTCACAGGACTTTATTCCACTCCATGCAGTTTTTCAGAGCCAAAGCAGGACGATCCCATCTCACAGGACCTCCTCCTTTGCCCAGCTCATCCTTTATTTCTATCAACTATGCACATCTCCATCTGCAAAGTTAACRTGGAGGGTACACAGTGTAGGTTGTAGATGGTAAGCCTTAGCCCTTGCCTGGCTCCTTGGTCATCACCCCACAGCATCCTCAGGATTTGTGGTATTGTACTGTCTCTATGGGTATTCTGCCTCTGGGCWTTGTCTCCTTGTGCATCAAGTGTTTGGCTGTGATCCCTCCTTGCTTGTTGTGTCTCTGGGTATTGCCCTCCTGGGTGTCAAGCCTTGTATATTATGTCACTGGTTTATGTGCCTTTTGGGTATTTTGCCYCCAGGGATATCATGCCTTAGGATATCATGCCCCTGGGTACTGTGCTTCCTTAAGTGTTGTGCATCCTTGTGCATCTTGAGTCTTGGATGTTTTGCCTCTGGGTGCTGGTCCTCCTGGGGTGTCATGMCTCCAGAGGTCACACCTCCCAGGATTTTGTGCCTCTTGATCTGCTCAGGCATCACACTTGTGGTTATTGAAACTTGGGTGCCTCTGGGTAAAATGCCCTGGGTGCTGCACCTCTGGGTGCTGTGCCTGCAGGTACAACACCTGCTTTGTCTCTGAGTTATGGTTATGGTGTCTGGCAGGGCACACAGTGACACCTGATCAGTGCTGGTGTGTTTAGAGTCATCATGCCTCAGTTTCCCTCCATGATGGGTTGTTGCTGCAGGGTCTGTGGCACCCTGTGTCTGGCTCTCCTGCTCCCTGCMAGGCTGGCAGTGCTGTGCCCTGCTGCAAGGTGCTGGTGTGGTGTGCAAGGCTTTGGGGACATTGTCCTGGGGTCCCTACCATGGCTGGTGTCACAGTAACATGCTGGCCCTCCTTGGCTGTTGGGGCTCAGCCTCGCGCATGTGGGCAGGGCACTGTGCCCACRCTGATGCTGGGGCAAGTGCACACCTCCCTGCTCATGGGACCTCACCAAAAACCTGTCAGGCTGAGATTAGAAAAGAAACATTCTGATTTCTTTAAAAGGAAAAAAAAAACCAACCCAAACCCCAAACCAAACAATCCAGGGTTTTTTGTAGTGGTTTTTATTTGTTTGTTTGTTTTTGTTTTGGGGTTTTTGTTTTTAATTTTATTTATTGAGGTTTCTCTTCCTCTTTTTCTTTTAAATCATGAAATGACTCACACTTCTGAGCTGAAAATCAGCCCGATTATGAGCTGGTGAGCCATGACAGCATGGAGGCACAGAGTCTGTCGGAGAACAGCCGGGGCCAGCCCTGCTCCGTGCCCCCAGATCCTCCCCTGGGGGCTGTGGGGGTCTGCTGTGGGGGCTCAGGTGGCCCTGACACGGCCGCTAATGGAGCCAAAGTGCTGCTGTGGAGACACTGCCATCTGCACAGCCCCCAGGGSCTCCTGTCTTTGCACTCAGAGCCGCTGCCCAGCGGCTGCGAGGACACGCACGTGTGTCCCCACGTGTGCGCAGACACCAGTGGCACCCCCGTCACCCTCCCCGCTCCCCCCGGCACACGGGGGAGCCCGGCCTGCACCCCCGATGCTGAGCGTGACACGGCCGTGTGCTGCTCTCCGCAGTGACCCCTGCAGCAGTGACCCCTGCAGCAGTGACCCCTGCAGCAGTGACCCCTGCAGCAGTGACCCTGTGCCAGCCGCGGGCCCCGGAGCCAGACACATGGCGGGTAAGGCACCCCGAGAGCCCCCGGTGCCCTGCATGGCCCGTGCTCCCATCGCCCCAGGGATGGCCAGCGGCTTTCTGCGCCCCGAGGCCTCCCCTTGTCTCTCCTCTCCTCGGAGGCACACGAGGTGCGGAGCAGGCACTTTGCTCGTCTGAGTGCTGCTCGCCCTTGCTCCCTGCCAGCTTCCCAAGAAGGGCTGTGGGGTGAAGGTGATGAGGAGCCTGTGCCAGCCGAGCCGAGGGGGTGCGGTGGGGCCCAGCCCCAGCCCGAGCCCTTGGTGCAGACGTGTCTCCTCCGGGATCTGCAGATGGGTCCCCTCGCCCACACACAGACCCTGCGGGACTTCGAGCAGGTGAGACCGCGGGGCGCTGGGACCCCACATGGCACCGCCAGGGCCCTGCCGGCACTGCCGGGTGCTTGCAGGATTCACGTCGGGTCTCCTGGACACAGCAGCGGGGTGTGGAGCGCAGCAGGGTGGCGGGGCAGGTGGTGGTGGCAGAGGGAGAGGGGCCGAGCCCGGCCGGGCGCCACGCTCCCCTCAGCGCCCTCACGGCTGCGGCGCGTGGGGCCTCCGGGGCTCGGGTTTCACCAACCCGCTGTCCCCGCTCCAGCGATTCCTCAAATAGCTCTGGGAGGAGGGAAAAAAAAAAGAGGAAAGGGAGAGCAGCGGGGCCAGCGACGGGAGCTGCGGGCGGGCAGGGAGCCKAAGGCTGTGTCCCGGCGGCGCCATGTGAAGGGTGCCGGGATGCCCGCCCCATGGAGCGCCGGCCATGGCTAACGGGTACCGCACGCTGTCCCAGCACCTCAATGACCTCAAAAAGGAGAACTTCAGCCTCAAGCTCCGCATTTACTTTCTGGAGGAGCGCGTCCAGCAGAAGGGCGAGGAGAGCCGGGACGATGTCTACCGGCGGGTGAGTGCCTGTAGGGAACGGGGTGAGGGGCTTTCCTCTCTTTTCTGGGAGGGAATGGGGTGAGGGGAGTGTAGCCGGGGGGGATGCCAGGGAAAGCTWCAGACACTGGGGCTGGGGGTGCTGCTGTATGGGAGTTTGACCCTCGTTTCCTCTGACAGAAGTGGGGAGAGGGTTGGGCAGGGCGTCCCGAAGTGGGGCGCTTGGGGTGGGTGACAGTGCAAGTTTTGGGCGCAGAGAGATGGAGTGGGAACACCCCATAGCAGCGCAGACAGGCTAAAATACCACCTGTGCCACTCACTGACAGGAGCACCCAAAGCCCTGCCGTGGCGTGGGCCCCCCCCCCATACCACTTTTGCTTCATTCCCATGGGCAGTGGGGTTGGGGTGTCCAGGCAAGCGTGAGGGCATCCTATCCACCTCCTTCCTGCTCCATAGAACATTGAGCTGAAGGTGGAGGTGGAGAGCCTGAAGCGGGAGCTTAAGGAGAAGCAACAAGCCCTSGACAACACATGGTGAGTGGGGCTGGCCAAGTCCCTCACCCCGAGGCAGACATGGTGCCCGTGTCCCGCTTGTGGTGGCTTTGTGGGCACGGGGACGGGGGTGTCTGCCTGCACCCTGCTGGTAGCTGGCAGTAGAGGGGCCTGCAATGGGGCTGGAGGGGGTTGCGATGGGGCTGGGCACCTGCAGGGTGGTAAGAGGCACCCGCGTCTTCTTACAGCCCTGTTGCCAGCCAAAAATAAAGGACAGCACCTGTTTGGTGGGGGAGGGCAGTGCTGTGCCCAGGGGCTGTACCATGGGTGTCTCACTGTGGGGCACTGAGGGCAGGGAGGCCGGTGGCACAGCAGCTGGTGAGCCCCTGGTTTTGGGAGTGTGTGGGGAGTGCTCTGGTGGGTCAGAGCCTAAACATGGCCTGGTGCTGCCAGAGGAGCCATGTCCCCAGGGCAGTGGGGGGAGCCAGGCTGAGGGCCCCTAGAGTGGTACAGATCACCCAGCCCAGCTGSTTTGAGGTGGAGGCTGTCACAAAGGCTGCGCTATGCCATGCCATGCCATGCTGCACACTGCCAAGCCACGCTGTGCTGTGCCAGGCCAGGCCAGGCCAT
Organism: Alauda arvensis; assembly: GCA_902810485.1. Lineage (NCBI taxonomy): Eukaryota > Metazoa > Chordata > Aves > Passeriformes > Alaudidae > Alauda > Alauda arvensis. Next base: position 569,152 of record CADDXX010000194.1, on the reverse strand, counting down.
GGGAGATGCCATGCTGTAGCAGGCTRTGGCACACCRTGCTGTGCCAGGCCAKGCCATGGGAGATGCCATGCTGTAGCAGGCTGTGGCACACCGTGCTGTGCCTGGCAGGGTGGCTGCAGAGAACCAGACAAGCCGCAGCCAGGCCGCCCTCCGGCAGCAGTATGAGGAGCGGCAGCGGGAGTCRGAGCATGTTTATGAGCTCCTGGAGAACAAGATCCAGCTCCTGCAGGAGGTGAGTTAGGGGATGGTGGGGGCCAGGGAGGAGCCAGGAGCTGCTGCCTGGGGGCTCACCCTGCTGCCGTGCAGGAGGCTAGGCTGGCACGGAGTGAGGCTGAGCAGGCCACGGCACTGGCCAGAGCTGAGGCAGAGAGATGCCGGGAGCTGACAGAGAAGCTAAAGGAAGCAGCAAGGACAAAGCAGGAGGACAGGAGCGACAATGGCTCTATGGCCCAGAGGTAGGTGTCCAGGACATGTCTCCTCTATGCTGCCAGCCTGTGCCAGTTGTTTGGGACTACCAAGGAGTTCCTTGTGATGTGCATGACTGAGGGGTCAGGGGTCACCCCAGTGGGGTAGAGCTGGGCTGTGGGGAAGGGGGAGCAGTCCTGAGGCTGCTCTGCTTTGCCCCAGAGACTGACCTCTGTCAGCTGTCCTCAGTGTCATCCCAGGGCCAGCCCAGTCCCTGAACATCCCATGCCCTTTTGACACTTTCAGGAGGATCGAAGAGCTGACCCAAGAGCTGGCCTCCAGCAACCAGCTCGTGGAAATGCTGTCAGCAGAGAAGTGTGACCTGCAGCAGTGCCTGGAGGGGTCTCTGGTCATGGAGGGGCAGGTAAGTGGGCAAGGGTGGGGAGACTCCAGGGAGGAGGACGTCCACTCAGGGCTTGGCTGGTTGTTGTAGTCCCTGTCCCCTTCTGGGGCTGTGGCCAGGGCTGTGCCATGTTCAGCCTGGCAGGGTTGGGTGATTGCCAGGASCTGGGAGGAGCAGGGGTGCTCAGAGGACACAATGTGAGTTGTCAGGGGACAGGCCACCAGCCTGTGCAGTCCTTCTGCGGGTGTTGGTGCCACTTGCTCCCTTCTGCCATTTAAATCCCTAGTCTTAAAATACTCCTGGCGGCCTGGCATGGTGCCAGGCAGGATTTCGGGGCTATGAGAGATCAGAGCGGCATGTTCCTGGCAGCTGCACAGCTCTGGCCRTGCTGCATGTTGGTGGCACGGCGCCACCTGCAGCAGCCACGGGCCATCAGTGTGTGAGCTGCCTGTGTGGTGGTCCTGCAGGGACCCTGCTGGTTGCCCACAGGGTGGCACGGGCTGCTAAGTAGGTGCTGGTGACACTGTGCTGTGGGGACGTGCCCACTCACACTGCATGCTGGGGCTGGGAATTGGGACATGCTGGCACTGGGACATGGCACTGGCACTGGGGTGGGGGGCCTGGCACTGGGACAGGCACTGGCATTGGGATGGGGATATGGCACTGCAGWGAGGATCCGGCACTGGGACAAGGATCCGGCACTGRGACAGGTGCTGGCATTGGGACAGAGACGTGGCACAGGCACTGGGGTGGGGACCTGGCACTGGGACAAGCACTGGCATTGGGACGGGTACGTGGCACAACTACTGGGGTAGGGACGTGGCACTGGAACAGGCATTAGAGCCAAGCGCTTGTGTGTGTGTGTGTGTGTGTGTGTGTGTGTGTGTAGCTGTGGGACTGAGATTGCACCCCTGCGTTGTCGCGTCGCGATCCATCACTGTCGTTGTCTCTGCCGCGACCCCCGCCGCGGCCCCTGTGCCCGGGCGCGGCGCGGGCCGCCACTGCGCATGCGTAACGCGGGCGTGGCAACTACATCTCCCGGTAGGCGTTGCGSGCACTGCGCATGCGCGGGATGCTGSGCTCTGCCGCCATCTTGAAATCTGAGCCAGAAGCCGGGCGCTGCCGTGGCAGGAGCATCATCGGCTCGGGGCGGCGGGGCCGGGCCGGGGYGGGACGGGCAGGGGCAGCCCGCGGTGAGGGGCAGCCCCGGGGACGGGGGCTGTGAGCAGAGAGGGTCAGCGTCGGGGGGTCGAGCTGTGAGGTGAGGGAGCAGCAGCGGAGGGGCGGGGCGGCAGCCTGGACAAGGGGGCAATCCAGGTGTGGCTGTGAAGATGTGAAGGAGGTGGCGTAGGGTGGGATGTTTTTGATGCATCCGCAGTCCCGGCGTGTCACCAGCCTAAAAASGGGAGATTGGTGCCGCGTGCCGGCGGGATCAGGGATTGAGAGAGATGTGCTGACCTCGGGAAGGTCTCCTGAGAGCCCGCAGGAGTAGGTTTGAGTGCCGGGAGGGAGGGAGGATGAAGGAAAACTGCCGGATTTGCGGCCGGGAGCTGTGCGGCAACCAGCGGCGATGGATCTTTCACACGGCGGCCAAGCTGAATCTCCAGGTGCTGCTCTCGCACGTCCTGGGCAGGGAGCTGTGCCGGGACGGCAGGTCCGAGTTCGCTTGCAGCAAGTGTGCCTTCATGCTGGACCGCATCTACAGGTTCGACACCGTCATTGCCCGCATCGAAGCCCTCTCCATCGAGCGCCTGCAGAAGCTGCTGCTGGAGAAGGACCGTCTCAAGTTCTGCATCGCAAGCATGTACCGCAGAAACAACGACGACTCCAGCACGGAGGACAGGTCTGGGGAGGGSACTGTGGACCTTTCCAACCTGCCTGATGCACGGTACGCTGCCCTCCTCCAGGAGGACTTTGCTTACTCTGGGTTTGAATATTGGATGGATCCAGAAGAGCATGGCCTGGAGCCACACAGCTGCCACGGCTCCGAGGCAGCAGGGAGCCGCCCGCGGCGCTGCCGGGGCTGCAGYGCCCTGCGTGTGGCCGATGCCGACTATGAAGCCATCTGCAAAGTGCCCCGGAAGGTGGCCAGGAGCATCTCCTGCGGGCTGTCCAGCCGCTGGTCCACCAGCATGGGCAACGAGGAGTCGTCTGTGTGTGATGTGGCCGAGTCSACCAGCTCCAGGGTGGCTGTGGATGGGGACAGCATGGAGGARGGCACGCCTGCCTCCTCTGTTGAGTCTCTGGACACCACCGTGGAGGCCAGCCCTCCGCAGCAGAAGGATGAAGATGCAGATAAGGGGGTGAAAGGGAATGGGAARTGTGACGATTTCTCGGATGATCGCGTGACCCCAAGCTCTTCACTGAGCGGGAACAGGCTGGAGCTGGCCCTCAATTTGATCAAGACTTTGGACTACAAGCCCCTTCAGAGCCCCCGAGGCAGCCGACTGCCTATTCCTGTGAAGTCCAGCTTGCCCCCTCCCAAGCTGAGCCGTGACTTGGCAGATGGCAGTGCTTCTGCTGGCTTAGCATGTGCKAGTTCTGCCTTCCTGAACACAGACAGAAGATCGTTTTCCAGAGCTCCTTTGGGTCTTCCCCTGGAAATTGCTGARCTGCAGGAGCTGTGGGATGACCTCTATGAGGATTATATGCCGCTGAGGGTACAGGTAGAGGTCAAAGTGCCGCCCTTCCATTGAGCATTGTCCTCGTGGCCCAGTGCTGAGTCCACTGGGGATTCTTCTGTGCTGAGATAATGCAGACAGCCACGTGTGGCTGAACGGGGCTAAGAATAGGCAACTCGGTCCTTTTTAGGTGTGCTGCTTCTCTTCTCAGTCACTCTCTTGTCTCCTGTTCCCTCCCTGTGTTCTGGGAAATGAACCTTTCCCCCCTCCATCAGCCCTCCCTGACAATGCAGCCTGCTAGAAAACAGTCATTGCCCTGCTGAGAAAACACCATTTTCACTTCATCTTTAAGCTTAAAGTCGGTGTGGCTTTTATCCACAACGAGAGGGAGCATTTTRAGCTTCTGGGCATGTGTTTTCCAGCAGATGTGTTTTCTTTGTGCCTGAGTAATGTTTGGAGTGTGAGGAACACCTGCCTCCAGCCCTGCCTCTGCAGGTTGGGCCAAGGACCTGCCGAACGTGCAGAGCTGCCCAGGCAGCTGTGGCGTGTGCCCTGAGGAAAAGGTGTTTTCCTTGCAGGTGGATTTGTGCCAGAGGATGACTTTAGGGTTGGTATTCAAGATAATTGGTTTATTTTCTGATCCTTTGTAAAGATCTMTCAATTAGAGGCAGGTGTTGCTGAGAGGGGATGAAAACTCCTGTTTTTAGGATGCTGTTATCTGTCTTGATAGCAGTCCTAGTTCCAGGTTGCCTCTGTTTCGCTAGCTTTAATGAAATGTTCTTTAGTATGCAGTCAAAAAGCTGAACTTGTAACTTCTTTACCACTTGCCATAATGAATAGAAGGSCTCAGTCAGCTTCAATTCAGGAATATCCATGTCAGCCTAATTGCATTGCCATTAGCAGCTTTAGTGCTGCCTGATGTTGTAGGTAGCCTGGGGGATTAGGAAAATGCTCGTTTATTACTATGGCAACTGTGGCAGTGCTGAATTACTCTTCCTCTTTAGCCGGCTGCTTGCTGCCCCATCTGCTTGGGCGTTTCCCGGGGCTGTGTGCTTTTTTCCATAAAAGCCTGCTCGAGAAACGATGCTAGGGAGGAACGTAGGAAAACTAGTTTTCATCTGGAGCAGAAAGGCATCGCGCCTGCAGCCGGCAGCTGAACGTGTGCCCCAGGGCATTGTGTCCTTTGCTGATGATTTTCACTGCTAGGCTTGTGTTTGCAGGATAAAAATGGGCTTTCTTTGAACAGGTTGGCTTTGTGTCACACATGGCCATCCTTATCTAGGAACTGGGTTTTGAGGAGTTTCTCCAGCCTCTGCCATCCGACAGGCCCTGCCAGGAATTTATCCTGCGGGATTTTTTACTGCCAGTTCCTTGCCGTGACAGCAGCAGCTCTTCGGCACRGGGTCTGGCCGAAGGGGGAAGGGCTTAATCCTTTGGATGGCTTTAAGAGCAAAAATGGGAAGGCAGATGCAGCTAGTAGGCTGAATAGTTCTTGCACAAATGATTTTTCTTTCAGTTTGTAAAAGCAGCTCCCTTGCTATAAATCAGGTGCTGCTGCTGTCCAGCGATTCCTGTGCATAAATGTGAAAGGAATATCTAGCATATATGGGACCACAGTTCTCTTACTGCTTTTGCAGTTCTTTCAATTTATTCTGGTGTCAGGGCATGTGACCTTRTAGGTACCGTCTTCCCGGGGGTTTGCTTGAACCAACAATTCCTCCCCTTCCCCAGCACAGCCCCATGGAAGTGGCACCAAAYGGAGCCTTTGTGAGACGCTCCCGAAGCTGCCTGCAGTGCCCTCCGGGCAGCCAGGCTCTTCCCCACTSTGCTGGGCAATCTGAGCTTGGCAGGCTCAGGGATTATTATTTTTTAAAGAAGTGTTCTGTTGGGGTCAGCGTGTGCTGATACTGCTGGGGCTGTGCTGAGGAGATTGGCAGTAAAAGGCTGATGTTGGAGAAGTCGCCATGGCTGCAGGGAGGCACGAGGGAGGCAGCTTGGGCTTTGGAACTTTGGACTCTTGAGCTGGCTCTGCCTTTTCCCTCCCTGCTCTTAGTTATTTCCAAATTTTCTGCCTTTTTTTTTTTCTTCTTTTTTTAATGTGAAAGTGGAGGAAAATGCATTTTTTCTTTCCCTTCCCCCCCGCCCCGTTTTAATCAACCTTATTTCAGGATAGCTGCTGTGACATATTCCAGCAGCTCTCCCTATCTAATCCAAAGCCTTCTGGCAGAGAAAATTTGTAATCACCACGACTCTTAAGTTTTCACTGAAATCCTAACAAAACATCAGGGTGAAGGGAAGTGTTACTTCTGTCTGTGAGAGGCAGTGCACAGATCTGAGGGAGCTCCCCTGTGCTGCATGGCTTCCCCACCGACAGCGTTTGTGTGGCTCCTGAGGATGAGGATTCAGCCTGACAGGGCTAATTGGAACTGACTGTTCTGGCTGTGCTGCAGTGCCTGGAGCTGGTGCTTGTGTGTGTGCTCCAAAAAGCCCTGCCACGTTTCCATGGCCTCTGTGCTGCATCCCTGCAGCCCTTTCCAGGGCTCCCACCTGGAGCAGGCACCAGTGCAGTCAGTCYTGTGTTGCTGATAATATTCAGGAATACTGAAGGAGCCCTGTGAGAGCTAAAGAGGGTGGCTGGGAGGGAGTGCTGCCCTAAGGAGTTAACTCACTGGGCGGGAGACAGCAAAATTGTAAGGAGGGATGACAAGGGATTAGTGTTGTGCTCAGCCAGCCGGCTCTGGCACGTGTCACAAAGTAGGCTGTTTATGTTCCCAATAAATGGGTATATGTCATGAGAAAATAGCTCAGCTGTGGCACTGAATTTGCTCCTGTTTGAGGAGCTGCAAGGAATTGTGCGCGGTGTGGGTGCTGGAGGATGGGAAGTCATGGAGGAGAGCCCAGAAAATCACAAGTGGAGGGGTTCAGAGCACAGAGTGACTGCTAGGTCGTGGAAGGAGGGGAGCTGGTGGGAAGGATTGAAGGTYGTAGGCTTGATAAAGACTCAGAAGCTCAGCAGAACATGGGAACCATTTCAGTGTGGGTTTTGAAGTTTTTTTTAAGATGCCAGCAGGGCATATGAGAAGGAGAGCAGGTTTCAGGRATATGGCTTGGGTGTGAGGAGAAGATCCATCATTAGCCCACAGAGAGTGATTAGAGCAAAACAAGCTGCTGTGCTCGTGGTGCAGCAGTGAGGAGAGAGAGGGAGCCCAATCAGAGCCTTGGGGCACCAGGACACTTGTGRCAGGTGAGGCAGAGAGCTGCCAGGTGCCAGCCTGCCACCCAGGTGAAGGGARACACGGCAGAATGATGTATCAGAGCCAGTTAGAAAAGCACATGGGGTGTGTTTGAACCCGTGCTGCAGCGTCTGTGATGGCTGACAGCTGAAGAGAAGAACCCAGTGCAAGAKTTGAGCCATTCTCTTATTTTTTACTGTTTTTTTCCTTTCAGAATTTGCAGGATGAATGTCAGCAGCCAGCTCCAGGTAACGCTGCAGCAGGGGAGCACGTGTCTGATGTACGTGCAGMAGAGCTGCAGGGCAAAATCCAGCACTTTGAAGCTGCCAACAAGGTATTTCTTCATGAAGAACACATCCAGTGCTAGTGAGTCTGATGTGGTTGGTGTCAGAGTGCCTCCTGGCCTGCAGGAGGCAGGTACYTGCACCTYTCTCCCAGCAAGGGTGTGTGCTGGCGTCTGTCAGCTTCAGTTAAAAGCATTTGCTTTTTTAATTTTTTTCTTCCCTGCAGCTGGGCTGTGTAGATTTTTCATATTTAATTTTGCAAATCAYTATTTTGAAAGAACTTTCCACTTGTCTGGTGAGCCTTCCAGGAGCTGGTGAAGGAGAGATGAACAGGGCTGTTTCCATGTCTCTTGAATTTRTATGGGCTGAGCCTGGTGTAGGAGAGAGGGAGTCCTGGTTTCATTTATGGGGTTTTTTTTTCAAGCAGCAAGGGAGATCAACATAGAGGGAGTCCTGGTTTAATTTAGGTTTTTTTTTTTTTTTTTCCCAGGCAGCCAGGGAGATCAATATAGAGGGGGTCCTGGTTTCATTTCTGTTTAAATACTTGGGAAAGAAACATGTATCTGAGTTCTCTTGAGGCAGATCAGTATTAACACATGTAGAGAAAGTTGTATGTTCTTAATTGTGCTCTTGAACTCTAAGGTAAATTTATATCCTCTTGGAGAACACGTTAAATGGGGGAAAAAAAACTGGAACAGAATATTTATTTAAATCTGGGGATGGCCATAAGGTGCTGCAGCTGCCTGGACTGTAAAGCTTGATGAAAATAGAGACCCAAGGCCCAATAAATGCAGTTAGAAGTGTTTGAACAGGTTAGAGGGAGTGTCTCAGAGAAGACATAACAGGACAGGTGTGTAAACTAATGAACAAAAGGAGGATGTGACGTGGCAGCACCAGCTCCTTCAGAAGTTGAGTCCTGAGTGAGTTCATAGGAAGATGTATTATCCAACTTTAAGAATGCCAACAGGCAGCATGTTTAAAAATGTTTATAAGCACTTGTTTAACTGCACAACATGTGCTGTGTTGTGAGCTTTATGGTGAAAGCAGCAAWCTGTCCTGAAACTGAGTGGGTGGTGTTCTCTTTAGGGTGAGAGTGTCAAGGGCAAAGGCTTCTTAGGTTGTAAACCAGCCGTGGAGACTGGTGGGAGGTTCCCCTTTGCTTTGCAGCCATGCTGTTGGCACTCTGGCAGTGGCCAGGCTCTTTTGTGCTGAAGCCAGAAYTTAATGCTAAATAAGCCACTGGTTTGATCAGTGAATGTGTAGCTTCTTCACGCTGATGTTTTTCTTTCTGATTTTTGGGAGGATTTTGGGCTGAAGCAGCCCCTTTCCCTTTGAGGAAACAGAARCAAATGATAGAGACTGGGAGGGAGGGCTGCTGGGCAGCCTGAGTGAGACTCYCCTGGAGTGTGTGAGAGGCAGTATGGTCTGTGAGCCCAAGCCTGAAACCTGTGCCCTGCACCTGAGGGAGCAGAAGCACTGCAGTGTGTCCTGTGAAGGGCCTTTGTATTTACTCACTGCTCCACCCAGCTCCAGCGGTGTTTACAGACTCTAGAGGGAGCCACGTTGATCTTGATGTGGTTAACACCAGGGCTGTACGGAGTAAGGAGTGGAGGGAGTCTTAAGGCTGTTTACATAGAGCRTTAAGCAGGATTAAATAAACCCGAYCTATTTCTGTCTTCAGTTGTTACAGGAGAAGCTGAATGAATTGAATTTCGAATTAAAATCTGCTCAAGAAACATCACAAAGGCAAGATCGTACAATCCAAAGTCTGAACGAGGCCCTGAAGAGCAAAGAGAGTAAGGTAATAGTTCAGGGTGGGCTGGGTGGGGCTCACCAAAACAGGGAACTGTGYTCTAGCCCTGTGGGCAGTGGCTGAAAAGGAATGCTTGAGCCACTGCTTGGCATCCTGCATCTCAGTAAATTATTTCTTGCAAAGCCTCTTTCATGTGGTGCTGAGGTGTCGWAATCCAGGCTGGAGGCTTGGGATGGGAGAGTCTGTGCTTGGTTTGTCACTGACTGKGCTTCCTGTGCTTGGACTCAGACAGAGGAACTGTACCACATCATCGAGGGGCAGAATGAGACCATGGCCAAGCTGCGGGACATGTTACACAGAAACCAGCTGGGACAGCTGCAGGTATGTCCTGGAAAGCCTCAGATGCATCAGCTTTCATTCTGAAGGGATCCTGGTTTTTAAATCCTTCACAAGAAGAGCATCTCTGAGTTTCTCTTTTTGGCAGGTGTCAGAGAGCCCACTGTCACCCCAGGAGCAGCAAATGTCACTGCTTGATCTTCAGAACACACTTTTCTGCACCAAACTGGAGGTGCAGAAACTGAAGAGAGCTCAGYGCCAGAAAGAGCATCAGCTGGCTGAAGCCAAGAGAGCAACCCAGCTCCTGGAGACCACGGTCCAGGAGGAAGAGCAGCAGAAAGAGGCAACCTGGAAACACAATCAGGTGTGACAGGCACTTGGCCTGTAACTCTCTGGGTTTACACGACTAAGAAGCACTGATGCAGGCAATACTCTGCTCTCGTTCATCATTTCTACTCACAAAAGGCTGGGCACACTTGCCTAACCCCTTGTCACACCCCTTGTAGCAGGGAAAATTGTCCAGTGTCATAGCTCCTTAGTGTCATAGCTGAGGATTAAGCATCAGCAAAGACTCTTGATAGTGGGTATGTTGTCACTTGTACATCATTGGCTGGTGCARATGTCCATCTGTTTTTGTGATGTTCATGTSYCCTGCTGCACAGCTTAGCTGTCATTGACTAAAGCTCTGCCCGTGGCCAGAGCAAGGGGTTTAATGGATGGATACCCTGGGCAATGAAATAAATCCAARCAGCATGGCAGTGTGTTCTGAGATGTGACAGTTGTAGCATTGCAGAGCATTTTTAGCTGTTCCCACAGCCCTTTCTCAGGCCGGCCCACTGTGTATGGTTGTGTTGAGGACTGAATTCCAAGGTATGTGCTTTTTCCTTGCAGGAGCTGCGTGCTGTGGTACAACAGCTGCAGGCAGAGCTGCAGGACAAGGCTCAGCAGCTCCAGACTTTGGAGTGGGAGAAAAGCCGTGAGCTGCAGGCCCAGGAGCAGAGAGTTCAGCGTTTGACTCAGCAGCTGGCTCGCAAGGAGCAGCTTCTGCAGGTGAGATGCAGAAAGATCTGAGTTGAGCATAATTAAATGGAGTCCCTGATCCTCCTTTGGTATTTGGCCATGCAAAAGTCTGTCTGTAGCTTTCATGCATGCCCTTTGAAGAAAGGAAGGAAGGAGAGGCTTCTGGGCCCCCAAGGTGAGGAGGAAGGCACAGGCATGCACGTACCTCAGCTCACAGCAATACTTGGTGAGCCCTGCCAGGTGCTAGTCAGCCAGCCCCAGCTGCTGGGACTGCCAACCTGTAATGTGAAGGCTAGAGCAAACATTGGGTGGAGGAAGTTATCCTGATTCTCCTGTGCTGYTCTTGGGGGTGGGGCAGGTTTCTGTCCTGTCAGTTGTTACAGGGGATGTGCGTGTGATCTCTAGGAGTCCAGGGAACTTCTGCAATGTCAGCAAAGCTTGGAGAAGAGCCCTGCAGCCATGAATGCCATGTTGGAGAAACTGCAGCAGCGTGTCAGCGACAGGGATGCTGCTCTGGAGGTGAGCACATACTGTAGGCAATGCTTCAGCTGTCCCTGAGGCTCAGCCTCTGGGTTACCATCAGCCCCAGGCTGAGCCCAGGGGTGACCATATCTTCTGCATGCTCTTCATGGCTCATCCTTTGGGGAGGAGTCCTCGTGGCAGGGGGAGCTGAAGTCCARCACAGAGGGAGTGTTGGCTGCAGAGCCCCATCTCCCCATTGTGAATGATCCCCTGTGTCACACAGCGAGCAGTAGATGAGAAGTTCTGTGCCCTGGAGAAGAAGGAGCAGGAGCTGCAGCAGCTGCGTCTGTCAGTGCGGGAGCGCGGCACGGACCTGGAGAGGCTGCGCAGTGTCCTCTGCAGCAACGAGGCCACCATCCACGTGAGTGCTGGGCCTGTGCTTGCACAGTACAGCTGTGGGCTGTGGTGTCAGACACACCTTCCTSTGAGTGCTCTGGGGTGTCTGCAGGTGTTTGGCTTCCTCTGGCCTTGTGTGTGGGGCAGGTTCCTGGGTCACTCTTGTTTCTGGGCTGGGCATAGAGGTCACCTGGAGCAGATGGGTGAATCTGTGACTCTGCTAGCAGTAGAGACTGGTATTTCCAGTTTAGATTAAGTTTTTGTCCCTGCTTGAGCTGCTTCTGTTGTGATACTCAGAGCCTGGAGAGCCTCCTGAAAGCCAAAACGCTGGAACTGGAGCAGGTCTCAGCAACCTGCCAAAACCTCCGCTGGCTCAAAGAGGAGATTGAGGCCAAATCTAGCAGCAGGCAGAAGGAGCAGGAGGGGATCATCCAACAGCTGCAGACCTGCCTGCATGACAGGAACAAGGAAGTGGAGGTAAGACCTTAGCTTGGCTTCCTGAGCCTTCAGCCAGTTTGTCAATAGAGAGAGTGGTTCCAGTCCAGAGGCTGCTGCCTGCCTCACCTGAAGCTGTGCTCAGTGTTTGGAGGATGGCTGCCTTTGGCASTTGAACACATCTGTGCCAGCTGACACTGCTCCCTCAGCTACACCCAGGCTGGAGACTCCTTGAACAACTTCCAGTCTYTCTTCTTTCCTCCCCCTTGCTCAGGAACTTACAGCAACTCTGCTGTGCAAGCTGGGCCCCGGGCAGAGTGAGGTGGCAGAGGAGCTGTGCCTGCGTCTCCAGCAGAAGGAGAAGATGCTGCAGGATCTCCTCAGTGACCGGAACCGCCAAACCATGGAGCATGATGCTGAAATTCGGGAGCTGCTACAGGCTCTGAGCACCAAGGAGCAGCAGAGCAGAGTGAGTTTTGTGTAGTGCCACAGTGGGAGGCTGAGATGGGTAGCCCTGACATTTGTTAAGCAAAGAGAAGCCCCTGAGTGGGCTCAGCAAAACGGAGGAGTTTGTTCCTCAGTACAAGAGAGGCTGGTGAGCAGAGATGGGAGGGCTGCACTGTGTGTGAGTGGCCAGGAGGAGTAACTGCCAGGCTGGTTTGCAGTCTCCAGCAGCAGATGAATAATTGGGATGGTTTCCCTTAATCTGTAAGGAAGAGGAGGGACCAGGATCCTACCCCTGGTCATGGCCCTATCCCTGATTTTCCCCTCCATCAGGTGGCTGCAGAGAAGATGGCACAGGCTTTGGCTGAAAGGAGCTGTGAGCTACAAATGCTGCGCCAGCACGTGTTGGGGAAGGGCCCTGTTGGGACCCAGTCAGCTGGTGCCAGGCCATTGAAGCAGGACAAACAACCCATACAAGTAAGAATCGTGCACTGTGTTTCTCTGTGGCCTTGGGGTTTCAGAAAGAACTGATTGCCACAGAAGGAAATAGGAGAGAGAAGAGCACCACACAGAATGAAAGAAATGATTGCAGGATTACCAAAAAGACTTCCTAGAGGAGGAGAAGAAACTGAGGAGCAGGAATGCTGCCTGAATGTTCCGATCTTGATTTCACCAGCCTTTGTCACTTAGTGTCTCTTCTTGTTTTGATGGAGCAGTAATTGAACCCTGGGGCACATGAGAGTATGAAAGACATCCACCCTTTGACCTTCCAGCATTGACCCACTCCTTCCTTGGRCTGGGCTGCCTTGCTGTATTGTAATCCCCTCCCTGACATTGTCACATTCTGGAGGGGACAAGAGAGCTAAATWTAGGTCCCACTAATTCTTGGCAGAGCCTGCTGGCTGTTTGCTGTCTCTTCCACAATTGGAGTTGGTATTTTTAAAGCAGCTTTGCTAAAACCCCCTTTGAGGCTGAGCACAGATCCGAGGCTGCATATGCCATGGCTCCTACTTGAGCAGCTGTTAATGGTTTATTGGTGAGCTGTTGAATGCTTTTAAGCAGCTGTAAACAGGTTTCTATTCCCAGCTCTAGAGACTTCCAGGGATGTTTTTTCCTTCCTGTATGGTCTCTTTGGGCCACATCTGAGATAAAGATGAATCTCAGTTGAAAGATGGTGTTGCTGCAATTAAGTGAAACCTGTTTAATCTTTACTGTGAAGACACTTGCTGCCAGCAGCTTCCCAGTGCCACATAAAACAAGGCCAGTGCCCTCTTCCCCACACACAGAATTTCTGGGTGCAATTCACTTGTTCCTGCTGCCTGGCTATATTCCCTTGCATTGTCTTTTCACATTTTAGAGGTGTCAACAGAACAGCCAGCAGCTTTGCTRGGGAAGCTGTATGTTCCCCATGAAAATGCAAACCTGCAGACTTCTATGTTTTCAGGAGATACTGCAAAGAGCTTATGGAGCTACAGTCAGTGCTGGATCCCCACAGGACAGCAGCTGCAGGACAGAGGGAGGTGAGTGTGGGACAGCTTCTTTTGAGATCCTCAAATATGACTGGGGCTTTCTGCTTGGGGAAAACATGATTATGTAAAAYTGTGGAATAGCAGAGAACTTTGAACAAGAGAATTTTGGAACAAAGCTCTGCCTCTCTTCTGGGTGGTGTCTGAGGATGGGAGTAAGGAAAAGAGAAAGGTTGCTGTTGGGTTTGAGTTGATGTGTTTCTACTTAAGATCTGATGCTGTCCACTGGAGAGTTTTTGGCTGAGCTGAGACAAGTGTAACAGTTTTGGATTTTGCCTTGGGTCCAGAGCACTTGRACTTTGCCAGGGGTAGGACAGCAGGCCTGTGATGTTGCCATTTGCTTTTGGCTGCTGTTGAAAGATCGAGGAAAGAAGAGCATTTACTAAGAAACAGTGTAATAGGGAGCACAGGCATCAGGGCCCTGGCTTGCCAGAGAGGGATTGTGTGTGATCCTGGGGTCTGAACTTGGCACATGGTGTTCCTGCTGTAACCAAGTTGTTTTTGCAGTTACAATGTCAGCAGCAGACCTGGAGAAGGATCTTGTCAATGCCAAAGAGGAGCTGGAGCTAATGGCAAAGAAGGAAAGGGAAAGCAGGGTGAGCCTGTGATGGAGCCTGTGCTGATCTCCTTTGCTTTTGGGAGATCTTAGGGCTGCCCCTCACTGGAGGTTTTGGACCCCAGTGAGTGAAATGGGGCAGTGTCCTGCAGGGGTGTTGGCTTTGCAAAGTCTCTGAGGGGCTTTTATCCCCCTGCAGCGGGAGCTGGCTGCTCTCCAGTCTGTTGTGGCCACACAGGAGGAGGAGCTGCAGGTGCAGGCCTCAGATATCGAGTCCTTGACCAGAACCATCCAGATGAAAGAGGACCTCATCAAGGTGAGATTCTGTGCTAGGCTGGCTGAGTTACAGCTGGGAAGGATGCAGAGGAGTCTTTGTCTCCCACATCCTCAGAGCAGTGTGGCTGGATGGCTGTGGATGCTATTGCTGCTGGTTGGCCTACAGCTCTCTGGGTTCCTTTGGCCARAAGGCAAAAGCCCCAAACCTCCAGACTGTTCTTACTTTGTATTTTGCTCTTTCTGTACCAAACACCCTCATTCCAGTCCTTTAATCAGAATRCACCCTTCTTGTGTCCTTTCTTGGTTCTTACTAAACACTATGATCTGTCCCTAATCACTCTGGGTGCTTTGGCATTTTTTGTCTTAGAAGACCTGGATCTTTGCAAACACTGGAAAGTTTTGGCAGTTGCATTCCAGAGAGGTTTGCAAAGGTCCAGCTGTCTTTGTTACTGATCCCTTCCTCACTGAGCTCTTCTGCTGTTTGTTGATTCAGGATCTGCAGATGCAGCTGGTGGATCCTGAAGAAATTCCAGCCATGGAAAGGCTGACACAAGAAGTGCTGGTGCTTCGGGAGAAAGTGGCCATAGCAGASTCCCAAGGACAGGAGGCTACTGGAAACAGAAGGCAGCAGGTAGTGTGCCAGTGGGGCAAGCTTGGATGTGTTTGTATTTCTGCTGGTGCTCAGTTATGAGGCTTTGTTTTCAGCCTTTGGATATGCCTGGATGTGCTTGTTCTTGGAAGCTGGCTGTGTGTGGTTGTGGGAATACAGAGGAGAAGATCAGTTCTCTTTAGCACTGATCCAAAGGGCAGAGTCTTTTAGGAGTCCAGGGATGACATGGACCAACTTGGACACAAGCAAGAGAGGAAAGTTTGTCAGGGACAACTAGATACCTCCTTTGATTTCTGTCTCTGTTTAAGAGCTGCACCTTGTCCCCTCTCTCCAAGCAGTTGTTACTGATGCTGGAAGGGCTGGTGGCTGAGAGGAATCGGTTGAATGAGGCTCTCCARGCAGAGAGGCAGCTCTATGGCAGCCTGGTGAAGTTTCACACACACCCAGACAGGTAAGTGAGGCTGCCTGGGCTCTGTGCTGCCCTGCTCTGCTGCCAGGGAAGACGTGGCTGGTCCAGTGGGACAATCCCTGAAGCAGGGATAATTCTGCAAGTCTGAGAGTTTTCAGTGGGGGAAGAGGGAGTCTAGGCAAAGGCTCAGCCAAATGCTTCKTTGAAAGTCCAAGTTTTAGGCTGCCTTTTTCCCTCGAAGAGGCTGCACTGGCCAGCTTTGATGGCTCCCTAAACCCCCCCACTGCCATGGGGTTTTAATCTCTGTTCCTTGGCTTATCTTTTCCCACCCACACTTGGSCACCTTTCAGAGACTGCTGTCAAATTCTCAACCAACTGTTGGGTTGATAAGGATCTCTCTAGGTGCTTATCCAGGCAGTTGCCTGTCCCCTAATTTAATCCCCTGCCCTCCACAGGGCTGCAGCCTCTGGGATATTTGAGCTACCTGATAGCAAGGGAGCACATAAGTGGAGTGCTTGGGAAAGCACAGCAGAACAGCTGTGACTCCGAGGCTCCTACCGCGGGCTGGGGCCTTTTTTGGGGGTGGCTGTGCTCTGGGGAGGTTYGAGGTGGGGCAGGAGGTGGCTGAGCTGTCCGGGGAGCCCCCGGGGCTGTGCCTGCTCGGTGTCCCCGAGGGCGGGGCCGCTGTGCGGTGCTGCCTGCAGCCTGTCTAACCCTCTTCCCTCCTGGGCCGCGGGCCCGCTCAGCTCTGCCAGAGACCACGCCCTGCAGGTGGAGCTGGAAGGGGTCCACGAGCTCCGGGGACAGCTGGAAGAAGCTCTTGGAAGAAGCCTGGAGTGTTTGAGCAGGCTGGAGACACAGGGCGCCATAGGAGGTGGGGAACAGGAGCGTGTGAGAGTCCTAGCCCAGCATGCCTTCTGAGCACTCGCCTGCCACGGAAACGGTTCACTAACCTCTCACTGACTGAGCTTTGGTACTTAGTGATGGTACTGTAGAACTGCTGCAGGGCTGTTCTGGTTTGGTTTTTTGTTTTTATTTTTTGTTTTTGAGCTGCTTTGGAAACGGCGATCAGTGCAATCCACCTGTGTCTCGTGTGTGTTCCTGTCTGACCCACCCCGGTGGCCAGTGATGTATTTGCACATTCAAATCATTCCATTTTAGTTATTCCCCTCTATCTGCCTTCTCTTCCCACCACCATGGGCCAAATAAAGATTCCCTATCTCTGAAGGAAACACCAGATGTTTTCTATCATCTCCCAAGTGCATGAGTGTGAGTTTTTGTATTCCCTCACCATTTTTTCTTACCCAGTGACATCCACCCATTGGGTTGATGGTGGCTGGCCCAAAGGGAGACAGTGTATATGGAAAAGTGTGTTCCAGATATGGAGAATTCAAGACCTGGGGACTCTTTCCTGGGCCTTGTACACAAGACTTGAGYGTAGAACCAGAATGCTTAAACCAAACCCTACTCCAGTGTGGATGGTTTTACTGACTGGCTTTTTTTTCCTGATCGTAAGTTGTTTCAAACTAACTTGACAGTGACTTCATGGGAGAGCTTCCTCCTCTTTTTGACAGATGGTTTGGGGGGGACTGAGACCTGTCCCTGTTCCCAGGGTCTGGGCTGGGTCTGCTCCTTCACTCGTACGTGCATATGTATCCCTTACATGCTCCATGTGCCCCTTGGGCCATGAACAGGACCCTATTTCTGAGGTGCTGGGTCTGTTCCCTTTGGCACCACTGCATATCTTTTGCAGGCCCTCTTCCACCTCCTCTGGGAATGTGAGAGCTTGTATGAAAGCTGAAAAACAGTAGCAACAACCTTCCACTGACCAGGGCCTCCCATGCACAGTGGGCTGTGGMTCTGCTGCCTTGTACTCAGTTGCTTCTCAAAATGGCAGAAGCAAATTTTGCACCTCTGAGCATCTGTTTGTGCTTGCTGGGGAGGCTGAACTAGGGGCAGGCAGAGCAGAAGAGCTCCATGGTGCTGGGCTGCATACCTGGACCTGTGACTGCTCTGCTGCATGGCTCCTTGCAACTGCTTCAGCTGGCACTGCCTGCCCTGTGCCTTGTGCTGCCCTGAGGGCTTTTCCCTGTGCCACACAGGGATGGGAGGCAGCAGAGCTCTCCCTTTGCACAAAGCAGGTCAGCACTGCCCCTCTGGGTCAGCACTCAGCCACACCGTGGCCACAGCAGTTCCCCTGGGGCTTGAAGGGACACAGCTGGGAGCTCATGAGCAGCTCTGGATTTTGTTAGCTTTTTCTTCCTTGTGTTTCATCTCATTCCCTTTCTCTCACTTCTCTGTGTAGCACCATCTTCTCTTCATCCTTCTGCTTCTCACTTTGTAGAAGCCTTTGTATCCGTGTTCTTACCTTTCCATTTTCTCTCTGCCATCCTGGCACTGACACCCAGCTGGCCCCCTGGTCCCTTGGGTACCATGGAGCCCCAGGACCCAGCCCAGACTCACTGGTGTGGCCTGAGAGGAGCCTTGGCTGGTGCTCAGGCATCTCCCTTCTTCACCTGTGTGTGTTTTGCTGTAGATCTGTCCCTGCCTCTGTTAGCATCACTGCTGTGAAGTGCCCCTTAGGGGCAGTGTTGTCCTAGGCTCAGGTGYCCCAGCTTTTCTGGCCTGTTCTTTAAGGCCTCCTCTTATCCTTGACAGTCCTGGCTGAGCATTCCCTGCCTGAGATCACCCTCTGTCAAACTGAAGTGCTTTGTGCTGTCTTGTAGCTTTTTGTGGAAGTTCCTCCTTCCTCTCTGCCCTTCCCTGAGGACCTTGCCTCCTGTCCCTTGTTCCCAGCAGTGTGAAGGTTTCTGTGCAGCCAGTGTACCTGAGTGTCCCGTGCTTGTGGACTGTGTACAATTTGCAACATGCAATTAATTCTCTCTGCCTTCAGAGAGAAGGGGGGCTGAAAGCTGGGGGCGTCTGTGGAAAAGGAGAGCTGTGGTTGCATCTCTTGTCTCCAGTGCTGGTGGCACACACAGAGCTGAGCAGCTTGGTGTGCTCCTGCTGTGATGGGGGGTTCAAGCCCCGTGGTGAGCACCAGCCTGGGCACAGCTGCCCTGCGTGCACACATCTCTGCTCCTCAGCACCAGCTTCCCGTTCTGGCCCTTGTTTTTAGTTGGTTTTGGGGACCTTTTTCTTTGAGAATTGCGCTCCCTTTTACTCCTCAGCCCTGGAGTGCTGGCAGCCGTGTGGAGCTGTGGGCAGTGGTGAGAAGTGGGATGCTGTGCCCTGGCACAGGAGCTGCTTCTCCCATGTTTCTGGAGCAGCTGTGTGTCACCCTGCTGTGGTCCCTCAGCCATGGTGACCCACCTTGAGAGCCCTGTGGCCCTCAGCCCCCCAGCAAAATCTGCGGCCGACTGTCTGCATCCCCTCACCCTTCAGGACCCCACAGGCACTGCTGTCCCCTGGCTGCTCCAGCAGCCAGCAGGTTCTGTCCCTCGGGGCTCGCAGGGCTGTGCTTYGGCTGTGCCGAGTGCCACCTACAGGCGCTGCTCCTTCCCTGCGCCGCTGCTGTCCCTTCCAGCTGTCGCTGTGTTCTGTTCCCAGCACAGCATTTCTCCGTGGTGSCTGTCCCTGGTCCCTGGGGCAGTGATGACTGGCTGTGCTCCCTGGGACACTGCTGCATCCCATGCAAGGTGATGTCTACCCAGGGTCAGCAGTGAGGTGCCCCACATTTTTGCAGCCTCGTGGCACACGTGGGTCTCCTGAGAGTGTCCCCATCTATGAGCACAGTGCAAACGCCTGCCCTGCTGCAAGGCACGTTCCTGGCTGGTCCTTGGCTATTCTTTCTGAGAGCCAGATGCATCCTTGCTGGCTTTCCCTTCAGCAGTGCTGCTTGGCATCTCTCCCGCCAGCATMTTTCTGTGCTCCCCTGCTCTGTGTTCTGCCTTGCCCGGCAGCTCCAGAGTTGATGGTGATGGATTTGGCCGCAGGCAAAGCAGTTACCTCTCCTTTGGTGCACAGGCAGCTGTGCAACCTGGCCCTTCATAGCCCTAGGGGATAGTCTTGGGCCCTGTTTAAACATCTCCCCCTGGGGAGAAGACGGATTGGGAATACACCCATCTCCCAACTGCCCAGACAACAGGTTCGAGTCCTCACCCGGGGTTTGGCACCAAGGGAACRGGAGCAGAGCTCTGTGCAAGCAGAAACGCATGGCCTCAGCTGTGCCCAAGCCCCCCATGCACTGTGGTACGGGACACAAGTGTCCCTTTGCCTCTGCAAAGCCAGCACARGGCTTGCAAGGAGCCCCAGGCCACACCTGACAGCACGGCTTGGGCACTGTGGGCAGSGTGGCTGCTCCCGAGCTGCCCCTGCCTGGGCAGGTGATGGTGGGCTGTGCACCCCAATGCTCCCACCGGGTTGGAGCAGTCCAGCGAGGCTCCCTGGCCATGCTTGTGCTGCTGCTGCTGCAGGCTGTGGCTTGTGAAGTGGCTGCAGCGTGCGTGGTGCATGTGTCTGTGTGTCGGGCAGCAGGCACAAGGTGTGGATGGGGCAGGAGCCATTGCTGTGCTCCCATCCCCGGGGCTGTCCCGTCCCTCAGAGATAGGCCAGCACAGGGTCCAGTGTGCAGGGAGGGGGTGGCAGCACTCGGGGACAGCAGGGAAACCTCGGTCCAGCCGGGAGTGTCCCAACACCAGGTGTGCATGAGAGCAGACACCTGCCCGGGGGCTGCCCGCAGTGACCAGGGGTCTCAGCAGGGASGAGGGGACAGAGGCAGTGCTGCCAGTGCCGCTGCTCTGAGCGCCTCGTCGTGCTCTGCTGTCCCCTAGGTCAGGTCGCAGGTACGCACACCGATGCCAGCACCAACTTCACCGACAGCGGCAAGGAGGAGGAAGCGCGTGGCTTGGCAACCCWGCAGGTGAGGGCAGCGCAGGGAACAGGGGTGGCGGAGCTGGGCATTGCGCCACCGCCAAACTGCGTCCCAGCCCTTCCGAAACGTCCCCGTCACCCTCTGCCTTTGTGCCTCTAGAGCAACCCCCGGGCTCGCAAGGAGAATGGGGGCACTGAAAGGAGCGCAGCACCCACCGTGCCCGAACGGGAGCTGSGGGCTGAGGAGGAGCTGCGGGAGCTGAAGGCTCAGCTGGAGGAAGCCGGCTTCTCCTCTGTCTCCCACATCAGGCAAGAGCTTTGGGGGTCTGGAGCCAGGGGYGGCAGTGGCCGGAGGGGGCACCCTGCATCCCGGCCTCTGCCTGTCCTTTACTGTGCCTTGTGTCCCCAGGAAGGCGATGCTGAGCCTGTGCCTGGAAAACGCGGAGCTGAAAGAGCGGATGGGTGAAGCCACGTCGCTGCTGGAGAGCGGGGAGCAGGAGGAGCCTGGGCTGGGCAGCCCTCTGGCCCCTGAGCCCCGTCGGCTGCAGCGGAAGGGCCGCAGCTCCCTTGGGGACCGCCCGGCCGGAGGCAGCGGGGACGGCCAGGGGTTCCCCGCAGAGAGGGGACCTGTGCCCACCAAACGCCCGGCGCTGGAGGCTCGATCCCAGGATGACATGCCCAAGAGACCCTGCCCTGGCAGCCCGGGTGGAGGGGACGGGAGCCATGTAAGTGCACAGGGAACCAGGATGGAGAAGAAAATAGAGGTGGAGGTGAGGGTGGAAATGGGGAGCTGACAGCCCGTTTTCCCTCCGGCAGGTGGAGAGCTCGGTTCCCRGCAGAGGCTGGCCAGGGCTGAGAGCAGAACTGCACTCCCAGGTGGCACAGGGCCAAAGGCAGTGCCAGGAGCTGCAGGACAAGCTCGCYGCCTCGGAGGCCACAGTGCGGGCACAAGCTGAGCAACTACAGAAATACCACTTCCTGCTCCGTGAGTTAGAAGCCAGGGTGGGGTGTGGGTGTGTTCTGAGCCCTGTGCAGTGTGCTGTGCATGGGGCAGGGATGGTGAATCCTGCCCGGGGGGCCCTGAGCTGATGGCGCTGCCCAGCAGGTGAACCTCAGACACAGCAGCTCAGCAAACAAGTGCAGGTGGACTTCCAGGACCTGGGTTATGAGACCTGTGGGCGAAGTGAGACMGAGGCTGACCGTGACGAGACCACCAGCCCTGGTAAGGAGAGCCAGCATTCCAGGGATCCCTGTGCTTTGCCCTGCTGGCATAGAGAAGTGACACACTGTGCCCTCTGCAGAGTGCGAGGAGCCAGATGTATTCAGTGAGACCAGCCTGGGTGAGGAGCTGGGGTCTCCATGCCAGCCACAGATGTCCAGAGTGGGCAAAACTGCCCAGAAAACCATGGCCCTGGAGGATGTGGAGGCCCTGCACCAGCACATCCAAGATCTCAAGGCCCAGCTGCTCAATGCCAACAAGGTGATCCAGAGCCTGCAGCGCCGTGCCCGCTCCATCTCTGTCACCAGTGGCTACGCCTCAGGCGCTGAGCGGCCCCTGCCAGCTCCCAAGGCCTTGGCGTCTCCAGCCCACAGCCTCACGGATGAGGATGAGGGCTGGCAGTCAGACAGCCATGGCACGCTCTGCCCACGGTGGGCACACCACGACCTGCAGAGCCTGGTGCACCGCGTCGCCCTGCTCGAGGCACAGCTGCCCGCAGCCAAGCACGGAGCCTCTTTGCCCAAGGAGCTGCAATCTGCCACTTGGCCRGGGTATGGCCCTGGGGGCTGGGACCACATACAGGGATTTCCAGGAGTTGCCCGAGGCTGGTGGCTCCTTGTTGCATGGTTTCCCTGYGGGCAGGTTCCTGGGGTGTTTGTGTGGTGGAGCGGAGTCTCAGCAGTGGATGATGCACACACTCCCTCCCCAGCTCTCCATCCCTGGCTGTTCTCAGGGAGCCTGGCTGCCCTGTGAACATCCTGCTTGCCCATTTCTCCTAGGAAATACAACTCTTTGATCCAGGCCCAGGCTCGGGAGCTCTCCCACTTGCGGCAGACGCTGCGGGAGGGCCGTGGGGTGAGCCGCAGCCTGGCCCAGCACCTGCGGGACGCCCTGCGGTCCTTCGAGGACCTCCTCCGTGGCACTGACATCGACTACTACCTGGGCCAGGGCTTTCGGGAGCAGCTGGCCCAGGGCAGGCAGCTGGCTGAGAGGCTCAGYGACAAGCTGGGCATCAGTAAGTACCTCTAGGGGGGCAGTGGGGCTGGAGGTCAGTAAGGGATGCTTTGATGGGTGAAGAGCAGTAGACAATGTCACATCATGTCCTGTGTGGGATACCTGCTTTGAGTTGGGCTGTCCTGTCCTGGTGTGGCTCTGTGTGGGACCAGGCATCCTGGGGCATGGAGACACTGACTGGCTCTTCTCTGGCTTGCTTTTTCAGGAGATCGACAAGATGGGGAGGATAAAACCAGTCATGGACTTCTGGCACAGAGGTACGTGTTCCCAGGGAAGGATTTGTGGGACGTGTTTGGCATGGGCACCCTGAGGTCTATCACTGCTCTTGGGGTGGGGTCCAGGGTGCCCCTGGGGTCTCTGCCTCAGATGGATGTCCCGGGGCTGCCTCTGCTCTGGGGATGTGGAGCCCCATATGGGCACTCCATAGCTCTGAGCAGCCTTGTGGGAACTAGTGGGACATGGCATGTGGGGCATGGTGTAGGAAAGAGCTGTGRGATGGAGGTCAGACCTGGTAATGGGCCAACTCCACAGGCTCAGCCGGGAGCTCCAGGAGAAGGAGAAGGTGATTGAGAGCCTGGAGGTGAAGCTGCAGGAGCGCTCTGAGTCCCCAGCTAGCAGCTGCCCACCCTCGGAGTCATCCCACTCTGCCAGCAGCTCATCCTTCACCTCTGAGGGGCTGGAGCCCTGCTCTGATGGGGATGCAGCCAGCGAGTACAGCCAGTGCCATGAGGAGCCTGCCCAGCACACAGGTACCACTCAGTGACCAGGGGCCACATCTGTAGTGCCTCTAGACACAGGGATTTGGCTTCTCAGGGTGTGCCAGGGTCCCCAGAGCCCCGGGGTGGAGGGCTTTCTGCCAGGCTGAGCCAGAGCCACTGTAACACCTCTCCATCTCTCTCCTGTCTCTAGGCCTTCACTTTGACTCCTTGTCCAAATCTGTTCACACCCCTCTGCCTGCCCTGGCCCCTGGGCTGTCCCCTTTCCTYCCTGCTGGGCCCCCTCCTCCTGCAGCCCTGCCACTCCTGGGCTGCTGTGGGAACTCTGTCTGCTCCCTGGCTGAGGCACAGCAGGAACTGCAGGTGCTCCGGAGGCAACTGGGAGAAAGTGAGCACACTGCCTCTTGGCTTGGGTTTGSTCCTGCCTGCCCTGCATGCTGTGCTGTGACACATCATCCCCCACCCTCTCTGACCTGCATGTCCTGCCCTTGATCYTCTCCTTCTCGGGGCTATGGCTTTGAGGTTGGGTCCCACTGCTCTGGCTGGGGGACAATGGGAACATGTGCCTCTCATGCAGAGAGGACTTGGTGTGTTGGGGGCACCCATCCAGAGACAGCACTAGCCCTAGGTGCAGACACTGCCATATCCCAGGTCCTCTAGGAAAAGGCTGATTTGGTAAGTTGTTATGTAGGAGTGGGGCTGAGACCCTCCACCTTGTGTCACGTAATCATCAAGTCCTGGGAGAGCCCCTCCACCTCAGGGGGGATAGGTTTGATTGGGACAGGGGGTCAGCAGTGGGGGACACTGGACTGCACTGTTGCTCAGAGCAAGAAGGGGATGGGAAATCAGATGGAGTGTGTTSTCCCAYTCTTCCTACCTRCTCATTGTCCTTCTCCTCCTCCCCACTTTGTCCTGTGTGTGCAGGTGTGACACTGCCCATGGCACCAGCAAAGCCCACAGTCCCACTGGGCCCCTTTGGAGAGGGCAGCAAAGCCCCAGCTTCKTTCTGCCAACACGGAGCACTGCAGGGCCTGGCTGAGCTCCCCAGGGCCAGCGACACMCGTGCCCTCTGGGACGTGCCCCCGCCCAGCCAGCTGCTCTGTGGGGCCCTGCCACTGGGGCTCCCCTCCGGCCAGAAGCTGACAGGTATGGTCCGTGTTGGAGAGCAATCCCACCTGCCTGTGGGAGGAGATCCAGCACCACAACTGTTGTGGGACAGGGCTCTGCTAGAGGGATGGCGAAGTGGCACAGCTTTCCTGCCCTGAGCTGTGTCCCTGGCTGTGACAGGGGCAGACCTGCTGGAAGAACACCTGGTGGAGATCCGCAACCTGCGSCAGCGCCTGGAGGAGTCCATCTGCACCAACGACCGGCTCCGGGAGCAGCTGGAGCGCCGCCTGGCWTCCACCGGCAAGGCCAGCGGTACGGAGCTGCCCGGGGCTGGGGCTGCCGGGGGCCAGGACTCTGCACATCCCTCTGCTCACCCCGTGCACAACGGGGCACTGGCGAGAGACTCAGCACTGCTCCCCTCCWCAGGATTGCCCAGTGATGTCTATGCCCAGACACCGGAGCTGGGGCTGCAGCTGAGCAGGGAGAACCAGGCTCTGCACCAGGAAAACCAGACCCTGCGGCTGCAGCGTGACCACCTCTCCCAAGGTAGGGGYGGGGCTGAGTTCCAGAGGGCACTGGCTGAGTGGGGTGGCCGTGACACCTCCATGCTCTCTGTCCCCAGAGCTGGCACGGGTGCAGGAGACACTCCTGGCTGCCTGTTCCCGGGCACGGGAGGCTGAAGCGGAGCTGGGCCAGAGGCGTGGGAAGCAGCGGAGGCTGGCGGAGGAGCTCTCCGAGTGCCAGGAGACTGTCCAGCAGCTCCGGAACGAGCGGCGCTCTCTGCAGGAGGACAACAACAGGTAAGGTTTGGGGCATTGTGGCCTTGGGGCCATAGGACGGGGTGGGACGGCTGGCACCGGACCCACGTGTCACCYCTGCAGGCTGCAGCACTCAGTGACGCTCCTGCAGCAGCAGAGTGAGGAGCAGGGCCTGCTCCTGCAGACCCTGCGTGCGGAGCTGCAYGTCTACAAGAGCCTCCCCAGCCCCTCTGCTGAGACACGAGCAGGTATGGGACCCATGCACAACATCCCTGCCCAGCYCCTCCTCTTGGGGTGCCTGGCCCCTCTGCAGCCCATGGGTGGTCSCAGACACTTCTGTGGCAGCAGGTTGCACACAGTGGCCCTGCTGGGCAGGCAGAGAGGGAGGACAGGACTCCAGCAGCCCTAGGCATGGAGCCACATCTATCTACAGGGGCTCAGATGTTTCTTGTTGCAGGCTGCTTCCCATCTCCTCCAGTGCGTGATGTTGGCACTAACTCAGCAGCTCCCCTCCTCTCCCCAGTGCCCTCTGGCACGCCGGTGCTCCGAGGGATGGACGGTGGGTACCAGAGCCTGGATGCATGCACGCCTCAGGGGCTGCTGAGATCTGATGAACTCATGGCAGCACCCTTGCTGAGCAAGACTGGAGAGCTCAGGGCAGAGTCAAGTGCCCAGCATGGGACAGGGTGGGTCACAAGGGGAGCGGGCAGTGGTCCTCACCTAATCCAGCTTGCTCCACAGAGCCACGTGGGGCAGACGTGCTGGTGAGGAAAAGCGAAGGGCTGATGGGGGCTCACGTCRTCGGCCGCCTGGACACGTACCGAGCCCTGGAGCAGCACATCGTGGAGGGAAAAGCCTTGGCCCGGGAGCTGATGTGTCTCACACGCCCAGCACTTGGGCTGCCCAATTGCCTGCTCCCGGGAAAGGAGGTAATGTGTGGGCAGGGCGGGGCAGGCAGTAGCTGGGGGGCAGACCCTCAGTGCACCATGCATTACATGGCTCCTGAGCCCAGAACCAGCCCCGAGGCSTGCAGGGGCAGCTGGAGGCAGGGAGCTTCCAGCCCAGGGCATGCTGCTGGCACTGCCCAGCCTCGCTGGGCGGAGCACAGCCACTCCCCGGGTACAGCGGGATGGGGCTGCCCGAGCGGCACCTGCTCCTGCACCCTTCTCCTGCAGGCCCTGGGATGGACAAGCACAGGGCAGGGGCATCTGTGGGGCAGCGCCAGCACCCTGCACAGCATCCTGGAGGAGTGTGTGTCTCTCCTCACTGCCTTCTGGAGCACTGTGCTGCCTGTGAGCCCTGCCCAGCACCAGGGCAAGGTGAGCAGGGGCTGGGGGCCGGCAGGGCACAGGGGCCGGGTGCTCCCTGCTCATCACACTCCTCTGTCCCAGGAGCAGGTGCTCCAGGGCGAGATCGCAGCRCTGCGGGCCCGGCTCTCCGAGAGGGAGGATGCCCTGCAGAGCACGGCCAGGCGGCTGCGCAGCACGGCCCAGCTCAAGGACAGCATGGAGCAGTTCATTGTCAGCCAGTGTACGTGGTCTGGTGGCACAGCCAAGCTGGCCTGGTCCCCACGTGCTCGAAGTGGCCACACAGCACAGGGACCTCACTGACCCCWTCTCTCTCTCCTGCAGTGACCAGGACCCACAATGTGCTGCGCAAGGCCAGGACGAACCTGGAGGTGTGTTTGCCCCGATTGCCAGTGTGGGATAGGGGTGGGTGTCCTGGTCCTGGTGCCCTGGGGATGGACACAGATGGCACACACCCTGTGGTGGCTGTCATGGAGTGCTGAGGCCTAGCTGGGTGACTGTGTGGGAGACACACATTTTCCTTGTCTGTCCTCAGCCAGCACGTCTACGTCCCCAGGGCACAGTAGTGCTCTTCCTTACTGCCATGTATCATCTCCTGCCAGGTGAAGGCCCAGCAGGCCCTGCCTGTTGCGTGAGCCCTGAGCAGAGCAAGGAGCAATGGCCAGCATGGAAGAGCCCACTGGCTGCTGAACCTTGCCRTGCCAGAGGGCTGGAGAGGACCCTGTCCCTGCTCCTCTGAGGGCTGGGATGGAAAGGGATCTGGAGTGTCCAGTGCTACAGTTAGTGGATTTGGGCTGCTGTGGTGGTTGCATGCCCTCCACCAGCCTTTGCTTGGCATGGCAGCAGCAGCAGCTTGGGCTTTGTCTGGCCCCTGCTTCAGCACTTACTTCCTTCCACCCTCAGTGCTCAGAGTGGGGTGGCACAGCCCCCCACACTGAGCACCCCTTGCCAGGGGCCCCTCTGTAACCCTGACGAATCCCTGTCCCTGCTTGTGGATGTATGTATATGTATATAGACAGAGGTATTGGAAATGCATTTTGGGGACTCCAGACATGTTGGGACCCCAGCCCAGGAGGAAGATGTAAGAAATGCCATATTCTGTTCAGTGGCTGAAGAGTCCCCAATAAAGGTTTCCTTTGGGTTGTGSTGTTTCTGGCCTGCCTCTACAGCCATACTCCCCATCCCCAAATCATCTGCAGCACAGGGTGCCCAAAGGCACCAGCTGTTCCCAGCATGGTGGCTCTGTGCCCTACCCTAACAACCCAAGGGCAGCTCTGTGCTGCACTAGGTGCTCCCTTTCCTCCTTTTGCTGCTCTAGACCCCCTCTCCAACACCAGGCAAGCAGCACCAAGAACAATAAATACTGTAATAAATAGAGAACCCCCTGTCCCATGGCACTGCTGYGGCAGCAGGCGGTGCAGCCRGGGTCCTGGAGTGCYTGCCCGGCTCTGCTCTTCCCAGGCCCCTCCAGTGTGGGCATGTGCCAGTGCCCCTCTGGCTGTGACAAAGTCAGCCCTGTCCCACAGAAGCAGCTGATGTTGGGGACAGGGTGTTGCAGTCCTTAACAGTGCTCTCACAGCAGCAGGTAGGAGTGGCTGTGTCCAGCTGTACCGTCCATAATGCTGGCTCGATGCTGAATCTCGCAGAGGGCTGGGGCTGCAGAGCCCTCCTCAAAGCTGGGRGGCAGTACCACAGCCAGGGCTGTGGGACAGGGGCAGGTGCCAGGCTGGAGTGTCACAGAGCCCCTAGCAGACAAGGTGGCCTCGGAGACTCATCACCAGGGCAGCAGTGCAACCTTCAGAAGGACAGGATGTGTTCCTGGAGCCTGGATTGGGTGCAGTGCCAGGACCACCTTGAGGCCCTCACAGGCTGGAGAAGACAGGCAGGGTGAAAGCCCTTTTCGTGTTGGGCGTGAGGAGGGGCTGTTCTGGTGAGCAGCAGAGTGGTCCCAGAGACTCACAGAAGCCAAGGGAAGCTGCAGGTGGGCGGAAACCAAGGGCTGAACCACGCCAGTAGGATGCGACAGCGTCACAGGCCCCAGCGGCCCTGAGCTTGTTGCCGGGGCCCGTGTCCCTGCCAGGTTTGAGGCTGGAGCCAGTGGCCAGGTGTCACACAGTCCTGTGGCCCAGTGTGTGCAGACAAGCAGCGTTTCRTGTCCTGCGTGGGGAGTGTGTGAGGCCCCGGCTCAGATGGGCTTGTACAGCAGCGTGGTGACGTACTTCTTCTTGTAGCGGTGCGTGGCACTGAGCACCATCACGCCGTCCTGCGGGAGGCACGGYGTCAGCATGTGCTGCGTGTGGGGCYAGGGCTCCCCTGSAGCTCAGGGACCTGTCCCCAGTCCCACAGCCAGCCCAACACACAACAGGGCAGCGGGGCAGAGCAAGGGCAGGGTCTGACACATGCTCAGCTCCCCCACGCTGCAGGGAGGCAGCTGAAGGGAACTGTCAGGAAGTCGCACCCTCTGCCCCTGTGCGTGCCACAGCTCACCAGGCAGCCAGGCCCCATCTCCACCCCCTGGCTGAGCAGGTTCTGCTCCCTGCAGGTGCTGCAGGCTCCTGGGAGCCACAGCAGCTCAGCACCGGCAGCAGGGCAGCACCTGCGCTTACCTTGATGGAGAGTGCATAGAGGTGATTGAGCATGACGTGGTTGGGCTCAGGCAGCAGTGCTGGGTCACACTAGGAGGAGAGGAGTGTCACAGGGGAACAGCAGAGCCCTGATCCCCCAGCCCCTGCCAGCACAGGGAGCTGCTSTCTCAGGCAGCTTGAGCTGCCACTGCCTCCRGCTGTTCTGAACAGGAACAGAGCTCAGCTAAGCATCAGGAGGCCAAATCACTGTGGTAAATGGGAAAAGTGACACTTTTCCTAGGAAATACCAAGAGCTAGACCCCAGSCAAGGGGAGCCCAGGCTCCCTGCAGACAGGACTCCCTTTCYGACCCCAGTGTGGCTCTGTGTGGGCAGTATGCTGGTACACACCGAGATGTTGGTGTCCTTGTTGAGGATGACCTGGAGGAGGTGAGGTGGGAGGATGGGCGGGGATTTGAAGCGCTCCTCAGGCCGGTATACATACATCTCCTGGCCATAAGGTCCCGGTGGGGAGCTGGATAAATCTAGAGAGAAGATAAAGGCAGAGACATGAAATGACTGAAGCAGGATGGGCAAGCACAGAGCAGCTCCTAAGAAGCTGAGAAGGACTCAGYAAGGTCTTTTARGCACAAWCATCCTCCAGAAGCCATGGTCAGGGATCTATTTTATAGCAACAGCTCAGCCTTTTCACAGCAGAAAAAGCAGCTGGGTGAGCCCATGGYAATTCCAAGCAGAGCTGTAAGCTGGTGCATGCACTAACACAACACAAGCACCCTATGTTACCCACCACAAGACCCTCAAGCACAGCTCTTGGCACAGCCAGATCCCTCTCCCTGCAGGAAGCAGCTGGCTTGCTTGCTCCAGAGCTGTGCCCTCAGCAGCAGGGCCACAGGGAGCAGGTTGCTGTAGGTGCTGCCTGATGAGGAGGTCCAGAGAAGGCAAATGGAGCTCTACACTGAGCAGCTGTTATCAAACATAGGAGGGACCTCAGGAGCTTGTGGTCACTGAAAGCTGGACTGGCCACATCTCCCAGCTATAKCTGATCTGAACGTTTGGGAACAGCCAGCCCCCAGACAGGCTCCATCTCCTTGGAGCTGCTGCTTGCTGGCTTCTCTCCAGCAGAGTCTCTCTAGCCCAGGCTGGGAAAGGGCACGGAGCTGAGCTCTATCTGAGATGGGGCTGTAGCAGGGACACACACGACTGAGCTTCCTGCCAGCATTTCACACTGAGCCAGCACCACCAATGCCTGTGTGGTAACCTAACCTGCTGCTGTAACACAAGCAGACAGGGAGGTYTGCAATGTGCTAGCGCTGGTACAAATTACCTTGGCATGAAAAACAAGAGTAGCTGCTGAAAATAAACTGGATCCTGCTATCACCTAGCTTGTTCCCTGGATCAGATGACTTACAGTTGACCAGAAAGGGCTGATGTTCCTGGCATTTCCCAGTCCGAAATGGCTCCCTCAGCCACGCACTGCAGCAGCTCTGCTCTGGGATGGTGCTAGCACAGAACAAGTTACACCAACACAGCCCCTCCAGAGGGACGAGGCCTCAGCTGTGGGCTGGGGAGGACACGCTGCCCAACCCTGCTCATCCCCAGTGCAGGAGCACAGCTSGGCCCAGGGGGTCTGTGCACCCAGAGCAGCCAGTCTCAGAGCAGAGGAGGTGGAAAGCAGCACATGCAAAGCTGTAATGCCACAAAACTCACCCCGACCTGAGGTTTCTGAGCTTTCCAGGGAATCCACCTTCAACGCATCAAACACCTCGAAGTCAGACTTCTTGACATGGATGAGGTTGTTTATTGTCCCCATCTGGCTGGTAACCACAGGCTGGAAAGAACTGGGATGAGAATCTCATCTCCAACTGAGGCACATTCAATGCTTCCTAGATCCTCCCAGCTCTAGCTGTCTTTGCTGCAACACTACCTCTGAGCACAGGTGGCTGGTGTSCCTGTCAGCCCTACACTTGTAGATCTCTGCTGTTTACCCTGGGAGGATTTTCTTTTATCACAGGCTCCTACATCATCTCCTATTTCCATCCTCTATCCTGCTACATGCCCACGGGTAGGTGTGTTGTCCTTCCCATGCTGCTCCTGCATGATTCAGTTTGGAGGAGAACCTGTGAGTGCTGACCTCATGGCCCATCTTCCCACTGCCAAACTTCAGTGGGACTTGAGGGTCTTCTGGCATWTCCCTGCCCTTTTCCAATGCCTTCCCCATAAAGCAGGACTAAGTCCAGAGGAACCAGCCTCTGAAAYGACTCAAGGGATGGAGGTGTGCCTTTTGTTTCAGGAGATACTCTCCATTTTTCCTGTTCCCCTTCTGCTGCAGTTACATCCTATCTAGTTCCCYGAAGAAGACAAGATCTGCAGGGATAAAGCTTGGAGCATTACCTCTGACGGATCATGGACCCACTGGCCATCCACAAAAAACTTGTACTGGTGCTCTCCTTCYGGAAGGTCCAGGATAGCAACAAAGTCATTGTGGCTGTGCAGAGAGAACAGATGTGCAACAGCATCACCCTGTTGATGCTCTGAACGCTGCTCTTCCATGGGGCCCCAGGAMCCAGCACTGCCCAGCCCCTCTACCCCAACACCTTCATGCAGGGTTATGCTTGCTCATCATCAGTGAGCCAAGGCATGGCCATGACAGGCACCAGCACAGCTCAAACCCCTGGCAGCCCAGCTGCAAGTGGCAGTCCAGCCCTCCATGCCCCAAGAAAGTGGATGTGACAGACACCTGGTGCAARACAGGCTAAGAACAACACGTGGGCAAAGCTCGTGCCCTGTGCTGGCACAGCAGGACAGGAGAAAGTGGGACAACTCTGTTTGTCAAGTCTAAAATTGAGATAAACTCATTCCAGATTAATTGCTAGAGTTGTACATGAGCTTCCATGGAAGTCASAGATATGTTGCAGAACAGCAAGAACATCACTAGGGCAGGAAGATACGTGAGGGACAAACAATTAATGCCCATTGGCAGCAGTACAACTAGGCACAGGGTAATGCTGCAGCCAAGGAAGAGCTGACAGCTTCAAGAGGACTGCTTCATACCTGGGCAGGGCTCTGCTGCCAGCACTGGCTGCTGTGTGACATCTAGCCAGGCAAGCAAAGTAGCCCATCCTGTCCTGTCCCTGTTTCACAACTTCCCACTGTCCCTGTAGCACCATTCAGGGAAAGAGCAAACTGTGTATCTGTCTCAGACCCACAGCTYGAGTGAACAGAGAAAAGCCAAGAGAGCAAAGGAAAACGTTCTCTGCACTGGAGCAGACATGAACACAGAATAAATGACTTGAGGGATTGGCTACCTCTTGATGAGTGGGATCTTGGTGCTCCAGTTGTTAAAGGATCCAGAGATGAAGACCTCCTTGCCTCCATCGGCCCAGCGTATGACAGTTGGACGAGCCTGTTGGGATGGTTTCACTGACTCCTCCAGATCTGGCTGCCATGACACAAACTCCTTGTCCCCAGGAATCTGGGCAAAGAAAACCAGAGAGATGTGACTGAGACACAGAGACAACTGTGATCACATTCCCACAGCTGGCCTCTACACCTGGCCTGTACCATCACACCTGCACATYGCACACAGGAGCACCAGAGCTCCTCCAGCCTCCCAGCTCCCCAGAGACCCCTTGCATGGCTGGGAACACAGCCCCACGCAGGCAGTGGGTGGGCAGGCAGGGAAGGGAGCAGCCAGCCCCTACCTTGGAGTCATGGGAGCTGAAAACGCTGGGGTCGTCGGTGCTGCCCACCATGATCTTGTGTGGGTGCTCCTTGGCGGGGTGGGAGGCACCGGAGCCGTCCGAGCGGTGGGACTTGGAGCCATGGCGCTCCCCRGACACGCGCTCGCTGGTGGTGTTCCCCATGGCAGCTCAGCAGCCCCTGGGAGGGCGACAGAACAACACCCTGCCTTTGCCCACGGGCTCTGGCAGCACGGAGAGGAGCAAAAGAGCCGTCTCCCAAATGTTCTTTTCCAAGGGAGATGAAGAGCAATCCTAAAAAAGGCCCCAAGTTAATTTCCACTACTGAGTTTGGGAGCTGAATGGG
This sequence comes from Alauda arvensis, assembly GCA_902810485.1. Classification (NCBI taxonomy): domain Eukaryota; kingdom Metazoa; phylum Chordata; class Aves; order Passeriformes; family Alaudidae; genus Alauda; species Alauda arvensis. The sequence continues at coordinate 536,423 of CADDXX010000194.1, read as the reverse complement.
AATTCAACAAACAAGACAGCTTGACCTAGTTATAGCCACGTCCTTAAGAACCACCACTCTAGTTAAGCTGGTAATTGTTAAGACTWCAAAAACAATGCGACTTCACCTGTGTCCCGCATTAGCCCTTGGCAACCAACAGATGGGAAAAATAAAGCCAGCCTTTACTGGCAGATCAATTGCTCAACTGCCTGGCATTAACAGAGCCTCTTTCACAGTCCTGCAGTCAGGCTCTACAGACAACCCCCAACATCCAGCAAGAAAACAGCCAGGGAATGAAAGTAGCAGCTGTTTTACAGTCCCCAGCAAGTCTCCAAGAGCTCRCAGGCAGAAGAGCAGAGCCTTGCGYCYGCAAAGGCGACAGGGAGCATTTAAAGTGTCCGAATGGAATCACCCAAGCTGGAGCTTGTCCAAGGAGTGGGGCTAATGCTGTGGTGTCTGCAAAAAGCTCAGCYCTCAGCAGCATTCACTTATGATTCACCAGGCAAGTCAGCGTGTCAGCTGCAGCACAGCACAGCGAGGAGGGCCATTTGTTGTGACCTAGCCAGCACCTGCCCAGCTGTCTGGAGGGACACAGTGAGGRAAGGGCAGCCCTGGCCACCTCAGTGTCCCTCTGCAGCTGGAAATGGGCCACCCCTCCCCAGTCTCACCCAGTTCAGAAAAAGCAAAACAAGAGAACTGACCAAGCCACGAACAACTACACATCTTTTAGGATATACAACAAAGCCATTGCAAGCTATACAGGACTCTTCAGGCCTTACCCTCTTTCCAGAAGCTGAGATGGTTTGGGGTTCTTGCCCACTTGCAGGCTTATTTTGCAGCTTTCAGCTTACTGTGAGCACTGCAGAGCAAGCAAGGGGACAGCCAGCTTTGCTTCATGTGCTCACTTGTGACATTTGGAGGTTTGTTTAAAAGATCAAATTATACGAAGGGTGCCAAGTGAGGCTGCCAGCCAAAGCCAGGCTTWAGAACATTATGGAGCAATTACTACGGTATTTCTTAAATCCAGAGAGCTAAAAGGCAGCTCAAGTGGGCAGCTAACCCATACCCCCACCCCTCTCAGTGCAGATCAAGTATACCTGAAGATCTAAGTCAGATGAGCTACACCTCTTGCTCTGACATCTTCCCCCTCTGCTGAGGAGGCTCAGACAGCTCCTCACAAAAACTGCCCCTGTACCACCAGACCTGCTGTTGAGGGGGTYTCCTCTCCAGTATCTCCACTAAGGCTCCCTTACTTCCCATCTACAGGGAGGAAGGTGGGAAAGGCTGAACTTTCCCAGCAGGACAGACCTGGGAAATATGTGCAGGTGTTAACAGGTGTGAAGCTTCCCTTTCTCTTCTCTAAAAGRATTCCAGCCCCTCTGTCCCTTACAGGTCACACTCTCCAAACACTCGCTGAGGTTTATTGCAAGTGATGGCTCCTGTCTGCTGTGTGCCATCTGAATCCCCCGCATCACACACAGGTACCCAGCCTGTGCCAGGACAGGTCTTTGTGCACAGCTTGCAACACCAGGCTTTGCTGAATTAACTTTTAGGGCTCAAACCCTCCTGCACCCAGACCAGCCCTTGTAGCATTGGGAGATGGTGTGACACAGGTACATCCAAGTCATGGATGGAAATGCTTCTCACAGCAGTCCCAGCAAACCTCCACGGCATCTCAGCACATCCACTCCCAGTCTGGCAGCAAGCCCCTGCCAGGCACAGCCCACAGCAAGGTGGGTGCCTGCCTGCCTCACCACCGGGGCCCTTGGGCTCCAGTCAGCCCCACCTTCTCATTTGGAAAATAACAAGTGAATTCTACCCATTCCCCTCCCCGGGATGTGCCACGCTTGCTGCCTCCCAGCCGGCCAGTGACCACGCCAGGAAGCAGTGGCAGGCAGCCCGAGGGGTTTATGCAGGAGGGACGGGGTCTCTGTCCAGCAGCACTGGGAACACTGGCAGGCATTCCCAGGGGGGAATGCATCTGGGAGAGATGGGGTCCAGCATCTCGCCGGGCTGGCGTGGCCCGGGGAAGCCCGATCCGCCCGGGCTCTCCCTCTTTCGGAGGCAGGAACCAGAGCTGAGCCCTGAGGTTGCCCTAAGGCTAAGGGGATGAGCTGGGAAAGATTTTCCGGGGGCGGAAAATCTCCCTCCGAGCAGGCAGGGCTGGGGCTGGGGCTCCGCTCGGCGGGGGCGGCGGCGGGGCTGTCACGGCGGGCTCGGCCCACGGGCACCCGCGGGTCTGCCGCCGCCCGGGGGAGGAGCGGGACACACCGGCAGGGCCCGAGTCCTCCCGACGGGCTGCCAGACGGGGTCTGAGCCGCCGCGGGGTCCGGGACACCGCTACACCGCGGGGCCGCGCAGCCACGCCTCACCCACCGTGTCCCGCAGCGGCGCCCGGGGAGCCGCCACCCTCACACCCACCCATCCGTGACACCCGCCCCGCCGTCCCCGGGCCCGGGCCCGGCCCGACCCCACCTGCCGCCGCCGCCGCCCCGCTCTCCGCCTCCGTCCAAGATGGCGCCACCCCCCGCCGGCCGCTGCGGGGCGCTCTGACCCGCCCCCGCCGCGTTCCGCGCCCCGCCCCCGCCCCGCGGCCCCGCCGCCGGGCACCCGCCATGTTTGCTGCGGGCAATGGCGCGGGGCGGGCGCTGCGCCGCCTCAGCCGCCCGCGGCCATGTCTGCTGCGGGCAGGGCTGAGCCGGGCGCGGCGCGGGGGGACCGGCGGCCGGGGTGCTGCGCATGGGGATCCCCAGGATGGGCCTCACAGACTGAGGCAGCTACGCACTGTGGTGACAAGCTTTATTGGCYCTTTCCCGACGCGCCCCGCTCGGGCACATTCCCAGTTTGCCCGCCACCTCTGTGGCCTAACCCATAGATAGAGCTCGTGGGGCTGCCGGGCCAGGCCTTAGGGAGCTGTTCCCAGAGCAGCCCGTGACCAGACGTGGTGGTACCACAGCGGGAAGGCGTACGAGACCATGCTGTGCCTTCAAAGAACGACCCTCTGCCTGCTCCGGCACAGCTAGAGAGGGACAACAGACACAAGCCCAGGGAAATTGCTGAGGACCCGCTGTCTCGTTTCCTGTAGGCTAAGGAGAGAGCGAGACGTAGACSAGGGTGGCCACGATCATGCCGATGCTGAAGAGCACCGTGAGGACGTGGGGCACGGCGCTGGAGCGGGCAGGGCGGGCCCGCGGCTGCAGGGCCCTCACCACGCGCTGCCGCTGCGTGAGGATGGCGGCCCTGGCGCCCGCCCACGCCCCCGGGCCCCGCAGCCGGTACTGGTACGGCGTGCAGGGGCCAAAGGCCACCTCCATGGCCAGCTTGGGGTCCGTGAGGAACAGCGTGAGCAGGTTGGGCTTGACCCCCAGCTGGCAGGCGAGCTCGTCCATGTAAGGGACGTAATCCACCTGGATGGTGTGCCGCTGGCTCTTCACGTACCTGTGGGCAGGGAGGGAGGGCAGGTAGGCTTTGACACGGGGGCACCGGGGGTAAGGGTGGCACGGTGGTGCTGCGCAGGGGCCTTACCGCTCAGCCATTCTCTGCTTGGTTTGTGTGATTTCAGCCAGCATCTCGGCGGATGGAGGCAGGCCCCGCAGCCCTGCGCCCAAAAGGAAGCTGGAGTTGGAGGGTGGGCTGTTCTCCTGCCATGGTCTGGATGGCTCTGCAGCCCAGCCTGGCCTCTGCACGTGGGGCTTTTGGGGCGTGCCGCCACGTCAGGAGCCGAGTGGGAGGCATGGGCAAAGAAAGTGACAGCAGGAAAGGAAAGGGAGAATGTGGTTGCAGGCAACAGGACCAGTTAGTGGCTCCCACAAGAGAAGATCAGTGCAAAAGTCATAGAAAAATGCAAAGTGGGGTTTTTTTGCTCATGAAGAAGCCAAAGGAGGATAAAAAGGTGGGTACGGAGAGGCAGCATATGAGGGGATGTCCCCACCAGCAACTCAGTCTTGGCATGGATGGGAAAGCCCAGCTGCATCCCCCAAACTGCCCTGAATTACCTTTGAAGATGTAGGTAGCCCAGCGACACTGGAGCTCTGAGATGGGCATGATGGCACCCAGGGGCTGGATGAGGCCRATGAAAGCCAGTGTCGGCTTCTCCAGGTCAGGGGGAAACACAAATTTGTAGAGCGGAATCTGGTTCTCCACCACCTTGAAGCCTTCAAGGAATGGGAAGGAGAAGCTGTATCCTGTGGCAAAAACTACAGCATCAACATCTTCCCTGGTGCCGTCCTCAAAGATTGCAGATGTCTCTGTGAACTCCTGGACGTTTGGCTTCACCCGCACCCTGCCCGAAATGATGCGGTTGGGCAGGTCATCGTTGATGGTGGGGTGCTGGTCAAGGATCCTGGAAGGCACAGACAGACCTCATTCAGGCCCTGGCAGGGGAATGGGCATTACTGGAGCAGGTACCTGGGGTGCTGCTGGGGCGCTCACCGGTGCTCGGGCTTTATGCCGTAGAGAGTGTGGTCAAAGCGGGCATTCAGCTGCCGCTCCAGGAAGAAATTGATGATATTTGGAGGCAGCAGGTTCTGGAGGAGCTGCGTGAAGCGACTGATGTAGCTGAAATCAAAGGGGTACCCACTGTCTGCCACCCGGTGCAGCACCCAGGACCCACGCCTGGTGCTGAGGAAAACCTGGAAGAAAGGTGATGAGAGGTGGTGGCATGGCAGCATCCTCGGACTGGGCTGAACCTCTGCTGTGCTCCAGGGACAGGGAAGCCAGCACAGCTGCTGGGACCACAATAGCCACACCCATAGAGAGAGGACGGGGTGCTTGTGGCTGGGTGCTGAAGGGAGGGGASCCCACTGGGGATGGTGGGGGATGATCGGTGCCCTCTGAGGTCCCATCCCTGGGAGCTCTCCCAGCACACCTGCTTGGCTGCGTGGCTCAGCTCCACCGCAATATCGATGCCTGAATTCCCAATGCCAACCACGACCACCCGTTTTCCCAAAAAGGACTGAGGGCTCTTGTAATCCCGGCTGTGCAGGTACCAGCCCYCAAACTTTTCCAGCCCTAGAAGAGAAAGAGAAGTCATGCTGGGCTGGGATGTGGAGCAGGAGGGTGGCTGAACCCTGTTCACAYTAGTGGTGTGTTTTGGGAACAAGTGTGACCAACAGGAATTATGCAGCCCTGGGGTAGTGCYCAGAGAGGTGGTGGCATCATCAGCATGGAAGATTCTCAGCCCTGAGCATCCTGCTCTGGCTTTGGGACTAGTCTGGCTTGGAGCAGGGCTTGGACTGGAGAATTCCATGTTTACATCCCAAAATCCTGCTGCAGGTCCTGTCTGGTGTAATGCATTTCCYGTAGAGGAACAACCAGGGTCTGTGCCATCTTGCCAGACCCTGGTGAGAGTGCGCTCCAGCTTGTTCCCCAGCCAAAAAGGGTCTCCACAGCTGAAAGCTCTCCAGACATCTCCATACCTGAAAGCTATCCCAGCACCCAGAGGCAAGACCATCRCTAGYGCTGMGCCCTCCAGYKTTGGTGAGGAGGTGGAGAGCCCAGCAGGTGCTTGGCCAGCAACAGGGAGAGGGAGCATGTATAAGGTGGGAGAGGCACACTGGCAGCAGTGACACCTGCCAGCAGGATGCTTTGGACACTCATGCAATCCCACCTGGTGTGTTAAACTGCAAAGGCATTTAGGGATGTCAGGGAGCAGGCGAGCAGCCCACAGGCAGTACCTGGGAAGGAGCTGAGCGGGAGGTGTGCGTCGGTGTGGTGCCCACTGCACACCAGCACGGCGTCGAAGACGGCCGCCTCCTGCTTCCCCTCGCTCTCCGTCACCACCTCCCACTGCCCGCTGCTGGCGAAGTCGGGGCRCTTGGACACGCGGCACACGCTGGTCTGGGTGCAGGGGGAGCGGGGTCAGGCTCCCCGTGCTCCCCGTCCCCGCTGCCACCTCCCCCTCGGCCCCCAGCTCTCACCCTGAAGCGGATGTGGCGGAGCAGGTCGAAGTGCTGGGCGTACATGCGGAAGTACTCCATGATCTTGGAGTTGTGCATGTAGTTGGGGAAGTCCTCAGGGATGGGGAAGTCGCTGAAGCACATCATCTCCTTGGAGGTGTTGATGATGACGGAGCGGTAGATGCTGGCACGGCCATGCTCGGGGTGCTCCTGTGGGAGCGGGGCACAGCTCAGCGCTGCCTGGCTGAGTGATGGGGCTGCCTGCCTGCCCTGCTTGGCACATCCCCCATGGTGCAGGATTAAGCCACATGTTGTTGTAGCACCCATCCCTGCACCCAGTACTCTCCTATGGTTAAGACCCCCCCACCCCAAAAAACGAATGTAGCTCTGGACTGGTGGGAGCCAGGCAGTGGTGACAGTGGGTCATGGTGGTCTTGTGCCTCAGTTTCCCCACTTCCACTCCTTGCCCCTATGAGGTAGTGCATTCCCAAAGCTCCTGTGGTGCTGCTGCCCTGGCTGCCATATCAGGTCTTGCCGGTTGTGGAGCCAGCTCCAGTGCTCCTTGCTGAGGTAAGCTCCTGCTTACCAGGTCTGTGCCTTGGCAACTGGATGCTGCTGATCTCGTTCTGCCCCACTGACCCTATCCTTGATGTGATGTACTTCTACCATCACAGGTAGAAGTAGCGGACTGTGACAGACCCACCCCAGACCCCATTCTGGCATGGTGCCTCCTGTGTCCCCCCAGGGCTCTCCCACATGCATATCAGACCATCTTGTTGATGGGTCTGTGGGATAAAAGTCAGCAGCCTCATTAGGTGGGGGCAGAGATGAGCTCCAGGATTGTTCCAAGGCAGGGAGAGCCAAGGMACAGAGAAGGCAGCATGTGGTGTCTCTGTGTGGGCAAGTGGCACAGAAGCAGAACAGGAGCAACCATGATTCCAGGAAAGGGCTGGGCAGGAGAGGGACGGGGACAGACAGTGCGGTCAGGTAGGACAAGATAGGTAGGAAAGGGCTGGGAGAGACCAAGAGCAAAACAGCAGAAGAAGGTGTGGATGGAACTGGAAAGGGAGGGATGGGAAAGGGGAAGTCTGAGCTGGGGGAGCAAGCCATGGAGTGAAGTCCTTGGAGAGACTTCATCCTGCTGCTGGTGAGCAGGAGTTGGGTCCTATGTGCCTRGCACACCAGCCAGCACCACACTGCCAAATCAGTTTTATTTTCCTGTGGTTCTCCTTGGAAACCTGCCTGCTGTATGCACGCAAAGCAGGGGAGTGGTGCGTTGTTCGCTGCCAAGGGTTGATCTCAAACCCATCTGTGCTGCTGCCACAGAGCACGCTGGCTGTGTGGGGCTTACCTCAAAGCGCCAGAGCCCCCCGATGTCCTTGCTCCTCTCAAAGCAGGTGGGCTCCAGCCCCTCATCCAGGCAGCATTTCAGGGCACACAGGCCAGAGGCACCGGCACCTATGACAGCTACTCTCCGGGCAGCCATGTCCCACGGTGTGGTGGTGGCAGGGATGCTGGAGAAGCTGTGGCCAGGAGTTGCAGAGCCAGGTGTATCCCTCAAGAGAGGCTGCCTGGTGCTGCTCAGTTTGAGGGTGAGCCCTATGCTTCCTGTGGGCGGCTGAGATGTCACAAGAYGTGCTTCTTCCAGACATGATCTACAGGTTTCCCCCACCACTCTGCCACACCTCCTGCCTCCGCCTGACCTCTGCAAGAGGCGCATTGAGTTCTGTAAACGCTTAATGATGCCAACATTGCCCCAGGACTTCCTGGGCAGGGCAGAGATGTGGCCGTGCTTCAGATTTCAGCAGGTTGTGGCACAGAAAACAAACCTGGGGATGGTYTGGGGGACTGGCATGACCAGCCCAGGCATATGATGGACAGGACCCCCATCCTTTACCCACTCTGGGTCCCCAGCCCACCCAGCCACCTTCCAGAGGGGCTGCATGCAGGTGACCAGGGTGGCACTGAGCCAGGCCACTGTGATCACCAGGACCTGCTGCAGCAGCACACACCTTGAGAGAGGCTGTCTCGCTGTGGATTGTGTGTTTGTCGGCCCATGTAGTGGGCCAGTGCTGCRAGGCCATCTCAAACCCGTGAGCATTCCCACAGCACACAGAGGGTTGTGACAGTGTCAGTAACAGGACGGACGCTTGGCTGTTTAATGCATTTATCCACATAGAAAGTGTGCTCTGTGCTGCTTAGCTCTGGTGCACATGTGGCAAAATTGGCATGGCTGGGTTACAGGGGACAGAAAAGCCCGGAGCATTAGTTGAGAGGGACTGGAATTTAGCCTGCAGTGAACTGGTTTCCTCCTATGTCCATGACAGCACTCCCCAAGGGGAGATGCAGAGAAGGAGCCCAAGCATGATTTTGGCAGCTCAGGARGTTCTGTGCATCCCTAGCTCATGTTGTGGTCACAGCTGGGCYGTGCCAGGCAGGAGGCAGGTTTCTGCCACCACTGGGGTGCACAGGCTGCCAAGGGGCAGAGGTGGCCAGCCAGTCCCATAGCACATTGCAAAGCCTTCCTTCCTGTACTTGAAGGCACCTAGAAGTAAGTAAAAATAGCGGCCACGATGGCCATGGCTCCGACCAGCTTGAAGATGAGGGGYATGGCAGGGGCTGAGCTGCTCTCTTCCACGTGCCGTGTCTGCAGGGGCTTGAGGATGCGCTGCTGCTGGGTGAGGATGGCCTCCCTGGCGCCCGCCCACGCCCCCGGGCCCCGCAGCCGGTACTGGTACGGCGTGCAGGGGCCAAAGGCCACCTCCATGGCCAGCTTGGGGTCCGTGAGGAACAGCGTGAGCAGGTTGGGCTTGACCCCCAGCTGGCAGGCGAGCTCRTCCATGTAAGGGACGTAATCCACCTGGATGGTGTGCCGCTGGCTCTTCACRTACCTGTGGGCAGRGAGGGAGGGCAGGTAGGTGCTGGAAGCAGAGCTGGCAGATGCCCTGCATACCAAGAAGGTGGTATTGGACAGACTGGACTGTGGATAGTGTGACCAAGCACATCCCTGCCCTCTGTTGGTACACAAATGTGCCAGGACACATCTGTGGGACAGGATGGATGCCCATAYGCAGCTGTGCCAAAGGCAGCCCCTAGGTGCTCCCGCAGGGATCTTACCGCTTTGCCATAATTTCTTTCTTCTGCTCAATGTCAGCCTCCATGTTGTGCYGTGGGGGCAGCTCATTCAGCCCTGGGGAGGATGAGACACAGGAGCCACTGTGGTGCTGCCCTTGCCTGGRTGCTGTGCCTCTGCCAGCACCACCATGATGTGTGGTCTGGCACCTGAGGCATGTCCAAGTGCCTCAGGACGGGAAGGAGATTCCATGGAGCTCAGGGTATGGATGTCCCTGTGCCTCTCAGAGAAGYGGCCAATCTCACCATGACAGCTTCAAGGCAGCCACGCCATCACCATGGCCAGGATGGCACAACCAGCTGCTGCCTTTTCAACATGGCTGGGCACCAGCTGCCCTCACTCCAGGGCTGCATCCACAGGGCAGGTTTGCCTGACTTACCTTTGAAGACACGGGTAGCCCAGCGACACTGGAGCTCTGAGATGGGCATGATGGCACCCAGGGGCTGGATGAGGCCAATGAAAGCCAGTGTTGGCTTCTCCAGGTCAGGGGGAAACACATATTTGTAGAGGGGAATCTGGTTCTCCACCACCTTCCCRCAGCCCTCAAGGAATGGGAAGGAGAAGCTGTATCCTGTGGCAAAAACTACGGCATCGACATCTTCCCTGGTGCCATCCTCAAAGATTGCAGATGTCTCTGTGAACTCCCGGATGTTTGGCTTCACCCGCACCCTGCCCGAAATGATGCGGTTRGGCAGGTCATCGTTGACGGTGGGATGCTGGTTAAAGACCCTGGAAGTTGCAAAGAGCCATCAGGGCACTGGGAAGGGAGTGTTTCTGCTCCATGTCCTGCTCCAGCTGCTGCTCCCTGCTCTGGGAATGCTCATCCCCAGGGATGCTCAGCAGCTGCCTCTGCACTGCTGTCTCCAAGAGTCCTTGGAAGGGGCAGTGGTGGCTCCCTCAAGCATTGCCCGGGCACAACAAAACTGATAGCCTAGTCCAAGCACAGGGAGCATGGAATGGCCAAGCTGGGCAGGACACAGAGAGAGGCAGACAATCTCTTCTGGGCAGGGGGAGTGTTTGCTGATACCTGTGCTTTGGCTTCAGGCCRTAACGTGAGTGGTCGAACCTGGCATTCAGCTTCTTCTCCATGTAGTCACATGCTATAGATGAGCTGACCAGCCCCTGCAGGAATGTCTTCATGCGGGTGGTTAAGATGGTGTCGATGGGGTAGCCCCAATCCCCAACGCGGTTGAGGATCCACGCACCCCGGCGGGTGCTGAGGAAGACCTAGACAAGGGAGAAGGAAGAAAGAGCACTTGTGATGGTCCTTGGAGGGCTGCCCTGTGGGGCACATGCTCTTGCCSTGGGATCACTTTGTTTTTTGCTGCCCAAGCACTGGGTAAAGACCCAGAGGGCAGAGGGAGCTGGTCACTGGCATCTCACAGGGGAGTGGGACCAAGTCTCAATTGCCTGGCAGCTGGGATTGGCAGGAACCAGCATTGCCAAACACWGCGAGTGCAGGTGTGGAGCAGTGCCTGTGCAGCAGTGCCTTGGTCTTGGTGTCCCTGCAGAGCTGACAGTGTCCCACAGGGGCAATCCTGCCTKCTGGGACCCTACTCCTGCTTACCTGCTGGGCTGTTTGGCTGATCTCCACGGCCAAGTCTGACCCTGAATTCCCGATCCCGATGACAACAACCCTTTTGTTTGTGAAAGCCTGAGCATCCTTGTATTCTCGRCTGTGGAGGTAGCGGCCCTTGAACTTCTCAATTCCTGTGAACAGGGAAGAGGGATGCTTGGCTTCCTAGTGCCAGGTTGGAGGATCACCCCCCTAAAGACTGGAGACGCTTCCTTGCCCCACCAAACCAATCCTGGAGAGCACAGGAGCACTCCTGGAGGCAAAGCAAGGCAGGGAAATGCTGAGGCCAGGAGGGAAAGCAGCTGGGAGAATAGGGACTGGCATGAACTAGCTTTCAAGAATGTCTTTTCATGCCAGTGTACAGGGCAGTACCTGGGAAGGAGCTGAGCGGGAGGTGTGCGTCGGTGTGGTGCCCACTGCACACCAGCACGGCGTCGAAGACGGCCGCCTCCTGCTTCCCCTCGCTCTCCGTCACCACCTCCCACTGCCCGCTGCTGGCGAAGTCGGGGCRCTTGGACACGCGGCACACGCTGGTCTGGGTGCAGGGGGAGCGGGGTCAGGCTCCCCGTGCTCCCCGTCCCCGCTGCCACCTCCCCCTCGGCCCCCCAGCTCTCACCCTGAAGCGGATGTGGCGGAGCAGGTCGAAGTGCTGGGCGTACATGCGGAAGTACTCCATGATCTTGGAGTTGTGCATGTAGTTGGGGAAGTCCTCAGGGATGGGGAAGTCGCTGAAGCACATCATCTCCTTGGAGGTGTTGATGATGACRGAGCGGTAGATGCTGGCACGGCCATCCTCGGGGTGCTCCTGTGGGAGCGGGGCACAGCTCAGCGCTGCCTGGCTGAGTGATGGGGAAGGATGGCTGGGGCTGATGAGGTGCTCCTTTCCATAGAGCCCCTGTCCTCAGTCTCACCCAGAGGATACCACTGTGGCTGGCTGCCACCCCACCAGCCACCACTGACCCCCGAGGGTCACCGTGCTGACCCCAAGCAGGCCACGTGGCCAGCAGGGTTTACCTCAAACCTCCAGAGGCCTCCGATGTCGCCRGTCCTCTCGAAGCAGACGGGCTCCAGCCCCTCCTGCAGGCAGGCTTTGATGGCGCACAGCCCGCTGCTGCCCCCGCCGATGATGGCCACCTTCTTTGCCATGCTGCGCTTCACCACCGGCTCCCTGCCTGGGGACAGCGGGGCTGAGCAGCCAGGGGTGCAACTGTGCAAGACTTTGACCCTGGTGCACCAAAGAAGTCTGAAGCAAGAGAGGCAGCCCCTCAAAAGTTTGTCCGGGGTTGCAAAGCCRCTGCTGTCCCCCACCAAGTGTGGACCTGTAACAGTGCAGGGTTTTGCACTACTGTGGTGTGGCCTCTGGATGCCTTGACGAGAAATCCTACCACGTGTCAGGGAGCCTCAAAATCTCCCTGCCCATGCCAAATCCCGGCGATGGAGGTGCCCTGGAGTGCTGTGCCCTGCTGTGGGGACCGACGGCTCCCTCCCGGCTGGGTGACAGCCCCTCTGCCTGCCCTTTGCCCTCTCCCTTCCCCGGGCAGATTCCTGTTGTGCTGTCCCGGTGCCCGCTGCGTGCCGGCAGCTCGGGGGACACCCTTCACCGACCTGCGGCCGTGGACTGAGCAGCCCGGAGRAGGCTGGCAGCAGCACGGAGCCTTGGGAGGGTCTCTGCCGGGGTGCCCCGATCCGCCGGACCGCGGCCTGGCTTTAATGGTGCGCAGCGTCCGGGAGCGGGGCCTCCCCCTCCGTCACTCCTCCCACGGGCGCAGGGAAAGGAAGCCCGAAGCCGGCTGGCTCCCGGCTGCCTGCGTGGCTGCTCYCGGCTGCCTGCGTGGCTGCTCCGGCAGCGCTGTCGCCGCAGCCTCGGCCGGCGGCCTGAGCAGTCATCCCAGGCGCTCAGCGGGGACACGGACGTGCCGATCCTCGTGGCTGCGTGCTTGGTAAACAAACGCTGCCCYGGACTTTTACCCTAGGATTACCAGGATCAGCCCACGCCCGGYTATTCTGGTACCCGGGGTGACACACGGCTCTGGCTGCTCCAGTGGCAGCCGGTACTGTATCGCCCACATTCCCTGTGCCCCTGGGCTGGGCATATTGGCACAGTGTCCTATAGCCAGGGCTCACTCCTGGGCTAGCAGAGTCCTTGGGGCAAACGGAACCGCGGTACGAGGAGCACCGGGCTGTTGGGGTGTCCCTCGTGCGAGGGTGGTGGGACCAGTAAGGAAAAGGTTGTCCCTCACAACAGGAGGCACAGAGCAGGTGGATCCAAACTTGCTGCTCGCTCCTGGCACACTCGCAGCCACACAGCCCCTGAGCCCTGCAGGGGAAATTTGCTYTTCTGTATCCAGAGAACTTTGCTGTAGAGCCGAGCAAGGCAGAGGGGCCAAGCTCTGCAGCTGAAATGGTTTTAACCTTCTAAAACTCATGGTGTGTTTGCAGTAAGCTTAATAAAGCTCTTTCTATCCCTTGCTGTCAGCAAGGGCTGATCTCTGCCTGGGGCAGAGGTGCTGAACTGCCGACCCACTCTGTGCCTGCCTGTCAAAAAGCATCAAAAGCATCTTACCAAGCAAGGGATCAGCACAGGAATGGAGAGGTGGCAGCACTGGCAGTACTACTCTTGCTGCTCCGCTGTCAGCTGGCTTCTGGCTCTTTTGCAAGCTCTGTACAGACTGCCCAAGGGCAACAAGCACAGGGACCTCTCCGAGCTCTCCRCCACGCTGCTGAAACCTCTGTGCAGGTTGCCTTTGAATTTATCCTTCTCCCTACAGGAGGCTGCATAGCCCTGAACTTTACCCCCCTGTAGCTGGACTCATAGTACAGACAAACTGTCCTGTCAGGCACCAGGGTCATGCCATCTTTTGGTCTAGGTTGGTATTTAGTTGGTTGATATCTGTGGAAATTCACAGTTCCTGGTACCTGGCAAGAACCCAGGATGTAGACTGTGCACAGTCTGCTGTACATTGTCTGCTCTGAGCCTCCACAGTGGGCAGAAATGCCTTGGGACAAGCAGAGCAGAAAGCTCCTATGTCCTATCAGCGGGCTGCACCCATGCTTGGAGGAGCAATGGGAAGTGACAACCACAGAAGGAGAGCAAAGGTCTCTCTGGTGGAGCTGGAGWGAAGCATAGAAGAGCTGAGAGGGTGGTCAGGCAGCCTGTGACCCAGCARGGCTGTGCAGTGGTGATGGTGGGTGCTACCAGGACCTCATGGAGTGTTGTGCAAGTGAGTCAAGAGCAACTTTTCGGCACACATGTGTGGGAGTCACAGAAGCACAGGTTGCTACTGTACYCTCCATGATATAGAGAGGAAGACTCCAACAGCTCTAAGAACAGACTCTAAGTGCAAACAAAAAACACAGTTATGGAAAAGGAAGAGCAAAGATGTTTTGGCACAGCACAAGCCCTGCCATCTGCCTGTGCTCCCACAGCCACCACAGGGCTGGTCTCTGCCTTTGGGCAGGAGGGCTGGCCTGGTGCTGCTGTGCAAATGCTGGACTGGCCCAGCTGGCTGCCAGTGCAACCCAGGGATTATTTGTTGGTCACTGCAGCATCGACCCAGAGCTGGARGCTTCACTGGCTCACCCTGCCAGTGGGTCAGGGCTCAGCTCCAGGGGAACCCTGTCATGTCAAGCACTTCATTTCAGCCCCTGTACAACTGACAATGACAGGGTGCTCACATCAGCAACCATCAGCTGCTCCTGCCCACTCCACCCAGGAGAACAGCACACGTAAACACTGCCTGGTCTTAACATGACTTAATTGTTCTCCAGGGCCTGAGTGCACTAATAAACCTCAGTGATGACAAAGTGCTCCACCTGGGCCCAATCTCTCTATCCACATGCCAGAAGCACAGTTTAAGCTGATTATTTGAGCTCATTCTAGAGCCCCCTCTCTCTGCCTGGCTGTGGACCCTGCTGAAGTGTGTTCCATGATTTTCTGGCTCAGTCTCAGCCCTGGCTCATTATAGAGGCTCMTTGTGGCCCCCTTCTGCCTAGGACCAGCAGCCCTCTGTGAAAAACAGGCTGCCAGTGGTGCCAGGGGAGGARAGCCAGCCTGCCTGGAGCACAGGGAGCTGTGGAGGTGGTTGGCAGAGCCAGGGCCTCTTGCTGCAGGAGGTGCAAGCAAGGCTCAGACCTAGGGCTGGGTGTATTTCTGGGCTGTGGGAAGGAGCTGGCTCTGCAGGACTCTCTCTGCAACCTGGAATATGCTGTTGATCAGGAATTGCTGTGAGTGTGTTGTACCCCCTGAGAAACYGAAAACCCTGTGGAGGGAAAAAGGAACTGGGACAATCTGGACAAGAGCTTCAGGAGCAGGCTGCTGCTGGGAGCTGCTCACCCAGTTGCCCACTGGATGATCAACCCTTCAGTGCCAGCATCTTTTCCCTATGGCTCTGGGAGCCATGTGCTCGACATCTAGCCTTAGTGCAGCACCTACATTGAGAGCAATAGGGAAGAGATTGCTTAGGGAGGCAAAGCTCTTTCTAACCCTGAGAGACCCCCATGGGTCCYCTCTAGGCAGGTGTAGAGCAGGCTGTGCAGGGTATGCTTACAATAGCAGCATGATCAGTGTATTTATGGGATACAGATACAGGGGTGATTGTAGAGAAACCTCTGCAAAGTCACAGCTACCACATACACCATGGGCTGTTGCAGGTGCCCAGCGAGAGCATGCAGATTCACAGTATTAGCAGCGAGCTGCCGGATGGGTGTGCTGAGCCCTCCCCAGGCTCTGCAGAGACTGGCTGTGGTCACCAGAGAACAGTCAGTGCAGACCCTGCCTGACAGCGACCAGGAGGGCAGGACAGCACCAGACATCTGAGTGCAGGCCCTGGAGCCTGCAGCACCGCTTGTTTGGAAGTCCAGGCCAGCCTGATGGGGTTTAGGATGCCAGTTCMAGTGGCAGAATCCCCTCCGTGTGCGTGCTGAGAACAGCAGCCCACGGCCCCTGYGTTGTGCCGAAGGCAGTGGCGGGTCAGTGGCTCCAGAGCGCRAAGAGGGCGGGCGCGGTGGCCGGGGACAGCCAGCAGTGCTCCACCACACCGTACAGGGCATAGCCCAGCAGCAGCCCGAAGAGCACGTCCGTCATGTTGTGCCTGCCCAGCATGACCCGGGAGACGCTGACGACGAGAGCCCAGAGCACCACGAGCACCCGCAGCGGCACGGCCAGGACCAGGTGGCGCAGCACGAAGCGGCAGACAAGAGCGGCCCTGGTGGCGTGGCCCGAGGGGAAGGAGTACTTGTCCACTGAGATGGTGACAAACATGTCCATCTTGTTGTGCGTGGGCCGTGGCCGCTTGACGAGCCCCTTCACCACCGCCACCATCACCAGGTCCAGCAGCAATGCTGGGAGAGACAGGAACAGGGSGTTACTGAAAGCAGAATCAGCTGAGGGAGCACTCAGCTGTCAATGCTGCCTGAAGGTGGTGTTTTTCCCCATGGCTRCAAAACCCAGGGAGAGCACAGCACGCGGCTGCTCTTGGCCTTCTGCAGCAGAATGAGCACATCCTCAACCTCTACTCCATGSACACACCCCTCCTGCACCACCAGACCCTTGGCCTGCCACAGCTGACAGGGCTCTGCCCAGCCTGCACCCCAGGGCTTTTCTCTCTGTGCAAAATCTGATCTCGGGGCTCAATCTGCTCCTTAATCTGAAGGCAGCAGAGGCATTAAGTCCCMACAGCTCCCTTCCTGGCAGTGCTGACTCTGCATTGTGGTCTGCCCTGCTGACCGGGGTCAAACCAACTGGGTGAATGATCAACCCACTCCACTCAGGCACAGGTCAGTGGGAAGTGCTCAGAGTTGGTGTGGTGCCATGGCTCCTGGGGTCTAGCTTCTCCCTGCTGCTGCRGAAAAGTTAATCCTGCTTTGGTTTYCAAGAGATGAATAAAGGATAATTTATGGTGGCTTGCCCCCTGAGAGCTAAAGGCTGTTGTGACAGAAGAGGCAAAATACCTGTACTAAGTGTTCAGCCAGTGTTTGGCAAGAACAGCTTCTCATGTAGAGCAGAGGCTGCTTTCTTCATCCCTGTTAGCTCAGCTTAGCACAGCACTCACTGCCAGGGCTACTTCTTCCACAGATGTTGTGTAAGAGACCAACTTCTGTTTGTCCTAAGACTTGTTTCTGGACTCCAAATCTTTTGGTCACTTCAGTTCATTTCCCTTGGTTAATCATTTAAGATCAAATTTTCTTTCTTTTTYCACATGTAAAACTAGATCAATTGCCTTTTTTCTTTCTACACAGGATCTGGGRGATTCAAGTTGGACACAAGGGAATCCTCCTTCCCCACTTGGGTGCTGYAGCCCTGGAGCAGATCCCCAGGGAGATGGGTGGCTCTTGCCCAGAGCACTGAGGGCTGGACAAAGCCCTGGTGCTGGGACAGATCTCTTTGGAGCAGGTTAGGCTGGAGGCATCCAGGTCCCTTCCCATAGCTCTGCTGTGGGGCTCTAATTTAACCATGTGCTGCTAGATGAGAAAGATGCACAAACCTGTGTTTTCCACCAAGCAAATTTCAATTCAAATTCCAAGTGTGAGATTCTGATTATTTGCTTAATAAAAGAGTAACAGCAGGGAATCTGRGAAGGTCTGGTGCTCTGGAGCTATTACAGTTTCTAAATAAGCAAAAATGAATTCCCTTCAATATACCTAGGCTACTCTATGTGTATGTGTGAAATACTACACCACGCAGGATTAAAATCTGTGCTTTAGAGCAGGTGTCTGTATCACTGGCTGGCACAGAACAATCCACGAAAGCCCTGCCTGCAGGGAGCCAAGGGTGAACGTCTGTGTGCCAGAGCAGCTTTTCAGGGAAAGGGCTGGTGTCTCAACACCAGGCAGCTGCACCTGGAGTGCGCTGTTGTGACAAGCTTGAGGAGCTGAGAGAGGCTTCAGCCCCGAGAGCATTTTGTAACCATAGGAGCAGTTTAGCTGTCGGGAGTTTCCCAGTGAGTTTCCAGATGAGCGAGTCCTGCTGGTGCCACCACCAYGCCCTTGAGCTGCAGGGKCACTCCCTCTGCTACCAGGCATCCCAGATGAGCCTGCACAGGTTGCTCAAAAYCAGCTGGTGCTCTCGGAGCTMCAGCTCACCCAGCTCTGCCCCATCCCTCGGGTCCCCCCTCCCTCCCCCGCCGCTGCCTGCACAGCCCCGGGGCGAGCCCCCCGCCTCACCGAAGAGCAGATTGAGCAGCACCTCCCTGGCCGCCGAGCTGTCACTCTGGCAGAGCCCGTAGAAGGTGCCAAGCAGCCAGGGGATGCCATGCCCCGACACCTCGATGACCTTCATGAGCGGGCGGACGCTGCCCCAGGCCGAGCTCTCTCCAGCGCACACCCCCAGGCGCTTGGAGGCCCAGAGGTCGATGGCGAGCAGGGAGCTGAGGGCGATGCCCACGAAGGACGGGTTCAGCTTCATGCAGTCCTCCTCGGGCAATGGGGCGGCCGCGGCGCCGGCGGGCTCCTTGCGGCGGGAGGGGCTGTCGGGGGCGGCGGGCCCGCGCTGGCTCAGGGACAGGAACTCCAGGCGGCCGCCGCTGCCGCCGCGTCGCTCGCGGCTGCTCCGGGGGCTCGGCATGGCGACGGGAGGCGGCCTGCGGGAGGCGGGCGCCGGTCACCCGCTGCCAGGCCCGCTCGGGACCCGGCATGTCACCCTGCCCGGGGCCGCTTCCCTCTCCCCCCTCCCCGCGCCCTGCCCGTTATCCCCGCCCCGCGCTACCGCACCGCCGGGGCGTGCTTCCCCCCGCTCTCGGCGTGTCCCCGGCGCGTCTCCAAGGACGCGGGGGTGCGGCGCGCCCGCGCTTCCCCCGCTGCCGGGCGGCCCCGGCGCCGCTTCCGCTTCCCGTTCCGCTTCCGCTTCCGCCCGTGACGCGCGCGGCGCTCCCGGCGCGCCCCGCCCACCCGCGCGCACGTGTCCGCCCCGGCCGGCGTACGGCGGCCCGCG
>CADDXX010000194.1:473115-517761 GCA_902810485.1 Alauda arvensis | reverse complement strand
CGGCGGGACCGGCCGCCCCCCGGGGCCCGCGGTGACGGCGGCTCGGCCGCGGCCATGGGGTGCCTGCAGAGCGTGGCCTGCAAGGCGCGGGTGCGCCGCGAGCAGATCGTGGTGTCCGACGTGTCGGCCACCATCGAGCCGGCGGCCACGGCCATCGAGGAGAGCTCGCCGGTGGTGCTGCGGTACCGCACGCCCTACTTCCGCGCCTCCGCCCGCGTCCTCATGCCGCCCATCGCCCGGCGCCACACCTGGGTGGTGGGCTGGATCCAGGCCTGCAACCACATGGAGTTCTACAACACCTACAGCGACCTCGGCGTGTGAGCACCGCGGGCGGGCACGGGGGGACGGCTGTGGGGGCACGGGCGGGGCCCGGGCTGGGTACGGCGTGGGCTGCCCGGGCCGGCAGGCACCGGCTGCTGCCCCCCGGCATTGAAACTGCATCCGCGGCGTCAGGTGCTGCATCCCCGGCACCGTGTGCTGCATCCCCGGCACCGTGTGCTGCATCCCCGGCACCGTGTGCTGCATCCCCGGCACTGGATGCTGCACCCCCGGCACTGGATGCTGCATCTCTGGCACCCTGTGCTGCACCCCCGGCACTGTGTGCTGCTCCTCTACCCACAGCCACAGCCACCTTCAGCTGTGGACAGCCCCTTCAGCCCAGCCCGTGCTCCCCGACCCTGCAATTCCTGCTCCTCGCGCCCCACTGGGGATTCCGCACCATCCCGCTGCTCTGGACCTCGCCCTTCCGAGGGCTGTGCGGCCGCTGTCTCCCACCAAGCATCATTTTTCCTTTGGGCATGGCACGCGAGCACGGGCAGGGCTGGGGGAGTTGCCCCCTTGGCATGTGTTAGAAGAGGGAAGGGTTGAAGTGCTGGGCAGAAATGGCAGCTGGAAAACAGCCTTTCCCAAGGCTGGGCGTGCAGGGGACTTGTGGGAATACCGAGGGAAAAAGCTGTTGGCTCTSTATCTACAGTGTCTTCTGCCTTTGGAACGGGTTGATGCAAGAGGGGAGATGTCCAGAGRGGTCTGCTCTGCAGCTCGCTGGTGGGCTCCCACTGCTGGTGCCACAGGTCTGTGGGTGCTGGGGGAGCAGCAGGTCCTTGTGCTGCCTGCCTGCATCCTTGTATCATGAGAGATTGGTGTGCGTGGGGCACTGGAGCACTTGGGGACGTTGGAGTGAGTGGAAGTCRTTATTTGGAGGGATGGCAGAAGTGTGGCCCCAGCCCTCTGCTGCAAAACTGCTCCCTTGTACAGGCCTTGCTGTAGCTACACRGTGTTATTAGCATGGCCAGCAGCAAAGATTTGGGCTGAATTCCCTCTGCTCCCCGCCATATTGCAGGGATTTCATCATGCCAGTGGCAGGCATCATTGTGGGATTTCATTGTTGTACGTGTCTCTGTATTTAAGGCATAAAAATCGCAGGCCTCCTGCAGGATGGGGGCTGCTGATGGGCTGGACCAGTGCCCTGGTCACAGTGCTGCAGCTGGTGGACAGGGAAGGCTGTTCTCCAGCACAGGAGCTGATTAAAGAGAGAGTGACCCTAAAGAGACTCAGGAGTGGGTTTTGGCTCAGTCAGTTTAATTGCAGGTTAATTAAAATGGCATTGTGTTGGCAGAGCAAAGGCTTGAGTTGGAATTGTGGTTCCCTTTACGGAACCGAAGCTGAATTTGTTCTTCASGCTGTCCCTGAGAGTTTGCTGCAGGCAGGCAGAGGGTCTCTGTGCTGCTGGCTTCCCCATCCCTCACCTGGCACTGCTGCTGCCATTCCCCTGCTCATCTTTCTCCTCCTCTTCACTAGGTCAAGCTGGGAGCTGCCCGACCTGCGAGAAGGACGAGTAAAAGCCATCAGCGATTCAGATGGGGTGAGCTACCCCTGGTATGGAAACACCACGGAAACTGTGACCCTGGTTGGGCCCACTAACAAGATCTCCAGGTTCTCGGTGAGCATGAATGACAATTTCTACCCCAGCGTGACGTGGGCCGTCCCCGTGAGCAACAGCAATGTGCCGCTGCTGACCAGGATTAAAAGGGACCAGAGCTTTACCACGTGGCTCGTGGCCATGAACACAACCACCAAGGAGAAGATCATCTTGCAGACTATAAAGTGGCGGATGCGAGTGGACATTGAGGTSGACCCCATGCAGCTGCTGGGGCAGCGGGCACGGCTGGTGGGCAGGACTCAGCAGGAGCAGCCGCGGATCCTCAGCAGGATGGAGCCCATCCCACCAAACGCACTAGTGAAGCCCAACGCCAA
This sequence comes from Alauda arvensis, assembly GCA_902810485.1. Taxonomy (NCBI): domain Eukaryota; kingdom Metazoa; phylum Chordata; class Aves; order Passeriformes; family Alaudidae; genus Alauda; species Alauda arvensis. The sequence continues at coordinate 515,508 of CADDXX010000194.1, read as the reverse complement.
CGAYGCCCAGGTCCTCATGTGGAGACCCAAGCGAGGGCAGCCCATCGTGGTGATTCCTCCCAAGTAGGGCGTGCAGGTGAGGACCTGGGTGCCCCCAGCCTGCTGTGGATGAACAGGGTTTCCGAGCCAAAGCAGACCYCTCGGGTTCTCCTGCCTTTGTTGTTGTGGTTGGAAACGTGGCTCCTCCTTGGTCAGAAATAGAGCCTGGCTGGCACGAGGGCACAGAAGAGGGTTTGCAGAGCTGGAGGATTTCCCAGGAAGCAGAATCGAGTACTTGCAGCTGKCACAGAGGCTGTCTGACATGAAGGACTCGTCTTTCCTTGCGGGGCAGTGCGAGGAGCATGAGTGTGCTTGAACTGTGCTCGTGGCAAATGCTGCTTCCCACGCAGCTGGAGGGAGAAGCAGAGGCTGTGCCTGCTGGCAGCGGGGGCTGCTGCGGTGCCCCGTCCCGCCGTGTCCCTGCCGTGTCCCTGCTGTGTCCCTGCCGTGTCCATACCTATGCATTTCAGGTCGATAATCCACCCCTCGCCTGCCCGCTGGCCCCGGGCGGGAGGGCCGGCAGTGGGGTGGGAACGGGCAGTGCTGGGGGGCTGGGCAGAGCCCGGTGCTGGCTGGTGCCACCGCCCGGGAGGGGTTTTCTGCCGCCCCGGGGGAGCGGGACACGTTTTGCATGCGTCTGGGTGTGTTTGGAGTAGTTGTGAGTGTAGGAGATGCCATAGCTCTTTTCYGTCTTGGAGTGAGGTCTAAGGGCAGGTTAGATGTCCTTTTGTTTTAAGGAGCACTAAGTCTTTGCAGCTCCTCAGCCTCCCCCACCAAGTCCTGCTGACCCCTCTCTTACGGAAGCAGAACCCATTCTCAGATGAGTGAGAAATCGGGAGAAATCTCCCGACCCAGGTGCTCTGTGTGTGTGTGGTATCCAAACCAGCTCAGAGGTACCCCTGGACTCACTTTGCTTCTCTGCAGACCACGCTCCCTTGCTAGAAGCTGGGTGCTTGCTCATTTTCCACGCAAATGCTGGCTCACATGGAGACCTCTTCCCCAGCCACCCATGAAGCARGGTGGCTACTGGCTGAGCCACCAGTGGAGGGGATGGCACGCCTTGTGGTAACTCTCCAWGCTCTGYGGAAGGTAGGGGTGTGAGTGGAGGCTGTTCAGGGCAGGCCTGGGTTTGTCTGYGAAGGAGGAGGTGAATGTGCTGCCTGGGGGCTGCCTCCTGCTGCTGCCAAGCTTGGGAGAGGTTACAGAGGGATTTATTTGCCTTTCTCCTCCTTGCTGCCTGGATGGCTGGCCTTGGCTGGTCCATGGGCAACACGGTGCTGTGGGATGCAGGGGACAGTTCCCAGGATGTCACCCTGGAGYTGCAGCAGAGGCATAAACCGTGGTTGTGCTGCTGCTGCTCTGGGTGCTCCATCACTCCTGGGCAGGTGGTTACAGCTTTTGCTGCTTTCTCTGCTCTGTCCTCCCCAGCACGAGCCCTGCAGCTCCTCACAGCCCTGCTTTCCTCACCCTGCGGGGGGACTGCCCTGGGGATGCAGGTCATTCCTGCTGGGATGGTCCCATGTGCTGTCCCGCTGGCAGGAGAGCCTGGGGAGGAGCGCTGGGTGACACTTCCATGCACTCCGGGCCCTGCCAGCACAGGGCCTCCCGAGGCATCTTAGACCAAAAATCCCTGTGAAACCCCCGTGCTATTTATTGCCCTCAGCAGTGTTCGCTGCTGATCCAGCTCTTTATTTGTTTCTYGTATGGGAGCGTTTCCTTTTGACGCCTTGGCGCCTTTCCCTGTGCCGGGGCCGGCGCTCCTGCTCCTCCCGCCCGGCCTCGCACTGGGCTGGGAACCTGCTGCTTTCCGTGCCTATGTCGGGGCCTTGCTGTGGGGCAGCTTTGGAGGGAGAGAGGGCTTTGAGCTTTGGTTTGCTGTGTTTTCTGCTCCACAGGGAGCTTGCTGGTGTGGGAAGGTGTCCTGCTCTTGTGAGACCGTGGTTTTGTCCTGGTGTGGGACTGATGGCAGCTTTCGCTATTGCTGATGTTTCGTTTCTCAAAAMGTGTGTGTGGAGAGGGGTTAGAAACTTGAAATACAATTTTCCTTAAGGTCTGGGGGAGGAGGGGTAAGTACCTTTTGGTTTGAAGTAAGACAGGTGTATACTTTTGACCCAGGGGGACAGAAACATCTCTGGCAGCATCAGAGCTAAAAGGCCAGAGGAAGGGGTTCCCCAACAAACAGGCAGCTTCAAGGTGGGCTTCCTGCTGGCAGAGGATGCTGTGTCCAGAGGCTGTGTGAGCTGGCTCCCCAAAACCCAYGGGAAAAGGCTGTGTGTGTGGCACCATCGTGGCTCCAGTTGTTTGGGAGAGCAGGGACACTGCTTCAGGGATGCTGTTGAATTCATTGCCACCTTTTGGGATTTGCTGGCCAGKCTGAGCCTTGGCACATGGCTCATGCCATGACACCGAGACAGCAGTAGCTGAATTTCTGCCCATGAATGTCTGCAACATCCTGGTGCCATCCTGGCTGCCAGGGTCAGGTTCCATGCCTGGCTGTAGCCGTGTGCCTGACCCCCCAGGGCAGCCCCAGCCTGCAGGCAGGTGCTGGCTGAGCCCTGGGGCCATGCCTGTGTTCACCTCTCCAGGCTTCTGCCAGGCTTCCATTCCCACTCCTCTGACAGCTGGATTTGATGCACTTAACTCGGTTTGGTGTGTGGGTTGTCTTTGTGGGCATTTCCCCGTTAAAAATGAAGGGAAAAAAAATTGCAGAAATTGTTTGCAAAGAAGCACGTGCAAACAGTGTTTACAGAAATGTGCAGGCATTTTGCATGTTGGCAAAAGGTGCGTGTTCACACCTGGGTGGAGATGGAGCTCTGGGGCTGGTGGTGCTCATAGGAAGGAGGGAAGGTGGTGGGGAGAGCTCCCATGTATGAATCTGAGTTTGGCTCATTCCCTGTGGCTGGATGAGCACTCAGACCCCTGGGCTTCGCCCCATGGGATGCTTTTCCTGTGCCCCCCTTCCCCACYAGCACCCCGTTCTCTCAGGGAGGGGCAGCTCATGGCAGTGCCCACCCTCACACTCCCCATGCCCTGAGCCTCGGGGTTCCCCTCACCCTCTTTCCCACCCTCGGGTCACTTATTTATTTATCTATTTATTTATTTAAGTTATTTATTGGTATTTATTGACAACTGGAAGTCGGGGTGGGAGGGGGGGGTCATTTCTGCTGCACAGTGGGGGCAGCTGGGTCTCCCCCACACCCAGCCCCCTGCATTTTGGGGTGCTGCTGGGAGCACCTCTGGGAAGGGGTGCTTGTGGGTCCCCATTCTCCCATGCTCTTCTTGTGAGGGAGACAAAGGAAGGGGAACCACGCCAGTGCCTGCAGGGAGGGCACCTGGTGCTCGCCCCTCCCCTGCAGAAGCTCGGAGCCCCGCGCTCCCTCCCGTGCCCAGCCCTGTTTACTGAGCCGGCCTCCTGGTGCTTCTACCGCTGGATCTGCTGTTTCCAGCTCCCGCAGGGGGCAGGAGCAGCCAGGATGGATGAATGTCACTAGGGAGAACAGACCAAACCAGGTATTCTGCTGCCGCATGGGGAAAATCAGAAAGAGAGGAAAGCTGGTTTTGCAGAGTGCCTTAAACACAAATGACTTTACYGAGTAGGGGGCTTGGACTTGTGTCTCTGGATGTTGTTACCAACTCAAAAAAYGTTGCATTTCATTTCTCTGGGATTAAAAGAAAACTACTGGAGCCAAACCTTGTGTTTGCTTGAGTCTCTCAGGGGCCGTGGCAGCACCGTGGAGGGAATTAATGGAATTTCAATCAGCCCCTGCCTGCCTCAGCAGTGGCACCAGTGGCTGTCCCTGCTGGCTTTAAGCCCTTGGGTCCRGTGACAGGATTTGTTCCACTTTGCCCTGACTTGCAGGTGGCTTCTGTGGTGTCCCAGAGAGGTTGTGCTGGCCCTGCAGTGCCCTTCCCCAGGGGATGCTCTGAGCAGGCTGTTTGCACAAAGGTCGCTGTGGGGCTGCGTCCTCAAGCTTCCAAAAAATTGGGCAGTTGTTTGGAAAGCTTGGAGGGGGCAGATGTTCCTTTTTCCCTTAGGAAACCAGATCAAAGTGAGGGAACAGCAAGAAGCTTGGGAGTTCATGCAGCCCAGCCATAGGAACTGAGAMAGCTGCCCAGTTTGATAAAGCTGAAAAGCTGCACAGAAAAAAGATGTTTCCCTTTTGAAATTGTAGATTTCCCCCTCCCCTTTCTTGCAGAGTGGAAGTGAGAAKGAAAGTCAGCCCAGAGACCAACTGTTCCTATCTTCCAGTCAAAATAATACATGGGAATAATATGGAGTTCCATAACAAAGGTTCATTTAAAAACCATTTGGGGAATTACACCAATATTCACTGCATAGTTCCTGAAGGCAATTAAAAATTAATAAACYCCTTTCTTTTGGGGGTGGGAGGGGTAGTGAAAGAGGGTTGTGGGTGCTGCCTGAGCTTTAGTCTGGAGGGGGATGTCACTGCAGCTGGTGCACTGCTCACCTTGAACATCRAACCTGCCAGTCCCCACTTGCTGCAGGGGTACATTTGTGCCMCAAGACAGCTGATTTCTTTAACAGCTGCTCCTTTTGAGTGTTGCTGGCTGTGCTGGGCATTGAGGGATGCTGGCAGCCACACTGAGCCATTCAGTGAGCAGCTTTTTTTCCTACTGTTATAYTAAAACATTGCTCATCTCTTGACAAATCCCTGAGATGGAGGTGTGGGAGAGCAACCAGGAGTTTGCACAGCTCCTCTTGTGCCTGCTCATGCCCTAGGAGCATGAGGGAAGGACCCTCTCCCCAGCAGCCAAGGGCAGGCCAGGCTGAGGCACATCCTTCCTTCCCAGCAGGGGAAGCACAACTGCCTTGTCTGAGGCTGTGTGCCCTGGGAAAACCTGTCTTTCCAAAATGCCTTCCTTGCAGAGCAAGAACAAGGGCAGTCTGTGCTGCTGCCACCCCCCTCCAGAGCCTGGGCACAAATCCCAGCTGGATGGCCACAGGGAGCGCAGTAAATGCTGCGGGGTGCTGTGGGGGCCAGCAGAGACAGACAAGGCACACAGCAGGTAGTACTGAAGGTCAGTTTATTTGCTTGATTCCCTCTTCCACAAAACCTGGAAACAACCACCTTCCAGCACGAGATGAGAAAGCAGTTAAGAAGTGAGAGCTTTGGCTCTGCAGCTCCTCCCCTACTCAGGGGACCAAAGGTTAGATGGCTGCTCTGAAAGGCACGCAGCAGCCTGGAGCCCCCAGGACACCCCTTCTCAACCACACCTCTGGGAAAAGCATGGCTGGGACCAAATGGGAGAGACACCACAGCAGGAGCCTGGAGTCCCCACTGGTCTGCTCATCTCGTCCTTGCAGGGCTGCTCCAGGCAGGAAAACACCTGGGGTTTAGTTCTGAGGGCACGTGGGGGTGACAGGGACAGCAGGGCTGGATTAGTGCTGCAGCACTAAGGTGCTTTGAGGCCATGGGCTGTGCAGGGAGCTCTGGCCCCCAGCAGCACGGACAGACAGACAGACACACACAGCCCTCACTCTGGCTGCGGGGTGTAGCGCAGGTACTTCTTGCCTGATGGCAGCTCCTTCGTGAAGATTCCTTTGGGGAAGAGCTKCTTGGCCTCCTCGTCAGGTAAGGTGGGCACGACCATGACGCTGTCACCGGGCTGGGGGGCAAATGGGGACAAACGGGGACCGTGAGGTGGCATTGCCTCCCTGTGAATGCTCCCTTGTGCCCCAGGCATGTCCTGGAGCCAGCAGTGAGGCAGAGTGGGAGCCACACCAGGAGACATGGGAGATGTCCAAAGGGAGAGCTGTGCCATCTGCCAGCCCTGCCAGTGGCACTCCCATGGGAACAGGGAGTAAGGAGGGGGGAATTTGAGCCTCTCTGCAATGCTGCACTGGACACTGGAGGGAGCACAGCTTGCCTTAGTCTGCTCATCCATTCCTCTTGTTTAGGCACCCCTGAACCCGCCCTTGATTCCAAGCCCTGGGGCAAGGTCTGCTTTCCTGGGAGGTGCATGAGCTGGCCCAACCCACGGGAAGCTTATGCAGAAGCCTCCAGAGGCAAGGCTGCCTCCAGCTGCTGCTTCCCTCACCCTCTGGGTGCCCCTCCCTCCAAGGGGAAGCTGCCGTTTCAATGCCTGGCTGTGAGCTYTGGCCTGCTCCTCACCTTCCAGTCCACGGGGGTAGCGACCTTCTTGTATGCTGTGAGCTGCAGGGAGTCCACCACCCTCAGGATCTCATCAAAGTTTCTCCCAGTGGTGGCTGGGTACAGGATAGAGAGTTTCAGCTTCTTATCCGGGCCAAAAACGAACACCTGAGCACAGGGAGACAGTGTCAGGAGCTGGGCACGTTTGTCTGGCTGCTGTCCTGGATCTGCTGAGCCCTAATGCTCCTTCCTTCCCTGGGAGCTGCTTGATCACAGCTGKTGGGACAGGGGAGATGCCATGGAGGGGACCTAGAGAACTGATGCCCAGGGARTGTGTTTTTGCTCTGGGAGCTCCTGTGTCCAACACCAGCTTGTTTTGCTACCTGTGCCCCTCTAGTGCAAGCACATGAGGGGAAAGTCCAGCAGATCAAGCACTGACAAAAATGAGTTTGGGACAACCACAACCAGGATTGGTGGGTTACCATGACACAACCCATGGTTCCAGCCCAAGGAAGTCATCCCAGCTCCTGAGGATGGCCATGCCCAGCCAGGTAAGCTGCCCCACAGCCAYAGGGCAGGATTGCAGGCYCTGGTTCTGTACTGCTGRGCAAAAGAAACATGTGCAAACACTGTTTACAGAAACGTGCAGGCATGGAGACTTCCACAGAGAAGAGGTGGCCACTGAGCAGGGTGGCTCTGGCTGGGCCACCAGTGGAGGGGCCAGCATGCCTTGTGGTAAGTCCCCAAGCTGTGTGGAAGGTGCTGTGGGGACAGACACCAGACACTCACCACCCGAGCAGTCAGGGGCATCCCGTCCTTGTCCAGCTCATCCGGGTCCAGCATGCCCAGCTTGACAGCCAGCTCCCTGTTCTTGTCAGCAATGATGGGGAAGGGCAGCTTCTCTGCAGGCTGCTCCCCGTTGTAGGCATTGATGTCCTGCAGACACAAAGCCATGGGATGTTCCTGTGGCACCACCACAGAGACAGAGGCCAGGCAGAAACAAGGAGCTGCAGCTGCAGGAGCTCCTGATTTGCTTGGCCTCAAGGGCTCAGGCTGAGACAGCACAGCCTGGGGCTCCTGGCCTTCCATGAAGTTTCCAGAAACCAGGGGATAAACCAGAAATCTTTGTGCCAGGCTGGGCTGTGCCTTGTTCTTGGAGGTCAGTTCTTGGGCTGTCTGTGCTCACACCCCATGGAGCAGCTGCTTTGCCCAGGCTGTGGTTATGGAGCAAAAGGGAATTCCTGCCCGTGTTGGTGACACAGAGAGGTTTAACCACCTCTCACTGAGAACTGTGCCCCTCTTCCAGCTCTCTCTCAGTATGGGATCTAGCACTGCTGACAGATGTGTTGGTCTCACAGCTGAACTGGACTGTGCTCCTAAGGAAYTGTTTCTCTGGTGGCAGAGCAAACCAGCAATGCTAACAGCTGACAAACAAAGGTCCAACACTCCACAGGTCTTGTGCAAGGGACCAAGTCCATTCAGTGAGTAACTTGCAGCTTACTTAACTAAAGGCTCTCAAAAAACTCGAGTGGAAACCTGAGCAGGTGCTGGGACACTGCTCCCTCCTTACTGAACCACACCTGGGACASAAGAGAAAACCATTCCCCTCCACAGCCCTGCAGGCTCTGCCTTGTGACCATGGTTATCAGGTTCCTCCCTGCACCAGTCCAAACTGGACCTACTTCACAAACACACACAAAAAAACGTATTTTGAGCATCTCCAAACCTGGTCTGGACTTGATCAGAGCATTTAAGTTATTCCTGGAGTCTGCAGTACCACCCTCACAGGTCACACAGAGCCCCAGCAGCACTGGGGGGAGCCTGCTCAAGGCAGCACAGGCASAGCAGCTGCCAGCATCAAAGCAAGYASAATTCAAGGTTCCTGCCCCAGAACAGGGCAGCCTGTTCCTTCCACCCTTTTCATGATACAAGGAGACAAAACTGACTGCAATGCTGTGGTGAGCCTCCCTTGCACTGCTGTGCTGCATTATCAGCTCAGCTGATAACCTCAAGGTACAAATCCCCCCTGCCTTCCCCAGGCTTTGAATGTGGGGGAGCAGGCTGGGCCCTGTTCAGAGGGAACTCAGGGAGGGCAGGGCTGGAAATGCTGCCACTTGGCACTGCTCAGAGCACACTAATTACAGCAAGAGCAGGCAGGCCCTGCACCTCTCCTCAGTCCCCCATGGCTGCTGGGGCTSACAAAAGGGGCTGTAGCCCTGTCCCAGCTGCTCAGGATGCTGCAAGCAGGTCAAGTGGTGCACACGTGGCCAAATGTTTCCTTTCCAGCTCTTCTCTCTGCTTGTTTTCTCCCCAGGCCTTTCTGTGTCACCAMAGCTCTGCAAAAAGGGGCCATTGATCTTGGCTGGGTTGTGGTCAGGCTGCCTTGCAAGGAAGCGAAGAATCAGTTCTGTTGTCCTGCAAACCTGCCTTGTCAGAGCAGAGCAGGGAAGGACAGCAGAGCTGGAGAGCTCAGCTGAGGAGAAATGCTGCTGAATGCTCCTCAGAGTCACAGGAGGCTGAGATGGACATCAGCAAATGAGACCCACCCACCCCTCCCTTTAGAGCAGGGGCTGGAGGATGAAGAGAGTTTCTGAGAAGTAACATCTGAATCCCATGGACTGTAACTCCTTCCAAAATGCACGTAATTTCATRACCTGGGGAGCTCTGGAAAACAGCCTCACAAACCACACTCTGTTGCAATAAAACACCCACAACTCGCTTCCCTGGTCACTAATTTGCTTTCCAGAGTCCAAGCTGAAACCAGACATCACTTGCAGTGACTTATTCACCAGCAGCTCACCAAGGAGCAGGTATCAGTGGCCAAAGAGAGCACTGAAACCTCAGACATGCACAGCATGTGCCAACCAGGCCAGCTCAAGGAGCTCAGGCATCCATCCAGCCCTTGGAGAAGCAGCAACCTCCTGACTGGGCAAGTTGGAGGGTGGGAACAATCCCTGGCTGAGCTACAGCTCCCAGTCCTGGAGCAAGCCTCTGTTTTTTGGCCAGGGATGGCTAAGAATAGCTACAACATCTCTGGCTGGAAAGCACAGCTGCACAAAGTGACACAAGGGTTACTGGCTGCACTCTGGCCCCACCTTTCCAGGCCCCATCTGCCYACTGAAATTTGGCAGCAAAGCAAGCAGAAGTTTCTTCACTGTTTCATGCAGSATTGCCCACTTGCTTCCTTGCAGGCTGTGCTCCAGGTAAAAGCAGCTTCATCCAGACAGAAAGCAGAGATGTGTTTGGGAATGCTGCATAGAGGGTTGTGCCCAAGGTTTTGCTCTCTCCTAGGACTTCCAACATTAATCCAGTGAAACACAGGCTGCATGGAACACTCCAGCCTTCTGTGGATTTGCCCTCATGAACTGGACCTTTTGCTCTGGAGGACTTTCACCTGTTTCTTTCTGACAGGTGCTGAGCTTACACTTCCAAACCTCTGTCTCCAAGGCTTCTCACAGAAAGCTCACCACAGCTTGAATCACTGCCCTCTCCATGATTTTCCTGGAATGCTTTCCTGCTCTGCCTCCCCTYAGCCAGCATCAATGGCTGTTCTGCAACTGCCCCTGGTTTCACCTGAGGTTATGCTGAACAATTCCATAGGATCAGCTGAGTCAGCTCGTTGTTCATCTCCTCTTCAGATCACCTTAGTCTGCTGAACCCCACACATCCCTGCAGGCCCTGAGAGAGCTCAGCACTTCCCTCCCTTGCCACAAGTCACTGCTTTCCTGCAAGAAAGAGCCTGCCCTTCCCAGAGATGACTTCACTGAAAAGCTTCTTGCAAATTCAAAGCCTTTGTAGAAGTCAGCACCACCCTAACACTTTAGCTTTAACCAACTGCCAGATGACTCTCCCTTACAAAAGCACAAAGCAAACTTTCTGTTATGTCTAATGACATGTTAGTTGCTRATTTGACTGCTGGTTTCRGCCAGTTTGAGCAGCACAGAAATCTCTGGGATTACTGGGATTTGTACATTGCTTTTCCCAGGCCTTTCTGAGGCTTGCTGAGACATTGGCCATGCACCACTCAGGTTGATTTAAGCAATAAGGCAATTAGCTCATTTCTAAAGCCAGTCAGTCACAAAGTAATGTCYGACTGCAGAAATTTCTCACCTTTAATGCCTCCTATTGCATGTTCCCCTCACCCCTGGAAAATACCTGAGAACATTCCCGATTTTAAGAGGTAAGAGAGTGGCAGGCAATTCACCCAAGGATTTTTACACTCTGGCCATTTCTGTCTGAAATACTCATTTTGGACCCCTACCACCTCTAGCCCTAGACCCATTCTCCCTGGCAGCACACACAGGCTGCTTTTGAAGTTTTYCCTTAGTTCCTTTTAAGTTCCTTCACCAAGTTATTCCACTGCCATCTTTTTTAAAACTCCCTCACGTCTTTTTACCTTTCTCCTACTTGTGGTTTCATATTTAACATGTCTCTGTCTTCTGTTTTGTCCTCCCTGCCCAAGCATGAACCRCARTTCCTAACTTCTGATGTCTCTTTTCCTTTCCTGTTTTATCACAGAACTTCCTGAGGGTCTGTGGATAGGTTGCCTTCTTCTGAGGCTCTGGCATCACCCCTGCACCTTTTAACCCTTTCAGCTAGTGGTGGGACAGCAGTCATATTGTCTTCCTCTTGTATCAAAATCATCGAGCACTCTGGAGAAGACGGAGAAGACCTTTCCCATTCCTGCTCTGAATTTCAGCACYCCCACGCTTTGGGATGTGACCTATGTACCTCCCAGCCTGCGTGGGCTTCTCTGAGGCCTTTGGAGGGAGGCAGCAGCACAAGCTGCCCCCTGAAACCTCCCCACAGCCTGTACCTTGCACCAGGAGAGGTGGTCCTGGACGCTGTCGATGGAGAGCGCGATCATCTTCACGTTGCGCTTGCTGAACTCGGGCGCCAGCTTCGCTGCCCGGCCCAGCTCCGTGGTGCACACSGGGGTGAAGTCCCGAGGGTGGGAGAACAGGATACCCCACCTGCAAAGGGCAGGCAAGGAGTGCTGTGAGCTGCTCACAGGTCTGGTTTGAGCTGCAGACAAATGGCTGTGCAGATTGCACGGTGTGGAGTGCAGGAACAGCCCGTCTCTGATAAGGACATCCTGCTCTGCAACATTTCCTTCCCTATCACCAGGAACCTCCATGAGATAAGCCCTGCTCTGAGAACTCTCTGCACCTCACTCCCCACTCTCCCTCAAGATCCTACAGGAGATGCTGGAATGGTTCTTGACATGAAGGTGGACTCTATGCTGTGAGGAAATTTGGGGGAGCCACATGYACACTGCAGCCCAGAGTCCCCACGTGTGAGGGGATGCAGGTGCCAGCCAGGTCACTGCAGAGATGGTCACTGATTCATTGGTCACTACCCCCTACACCTCATTTCCATGAGAGGACACATGTGTACATCATGCAACTCAAAAGAATGGGACATGGCCAAGCCTTAACCCAGCTGCTGCTGTGAGCTGCTAATTGCACTTCATGAAAAGGTAAGAATTCATCAGCTAGCAGGGGAGGCCAGAAGTTAACATCATATTGTGGCTCCTGTTACAATGACAGCCACCTCACTTATAGCTTGGCAGTAATGGATTTTGAGTCTTTAGAGCAGGCAAATACTGATCCTACACCTCMCAGGTAAGGTGAGCAGTGCAGAAAGGCAGCAAGGCAGCCCAGCAGGCAGCAGGACGGGCTAGAGCAAAAAAGGCTCTCAGGACTTCCCAGGGGCTAAAGCAAAGCCACCCCCAGCACTTCAAATTCCCTGCCAGAAACTTGTTGCACCATTTCTCAGCTCAAATCACACAGATCTTACTGCACCAATCTTCACCCAGCACCACAGCAGTGGGGGACACTCCTGTCTGAGAGATCTGGGAATGCACTTGGAGGGATCAAGTGAGGCCCCCTGCAGCTCTGCCAGAGCTGTGTGACTGCCACGGGTCACCAGGAATTTAAGGGGCAGTTACCTGGCCACTGGTGCTATGAGGCTCCTCATACAATAACTCCACTCCTTGAATAAACACCAGCAAACARCTGAGGACAAAGGGGCCGCGTGTGTGACCAGGCTGGAACAGCCAGTTTCAGAAGGCCTGAAGCTCAGAGCGTTCTTTTTTTCCCCCTTTGCTCAAGCTCTCAACGCCGACAGAAGGGGCTGATTGAGGCCAGCCAAGCGCTGCCGGGAGTGAGTCCCGAGCACGCCGTGCCTGTGTCAGGAATGGAGCAGCTTTTGGGGAATGCTGCCCGAAGGCTCGCGGCTTTCAGCTCGGGCTGCAGCAGGACCMGAGCCCTTTGTCACCGCACACCTTGGCAGCCCCGGGACGTACGTGACACCCGAGCTGGTCTCCAGGACTGGCCTGGGCTAAGCTCGGCTCTGGCAAGCCTGGCTTTGCCGTGCCGCGGGCTCTGCCTCTTCCCACTCCTCGGGGGCTCGGCTCGCCCTCCGGGATCATGGGGAGAGGCGCCAAGGGAAATACAGGTTGGATGYTAGAAAAAAGCTTTTTACGGAAAGATTAATAAAGCACTGGAATGGTGTGCCCAGGGAGGTGGTGGAGTCACCATCCCTGGATGTGTTTAAAGGCTGGATGTGGCACTCGGTGCCATGGTTTAGTTCACGTGTTGGGCCATGGGTTGGACTCGATGATCCTGAAGGTCTCCTCCAACCTAGTGATTCTGTGATTCTGCCCACCTTGCTCCCCGGGAATCCCGCCGTGCCCAGCCCCCCGAGCTCCCCGGTTCCACGAGGAAACCCCGCATTTGGAGCGAGCCCCTGGAAGCGTGCGGCGTGTCTGGCGCGGTGACACGGCACTCACCGTGTGCAAGGAACGCGTGAGGAACGTCCCGCTCCGTACCCGCTCCCGGGAACCCCGGCGGGAGCGGACATCGCATCCCATCGTATCCCATCGTATCCCATCCCACCCCATCCCCTCCCACCCCCCTGCCCCCGCTCCAGCCGCATCCCCAAGCACTCACGAGTCTCCCAGGAAGTCGTGGAAGCGGATGCGGCCCTGCGTGGTGTCCGCCTCGAAGTTGGGCGCCTCGTCCCCCAGCAGCAGTCCCGGCATGATTGCAGCTCCCGGTGCAATTCCCGATACAATTCCCGGCGCTGCTCCCGGCGCTGCTCCCTCAGCCGCCGCCGCCCCCTCTGCGCCTGCGCGCCGCCGCCACCGCCCCCTGCGCGGCCACGTGAGCGGCGCGCACGTGACGGGGCTGAGGCGGCGGCGGCCGTGATGGCGACCTACGTGAGCGAGCTGGAGGCGGCCAAGAAGAGCCTCAGCGAGGCGCTGGGCGAGAACGTGAAGCAGTGAGTGCCCTCAGGGAGCGGGGGGRTGCGGGGCTGGGCCGTCCCGCCCGGCCGGGCCGGGGCTGTGCGCTGCGCGACCCTCCTGGCCCCTCGCGTTTCTGCCGAGTCCTGTAAAACCTCGGCGCTGCCGCTGGGCCTGGGAACGGCGCTTCCCCTCCGGTGTCCGCTCCTCGCCAGAGGCGCTCCGGGAAAGAGGCGCTCAGCCTGGCTGACACGGTGATGTTTGTAGGTTGGACCCGATGATCTCGGAGGTCTTTTCCAACCGAATTGATTCTGTGGTTCCCTGCTCTTCCCGAGGTACTGGGCCAACCTGAAGCTCTGGTTCAAGCAGAAGATCAGTAAGGAGGAGTTTGACCTGGAAGCGCGCAGGCTTCTCACGCAGGACAATGGTAAAATCACACCTGGTGTTTGCTGCCCTGCCCTGCCGGGTCTGGGTGCTCCTCCGGGCTCTGCGGTGCTTCCCGAACGGGGAAAGTGCTCGGGAGGGAAATAGCAGCGGCCAGGGCTCCGGCAGCAGCGGGGTTAACACGGTGGGAGGTGCCCTGGCCTGCATGGGGAAGTCCCTGTGTAACCCCGGCACTGACAGACAATTTGGTGTTGTGTTAATGTGTTGAAAATGTAAAACAGCAGCCCAAAAGCCATTTTTAAAAATGTCACCGTGGAGACACAGTCCTTTCTGTGCTTTCCCYTTGGTTGTAGCTGAAGTAGGGGAGGGAGCCCTGCATTCGCCTGGGTGCATTTGCAGCATGCAGGCCCTTCCTGGCCTGTGCGAGTGCTGAAGGGTGAGACTCCTCCATCCTTGCTTCTCTGTGTGTCTGCAAACATGGGCGGGCGTTGCTGAGCTCATTGTGGGGGCTCCTGGCTTCCACATTCGTGATCCYTGTAGGGAAGGGCAGGGAGTTTTTTGGTGCTCAGACTCCAAAGAGGATCCTGTAACCCTCTGATCCTGCCTCTGAAGTTGTTTTTACTTTCTCTAGTGCACAATTACTGTATGTAATTACAGAAAACATCTGCAATGAATTCTGTTTTATTAGAACCTACTTGACTTCATCTTTGTGGGGCTGCATCTCATTTTGGTGGATTTTCTAGCAAAACCAAAAGCACTGTAGTGGGGTGCCTTGCATGGCAAGAGGGACAGCTGCTCCTCTGACTTGCTGAGTACACCAAATTTGTCAAGTAGCTGTAACACTGTGTGTGTAACACTGAGAAGTGACCTGTGCTGTGYGTAGTATCTATTGTGCTGTTGTCASAGTAGTAGATTCTCAGCCCAGTAGAAGAAAACTCTTAAAAAAAACTTAAATTGAAAATTACCTGAGCAGGCAGGGAGAACACAACAGTKGGAAAGCTTAGGGAGCTACTTCAGGATGGCTTTGAGGGGGTGCCTCTGGGCACTGATGTACTGCTAATGAGCTCTGTCTCTCCCCACAGTCCACTCTCACAATGATTTCCTCCTGGCTATTCTCACCCGATGCCAGATCTTGGTTTCTGCCCCAGGTGAGTCCTGAGAAGCCTCATTAAACACTTGGTGTAACACTGTGCCTGCCACTTGTGTGATTCGGGTGTGTGTGCACAGTAGCCCAATGTTCTCAGCCTTAATACTCATGGGGTTTTTTGCTACACAGGTAAAAATGTAGCAAAACAATGTTCCATCTGATTTCAGCAGAGATGCTTCTAGGACTAAGATGTGTGTGCTTGGCTACAGGCTGATGCTGGATTGCTGCCTGTGATAATCTGTGTGATTTCTGGATTGGGTGTGTTCTGTGAGCTGAAGGGTAAATGCAGATGCAGCTTTCTCTTTGATGTGCCTTCTTTACCTTTCTCAYTCCTGTGGACTTTATTTCTTATCACTGTGGAGAGCTGAGTATTCCTGACTGATCTTGATCTCAAGCACAAATCTGATAAAAAAGTGCTTACAGAGAGCCTTGGTTGAGCCATGACCAATTAACCCAAACATCTGCTGATAGTTAACATTTTAATTTTTAACATTTAGAGTAACATTTTAACTGAGTGTCTAGAATGGCTGTCTTCTAGAAGGGCTGCAGRGTGTGTTTTGTTTGGCCTTCAAAAGGGCTCTCAACCCAGAGTTGTGATAGCAAGGGCAAAATTGAGCTGCAATTCAAGGTGTGGAACTGCTGTGTAGGAAGGGAGAGAAAATTGTTACAGCTCACATGGGCTGAGACCTGAGAGATTAGTTTTTTGAGAGAATACCTGTYACTGAGGTGCCTGTTGTAGCTAGAGGAAGTGATGCCTGCAAAATTAATGTATGCCCACAGATTTTTGTGTTGGAGCTGGTCCTTAACTCTRCCAGCTGTGCTAATTAMATGTTAATTGCCCCCACCTYCMARCTTGCTTTGYTTGYTYTTGATTGAAYTCCAAAAACACCTTGTGTGTCCTAAACTTGTTCCCTTTAGGGGTCTGGACTAATGTAAATCAGAAGGTTTGTATCTGAATCTGCTGCTCCTTGCTTTTAACGTTGAGTAGTTAATTACAACTGGATTATAAAAGGAACTCACAGGAACAGTGATTCCCCCAATTATCACCTGGAGCAGCTGAGTCTAAATGAGGAGGGGGAGGGAGACAGTGCCTGTTCTCTGAGCTCAGCAGTGAGCTGCTGTGAGCTTTGGGGTGGAGGTCTTGCTTCTGAGAGGCACTGGTCAGGCTAGAGCCTCTTGCCATGTGACTGAGGTTGGGGTTTGTTATTCCTGCWCTAGGCTCAGCTGTACTGAATGTCATTTGTCTTTTTATCCAGTCTCTATTCCACTTAGTTACGGCATGCAGCTGTCTGGTCAGGATTTGTCAGCAAACTCTGCTAGGTGTCCCTTTTTCAAGGCTGTTGAGGATTGTGTTGAAGGTAGGAGCCCCAGCACAGAGCAGGGTGCTGCTCCACAGGTGCTTTCCATATGCTCATTATTTCCTGCCTGACCTTTTAATTTCAAGTGTCTGAGGTCATTTTCTCTTGTCCCATTGCAGCTGCTCTCTCCAGAGCCCTGGAACAACCCTGCTKGTAGTGGTTCAGCAGGTCAGTGGCAGCATGTGGTGCTGAGCCAGCTGGCCAGGATCCCTTCCCAGTGCTGCTCACCTCCAGAGTTTTCAGGAAAGCTTTGGCTGGCTCTATGTCCACAGATTGCATAAGCCAGCTTGAARTAAGTCAGTTTAATCATGGGTGTGTGGTCTTAAAGATGTGATTTGGTGCTCTGGAGCTAACAGTGCATTCTGCTAGTCCCTTCTAGAGGCTCAGTTTTGCTGTCCACAGATCAGTGCAGAGTCTCCCAATGATCTGGGAGCTGATCTGTGCTGAGGTACCTCTTTCTRGGCTGGTAGATCTCTTACAGGCAAGATCTCACTCTCAGCTGTGTGTGGTGTAGGGTTGGACAAGCAAGCCCAGGAGAATGCAGTGTGAGTGGAATACTAGCTGTTAACTTCTAGATTTCTTTTTCTTCCCCTAGATGCCAGTCTGACACCTGCTAGTTTTTTTGTTGTGCTTCAGTTTTTTTCCTTTTTTTTTTCCCTCCACGTAAGAATGGAAAGCAAACAGGCTTTTGTCTCAACCACTGTCTTTTGGGTAGAAGGTGTTTACTTCATGGTTCATGGAAATAAGTAACTTTAAGGAAGTGTTCTTGAGTCACTTGGCACGCCACCACAAGGGTTACTGATGCATGTGTTTTCTACCTTCATGTGAGAGAGAAGGGGAAAAAACTATCCTTAAAATGTTACTTTTCAGGAGTGATTATAATATATGTTGAACCATGCAAACAAACCTATCTGATCCCMATTTTTCTGCCTCTTGTAGGAATGGTTTCCCCTGGGATTTAAGGGAGCTTTTGGTGAATGTCACCCTTTTTGAGGGTGCTTTGCATTTYCCCCTCTCATCTGCTCAGGTTGTCAGTCAYCCAGRCAGCTTCAAATCCCAGTTCCACAGCCTCTSTGRCATGGGACACTTGAGGCYTGGTGGTGCAGAGGGAGGTGTGYTGTCTGTTCTGWTGTGAAGGGTGACCATTTGGGGTCATCTCTCCTGGCTGTGTCCCCTCCCRTGTCCTTGTGCACTGCCAGGCTCCTYGCTGGTGGGATGGGGTGAGGAGCAAAACAGCCCCTTGACTCTGTGCTCTGCAGGAATGAAAACATCCCTGTGTYACCAACATTGCTCTTGGCACACATCCAAAATACAGTCCYGTGGAAAGAATTAAYCCTCTTCCACCCTAAACCAGCACACTGGGATTTTTGCTTCCCCCAAAATTTCCATCAAGAGGAACTCTGGTTAAACTTCTTTTTTAACCTTGCATAGATTTGCTCACTAAGCTGACCTTGTTTGTTGGACAGTTGCAAGCACTCAGGGTAGCAAGGTTTCCTGAGTTAATAAATTATCTTGCTTGAACTGTTCCCTYCTTTCTTAGCTAAAGGTTAGCAATACAACGGAGACAATTGCAAGCACTTGAGTTAGTGATGTAAGGATTTAATTTATTTAGTAGTAGTCTGAAACCAATTAAAAGATGGTTCCGTGAATTAGACCTCATGTGGAATAACAGGAGCATTTTATTTTGTCAAGTTTGTCCACAGGGTTTGCTTAGAGGGCTTTCAGTTGTGAGATTGGCCCAGTTTGCTTGCGTTTGCTTCTCTCCAGAGTGCTGAGAAGGGAGGAAAAGTAAGAAAATGTGAGGTTTTGGTAGAGAAGAGTCAGCAGAATGTCAACCAAATATCAGCAGAATACCTGACCAAAACCCTTGTTCCTGCAAGAAGACGAAAACAAACAACCCCCTGCAAACTGATGATCAAGTAAACAGGCATGGGAAATGTGTGTTTTCTCTATTCTGCTTCTTTCTGTGGTGACTTTCTCAGTATCTTTGTCCTTTCMTAATGTCATGGTTTGAGAGAAATGAGTTTTTGAAATGAGACCCATTGTCTGATTCAATCCTCTCAGGRGTACCATGCCTCCAAAGAACTTGTTTTTCCAGGCCCAGGATGGTGTTCCAGGCAGCATGTCAGGCAAACCTGACAGGCTCTGTCTGGTGCCATCATGATGGTGCTGTGCAGAGATGTGGCAGCTCCTAGARAAGTGTTTTTATCTGTTGCTGATCTTTGAGGGCAGAGCAGCAGCCATTGCTGTGGCTTGTTAAGGTCCGATTCCTTTGCTAGCAATATTAAATAAAAGCTGCAGACATCTCAGAAGCCAACCCAGCTTTGTCATTTGTGGCTAAGAAGGCAAGTCCTGGTTTTCTTAGAATGCTAGAGGGAAATTTTGCTTTCTTCATCTAGTGCAAGTCAGGCTTGGTAATATGAAAATTTGCAAAAGGAACCAAAAGTTCTGCTATGGGCTCATTGTAGTGGGGAATAAGAGATTGTATCTCACCTTTTSCTTGGTTTGTTCTGAGTATGGCTAAGTTCTTATTAAATGTGCATGTTGAGATTCAATTAAGTTGCATCTTCCAAATCTAATGTCAAAACCTAAARATTTAGTTGCCAATTAATTTAAAAGCTACCGTATTATTATTTTTAAAA
This sequence comes from Alauda arvensis, assembly GCA_902810485.1. Taxonomy (NCBI): domain Eukaryota; kingdom Metazoa; phylum Chordata; class Aves; order Passeriformes; family Alaudidae; genus Alauda; species Alauda arvensis. Next base: position 496,579 of record CADDXX010000194.1, on the reverse strand, counting down.
AAGGTACCTTAAAAATTCAGACTTGGCTGTAACCTATTATATCTGTAGAACACTGCCAGAGAAAAGGGTGTTTGCAATTTCCATCTCCATCCATTGCACTTTCTCTGGTCACAAATGAGGCTGTGAGGGAGCTGTGTGAGACTCGATGTGGTTTCCTATGCCCCATTATTAGGGCCTCTCCTGTGATGTATTGATGAGCACTGACACTAGCCTTATGTTTTTTTGGGGAGGGAGAGCTTTCATTTATTATCTTTTAATTTCCTAAACTGACCAGTGGATTTTGCCAAGAGGATTTGCAGGCTGGGGGTTCCCACCTCTCTAATAGGATGTAGCTAAACTTCGTGGTCAACTTTTTTTTTTTATTTTATAGGGAGAATGTGCCATCTGTGTGTGTGTAGATTGTTTAACACTTTCTTAGCAGCTGACCATTCAAAAACTTCACCTGAATCCTCTAGCTGACCCTGATCCTGTTAGAATTTTTTTTTCCATAGCAGAGGACATGGTGCCTGTGCTCCAGCCATGAGTGTGGGGAAGCTCCCCCAAGGCAAGGACTTCTAGCCAGCCCCATTCCTTACAAACAGGCCTGTGTTAACTGTGTTAAGGAATTCCTGACTACAGTCAATTCTTGACTACAGCAAATTCAGCATAGTTGGGACAGCCAGAGATAAACCCACAGGTTGGTGTGAAGCTGGTGAGAACTGTGGGAGCAGGAGACAACCACAGCTGGGTGTTGTGAGTGAGTGTGGCAGTGCTCAGTGAGGCTGGCCAGGTTGTGGGTGGTGAGATGTGGAAAGGCTGCCGTCACTTCTTGTCCCTGTCTAGAGGAAATGGCAAATTCTGGCTGAGGTGTGGCCAGGGAATGTCCAAGACATTGCTGTGCTGTCAGAACTACCTGGCAGCAGAGCTCCAGCCTCTGMTTCAGAGGCAGCTGCAGTCCCTTCAGAGCTGAGTTGTCCAAGCTCCGTGGAGGTGGGACATGCTGAGGGCATGCTGTGCTCCGAAGGAAAAGGATGCTCACTTGCAGTGCCAAACTGGGGGAGGAGGGTGCTGGAGGCACAGAGCAGAGGCTGCTCTGTAGCCACCAGAGGGCTGTCCAGTCTCTGGGTTGCTCTCATTCCCTGTCAGCAAGCACACACACATCTCCCAAGCCAATGTTCCTGAAAGAATTAATTGCTCACAGATGCTGTAAACCTGTCAGCAGAAAATTTTCTAGGCTGTCCTTGCCAAGAGCTGYGATTATCAGGAAGTAGTTTGGCCTGCTGTAGGTCAGACAGCATTCACTGGACTTTTGAGCTGATGATGTGACCAAATGTGTTTATTTGTTGGTACTAAACAGGAATCTCTTTTTCAGCTGTTTGCTCAGTGGTCACATTAGGGACATCCTGCTCCTGGGCTCTGTGGCCTCTGCAGTTCTTTCCCCCTGTCCTACTCTACAGTGTAACAGAACAGTCAGCTCTGGTATTTAGTAAGGATCCATGACAAAGCTTGCTGAAGCAAAAGGAGAACTGGGAAGTCAGACTGCTCAGTTCAGATGGTTTAGCATCTGACCTGATCCAGGAGTGGGTGAGAGGAGAACCCATCTCCAGGGAGGCTCTTACCTTCCTCATGGAACAAATGGCTTCTTCCTTCATTTTGGATTTTTTTACAGGCTGTGCTTATCTCTCTCCTTCAACCATGGGTTTTGTGTGGTGTGTGAACAGAAATTGCTACAGAAGTCACGGATGTTGTGAATGAGCAAAGTAGCAAGGGGCTGACAAAGGAAGAGAGGGACTACCAAAAGTGTTCTCCCCTCAAAAGAYCTTCCTCTGTGCTGTGGCTGTTGATTTGGGCTTGAGGCTTAACAGGTAGCCAAATGTTAGAGGTTTCATCCTGGCCCTAAGTCAGCAACACCAGCTGAGTGGGGTTTTGTTGGTTTGTTTGTTGGTTTTTTGTTTTGTTGTTTTTTTGTTTTGATTTGTTGTTTTGTTTTGTTTGGGTTTAGAAGGTGCTGGATCTCTGCCATGGCCAGGTGGCTCTGCAACTAAGCCTGGAAAACCCAAAGGGAAGAAAAAGATTTCTTCAGTTCGCCAGAAGTTTGATGTAAGTGTCTGTGGTTCTCCTTACACATCTGCCAAATCCTTAAAGCAAGTGATTTACTATTTATTCAAGCAGTCAGACCGAATTGTCTGATTAGCTCTCAAAGTGTTAGAAGCAAGATATTCCTTGGCTTTAATGTTTGCAGAAGGTCAAGTTGTTTCAGAGCTGAAAATGCCTTTAAAAGGTGCTGTCTTCTGGTAGGTGGCACAGATAGGTGCAAGATGCTGTTCAGTTTGCAGCAGAGGCTCTGTGCATCCACCCACTGCTGTCAGACCTCTGTTCTGCAGTTGTTTCTGTGCTGCCAGACCAGTGTGGAGGGGCCTGGTGTGACWGAGATCTGGGATGAGGCACTCTCTTCTACAGGCAGGGTTTGMTAAGGTGCACAGTGCCCTTTTAGGGACTATGATCAGGCACTCTGTGAGTGTGTGCTTCACAGACCAGTGTTCCAAAGGGCTGCAWGTCCAGCTGAAGGCTCCTTGTATTCAGAAACTGTCAAATTACTTTACAGTGCTCACAGATGCAACCTGAATTGTGATGTTCTGAATTCRGTCTGTGTTACCTTGCCTATCTTAAAACTTCACTGTAACTCTTCAGTTCAGTAGATGAGAGTTTGAGCAGCAAGTTGTGGTGTAGKGGAAGTCTTAGAATTTGATTTACTCACTACCCCTAGGATGCACCAGATTTCTAGTGTGTGTTTGTACATGTGTTCAGGAATGCTTGRCAGTAAGCACTGTATGAAGTGCATGTGATGATGAATGGGCTTGTCTGGTACTGTCTGAATTCCTGAGTAGTGTGAGCTTGGAAGTGTTTTGTTATTTCATAATGTTYTCCTCACTGGTCAGAATAACAGCCGTGAATGACCACAGGTTGATTCCAGTTGGCTTCTGCTCTCCCAAACCACATTCCTCTTGAGAGCTGCTTATGTTTTGAAGGTCTTTTTTTCCAGRCATGTGACTTTCCTGTAATGAAAGCATAAATCTTTAGAATTATGGGGAGGGAAACCTGCTTTCACATCAGCAGTGGGTGGATTGGTTTTTCACTCTGAGTTAAATGCCACACTGTCCTTTGACTAAAGCAGCCCCCCTTTCTCCCCTGAAACTAAGATGTGAGAAATCCACTTTGCTGCATATTCATTGTTTGTATTTAAAGTATGTGTTTGTCCTGGTGCCCCACAAGAGCCTTGCAGCAATCTCCATTCCAGAGCCACTGGAGAGGGGAAGGCCAGGAGTTGTGGGAGTGTGATGAGTCTTGTTCCCTTGTGGGTTAGAGCTGGGCCAAGCACATGGCTGGGCTGAAGGATCAATAATTTCCATTTGCTTTGTTCCCTCCTTTATCTGGGGACTGAGAAGCCATCACAGGCACTCAGAGCTTGAGACACAATGCAGCCAAGGATTTGTGATGGGACACATGTGGCCTGGGAAATGCCACCTTCTGGGATGAGTTCTTTCCCTAAATAACTGAGTCAGTTCTGAAAAATAGTCATAATCCATCTCAGTRGCTGCTCTGTAACACAGCTCTGCTTAGAGTAGTGAAAGTACCCAGGGAGACTGGAGTATGAAATTAGTGCTGGAATTGGGCTAAGTTTAAAGCATTAGAGAAATGTAAGAATCAATGACACAAGTTTAGAATCATGGGTTTTAACCTGGAGGGAAACTGTGCAGGTAGTAAGTAAAAATACACCCTTCTGTACAAGAAATGACTAAATAGATGAGAACTTTTCAACACAGAAGAATTTCTGAGAGATGTGAAAGTCCAGTTGCTGGCCTGGGTAGTGTGGAAGGAGATCAAAATCACAGTCACTGACCACATTTGGGACTCCCAGGAGAATCAAATCTAGCAGGTGGGGAGGTACAGAGCAGACCAGAGCAGATGAATCTTCATGTGGTGTGTAGAATTTCTTGCTACAGTGTGTTGTGGATACCCAAAGCTCAGGTGGTTTGGGGTGCTACTGGACAAGTCCAGTTAAAGGACACCAACACTGGCTTAGCAATTTCTTTAGTCACAAGTCATTGGGGAGGATTTTTTGAGGATTTTTTATAGGAGTATGCTTTCTGACTGGAGAAGGGATGTCCCTTTGATGAACCAAAGGGTTTGAATTAATGTTATCTCATGCTTTATTGTTGTGTTCACACCAGCACCGATTCCAGCCTCAGAACCCACTGTCAGGAGCCCAGCAGTTTGTGGCCAAGGATCCTCAGGAGGATGATGATTTGAAGCTGTGCTCTCACACCATGATGCTTCCAACACGTGGCCAGCTGGAAGGAAGGATGATTGTCACTGCCTATGAGCACGGGCTGGACAATGTCACCGAGGAGGCAGTGACAGCTGTTGTTTATGCTGTGGAGGTGAGGCTGGGCTGGGGGGCACCAGTGGTCTCATGGCACCAGCAGTAAAAGGCTCTGTATGCAGTCTGGGGCACTGTCCCCCAGCATGGGATGGAAACTTGCTGCTCTGATTGTTCTCCATTTACCCTTTTGCCCTGGAATAATGTGAGAATGGAGAATCTTGTGCTCTAGATATAAAGACTTGGACTTCTGCCTGCAAGTGTTCCCCAGTACTGCACAGTACCCCAGGCATGCTTAAGTAGCTGTGATGGAAAATGCTGCTCCTGTCACTTAAAAGCAGGGACAGAATGGGAATGCCAGTTTGACCAGTTCTATAAAAAGGAGTCTGTTACAGGCACAGTGTCTGGCCTGGCCATGAAGGGACAGGATCAGGKGATACCTGCAGGTGAARCCCTGGTTTGGCTTTGGCCACTGGTGGTGCATCACTTTACACATCTCAGGAATGACACAGCCACTGCTTGGAGCATCGATGTGGGGATGGTTTTCTGCCCTCAGCATGTGGAGGCCAACCCAAGTTCCCCATCTGGGAGTGAGGCCAAATGAAGAAGTTGTCTGCTTGTTTTTTTCACATGGTTCCTTCTCCAGCATTTTTCAGGCAAATGATAAAGATGAGTGAGTGGCTTTTCACTGTCACTTCAGGGTGACAGTGTATTTCAGTTCAAGTGTAACATCTAGTGTCAGTAATGAAATCTTAAACAGAGGTTGGGAATTTCCTAGCATTGAAGACACCCTTTTGACAATTGAAGCAGGACATCACAGGAAATGCTTATTGTACTCACAAACTGCCATGTTCTCTGTATMTAAGTGTTGGATAATGAAAACATTCTGTAGATTGTCCAGATATTGGTTTCCTTCCATCTTGTGGTCATAGCAGGACTGCTTCTGTCTTGCCAGTTGCTGAGGCCCTTCTAGCCACGAGTGACTAATTTAGCACATGCCACAGGATTTGTTTTTTGTTGCAGAACCACCTTAAGGACATTCTGACCTCTGTGATATCCAGGAGGAAAGCCTATCGYCTGAGGGATGGCCATTTCAAGTATGCCTTTGGAAGCAATGTCAACCCTCAGCCATACCTGAAGAACAGTGTTGTTGCTTATAACAACTTAATTGAGTGGTAAGGAGCTGGCTGCACACTGATAATGTACATGGATTTTGCTAGTCATGGAATTACTCCATGGCTCAGTTCCTTTGACGTGTGTTGGTGGTGTCTTGCTTTCACACCCTAGGAAGGCATTGGTATGCAGGATTGTACAACTAAACAGGGAGTAAGGATATGAGGATTTCCCAGCACTGGATTGTAGGGCAGTGTTACATCTCTCTCCCTGGCTTCTGCTTGTCCAGCAGTTTATTACTGCTTTTTGGGAACTCCAGTAACATAGTAATTCTCTGCCTTTGTGGGAGACACGGACGTTGTGCCACAGGATTGAAATGTCAGTGAGGACCTGCAGGACACTGCCATCTTGTCATTTCCTGCATGCAAATGTGTTTATGATTCCTTGGCACATCTTTCCAGTTAGCAGGGCTTAGAGGGCCTCCTGTTTGGAGTCTCAGTGTCAAAGAGTTTGTGCAGTGCATCTGGCAGCATTTGTGTATGRGAACGCAGTTTTGTTTGTCTGTGGCAGCTTCTAGCAGTTGACAGGAGGTCGTGGGTGTTTTAAGATTTGATTGTAGCACTACAAACAACTCTGCCTAACGGCCAGTGTTTCAGTTTTATGTTGTGTGTGCCTTCATTTTTAYGCTGGGTAGAAACTATTGGCTGCAAGTAACAAAAGTTGCACAACCGAGACCATTTAAGCGGGGCTGGAGCACGCTGGGGGTCAGTCCACACTCCTTGTTAACCTGGAATTTAAAAGAAATTTGTATTAGAGCTGAAATAATGTTATGGACATAGGGGCCACATCAGCAAGGCCCCTGCTGTGTGACAGCCTGGTTTGTGACTGGGATGTTTCCTGCCTGCTCTGCCCCCAGCCCCCCGAGCAGCGCGACGCCCTCGGCGGGTCAGAGCCTGGCTCCCCCRCCCGCTCCTGACGATGCTGAGCAGCAGGCAGCCCTGCTCCTGGCCTGCTCTGGGGACACCCTGCCAGCATCCCTGCCTCCAGTCAACATGTACGACCTCTTTGAGGCACTGCAGGTAAGCTGGTTGTGTGTCACCTTTGTGTCACAGGCAGCACTGCCCGGGGTGCCAGCTGCCGGTCTTAGGCATGGTTTATGTGCATGGAGGGGAATTTCTTTTCTCTTCCCATAGTCTCTTAACTTTTTTGCCTCTCAGATTCTTTGGCTTTGMTTTGTTTCCACTGTTAACTCGTGGTTTAATGTCTGTTCTGATCCCCTTGGTCACAGAGCTGATGAGGAAATCMCTATTTCACAGCTCTGCAASATGGATGGACTCTTCCTCTGCAGCAAGGCTGCAGTGATTATATCAGAACTGAGCTGGACAGATTTTGACAGTGCTGCAGCAAAATAACTTACCTGGCATGGCCCTTCTTACTCCTTATGTCCCACCTGGGTACTTAGAGAATGCTTGGTCCTGGCATGCAGCCCACTGCAGTGTGTTAGTTGTGATCATGGGGAAGCATTTAAGGTCAGTTGGGTGAATTTTCATTGGAAATGTATGGCTGTGGYTCCCTCCCTYCCTCCCTCTCTGGCAGCTGTGGGGRCATTGCCTACTTTGAATGTCTAAAATTAGCTGTRAGAAATTCCCCCTTGGTGATCTCTGCTGTTGTGAACAGGCCTTGGGATTTTGTCCCATAGCTGTGGATACAGACCACAGAGCTGTAATTAAGCATTCATCTCATGTTTAGTCAGAATTGCYGTTTCTACGGTTTTGATGACCAATTGTTAATTGCCACCCCAAGTGCAAAATGACTGTTTCCTTACCATGGCACTCCCTTAGAAAGTGGTGTAAGAGGTGGTAGTGCCATGCTGGCTGCTGTGGCAGGGCTGGCAGGGAGCAGCTCTCCCTGTGAGRCTCCCTTTGTTCCCACTCTGCAGAGCTGGCTGTGCTCGAGGGAGGTTATGTCCTGGCAACATGGGCAAATGTGTATGGAACCATGCAGCTTGTTTTCCAACATGCATTTCCAGGTGCACAAAGAAGTGATCCCTGCACACACAGTCTATGCTCTGAACATTGAGAGGATTGTCATGAAGCTCTGGCACCCAAACCACGAGGAGCTGCAGCAGGACAAGATCCATCGGCAGCGCCTGGCGACGAAGGAGGGCCTCCTGCTCTGCTAGAGCTGGGCAGCCCTGCCAGCCCTCAGGTGGCTCCAGCCTGCTCCTGGGACTTGGCATTCGTGTCAGCATCTCCAGGATGATGTGATYTATGAGTCAGCTTTTCCTATGGAAATGGGACTGTGTTGTGGGACACTTGCTCTGCTTCCCCAGAGTCACATGCCATGGAGTACCTGCAGCAATGGCACTGAATTGGAAAAGAGAAACGAGACAGGTTTCTCACAGGAAAATAAATGTGAGAGYGGAAAGAGTTGGTTTTAAATAAGGTGTGCTTTTGTCTTCTTTTGTGAGCATGGAGAATCTGCCTCCTTGCCCTCCCCTCAGGTAGTTTCCCTCCTGAGCTCAGACTCCAGAGGCCTTGTCCAGCTTCTTTTGCAGCTTGTGGGATCCTTTACATAAACTGGTTACGGGGTGGGCTCTTGTGAAGATGAGCAATTCTCTAAGCTGGCACTATTCCTCTTCTACTGGGGAACTTCTGATTAGAAACTGTAACAAAACAAGGCAAAAAGGGAATTGTCTTGGTGTTGGAGACTCCTTAGATTTGCTGCATAAACAAATCTCTCCTATCACTTCCTTGTAAAAATATGCAGCCTTGTATTACTTCATTATGAAATTATGCAGCCACACCTCTCCRCATGGGAGATGTGCAGATCACTGTGTAAAAGGAGAAATTCCACCTTCTGTGTTTTCAGGTGCTCTACAGCATTCCTGAGTCATCTGTGGGAACTAGCTTATTATAACAGGAACATTCCATTAAAGTGTCTTAATTACTACCTGACCTGGGTTTGACCTCGAACATGGAGGTACCTGCTGAAGTATGATTCACTGTGCCTCCAGATTCATGGAAATGAAACAGCTTCTTCTGGGGGAATATGAAAGGGGAAGCTCATGGATCCACWTCATTCTGGTTTTCCTATTTGAAATGTATTTGGATGGGAGACCTGTCATATTTCTTGTGACTTTTTCTTCTCTTCTGTACCCCCAGGACTGAGGGAGGGCAAAGATCCCTGATGTTTCTTCCCAGTTACTGTTTTAATAACTTCCTTTCCTGACTCCTGTGACTGTTCATGTTGCACCAGCAACAGGCTGTGTGTTCCTGGCTTTCCTGCAWGCCCTTTAGGATGTGCTGTGGAGTCAGCCATARCAAGAGGCAGTGTCTGGGCAGGTAWTGGTGGCTCTCTTAATGARAAGATMATTTTAGGATTATGAAGAAACTGGGAAAGGCAAGGACACAGAACTGCAGCTGGGCCTGGCAGGATGGGAGCAGTTGTGGGTAGGTCTGGCAGTGTGGGGTTAAGAGAGGAGTGGGGGAGAAAAGGTGGACKATTTCTTTTGCTCCTCTTCTTTTGACTGCTTTGTTTTTCTGTGTCTGGTCAGAGTGAGCCTGAGCTTAAAAGTTAACCTCAGTGGCTTTTACATGATAGTTTTTAAAAGCAGTGTTTAACCTTAGTAACTGGTGGTGAGATCATCAAGCCACCCAAAATACAGACTGTGAAGTGTGGGAGGGAGTTTTCCCATATAGTTGTGATGCTTCTGGTGTAAAATGAAAGCATTAAGTTTGTTTGCTAGAAACTCTGGGGTAGCTCTGAGCATCTCAGATCTGAAGAAAGCACCCAGCCTCCGACAGCATCACAGGCGGGTTCTGAAACAAAATGCTAAGTGTGACACTAGAATCTCCCTCCTGTTTGCCTGAGCTGTGTTCTGAAGAGCCAAGTCATCTATTCCACACTGACAGAGTGGGGTATTTGTATGCCTGCTGCACATCAAAGGCTCAAACAAGTAACTCGTGTCAGCTGCATTGCAGAGATCTGAAAACCCTGACAGGCACACGTTCTCAAAGCACTTTCCCATGAAGTGTGAGTTTTGGTGAGAARCAATGCTTTGTAGGCTTCTTGGGTCATGGAGCTGCAAGTGATCACAGAATATTCTGCGTTGGAGGGGAGCCACAAGGATCAGGAGTCAACACTTAAWGGCCCATATGGGGATCAGACCCATTGTGAGCACCRTGCTCYAACCAACTGAGCTAATCCCTGTGGCTGTCTGGAGGCTGCTTTTCCACCCCCTGCTGAAAGAAGGGCCAAGCTCARAATTAGAGCAGGTTGTTTGCAGAGATGAGACCAGAGAAGTGGTGCCATTTCCAGTTCTGATGTGTGGCCATGGCAACAGTGAAGGTTTTCCTTGGAGCCCTGCCCTGCCAGCAGGGTGCTGGTACTGACAGGTATCATTGTTAGGCTGTGACATGACATGTCTGTCTTCACTACAAMAGTCAGCCCTCTAAAATGAATAACACTGCTGAACTTCAAAGCAGCACAGAAATTAGTTTGGCAGGGTCTGTCTTCTGCCCCAAGATCCACCCTGATCTTGCCAGTTCTGAGCTTGAGMAAACTGTTCCCAACAGATGTTAGCTCAAAAGCCTTCAGTGGAACCTCAAAATTATCTTGGGCAGCCTGGTGTGCTTTTAGTGGCCTTCTCCACTGAARGCTTTTTCCTCTGACCTGTGCCTCTTGCTGCAGGCCTGGAATTTGCTGTAGTCATGCCAGAATATGGAAAGACAGAAGGGAAGGGCTAAGACACCACCCACCATGTCCTCAAGAGTGAGAATTGCATCTTAAGCTCTTAACCCCACAGGAACTGCGCAGTGTACTGAAAGTTGCCACTTCTGGAGTTTCTATTTGCTTCTGCTTCCACTTCTAGATCTGCAGTGAAAAACCACTGACCACCTCATGAACAGGGAGAAAAAGTGCTCAAGGTCTTCACCAGGCTTGCTTCATGGCCAGGGTTGGGGTGAAGTTGTTCATCTCATCCCAGAAATGATCAATGGGATCAGCATCCCTGGGAGTGTAGGAGTCAGGAATAAAATCTGTTACATTTCAGCTGCCAGACCTGGCTTCAGTCTGACCAAACCTTTCCACTTGTGTGCCAAGCAGGATGCCAGGGATGTGAATGGAACCCTCCTCAACAGCCCCARACAGCCAAACTCTTGCTCCCCAGGCTTTGGCTTCACCTCGTTGGGACTGTCTTGGTTATAATTAAAGTACACTGTTTCCATTTGAATTTCTGAAACCAGTTTCCCAGSGGTGGGCTGGGTTTTTGTTCATTAGAGGCTCCCACAATCAGATATCTGCTTCTGTGCAACGACAGCCACTTCTGAAATGCCACTGTGCTAAGAGCAATGAGCTGGAGCCACTTTCATCACACAAGAAGGGCTGCTGGCCTTGCAGTGGAGCATCCTGTAACCTCTTTGAGGCCTCTGAAGGCTTTTAAACCCTGTTTTGGAATGTGTCAGGAGGGCTCCAGCCCAAGTGTGTGTTCCCTGCTCCTCTTTCCATGTGCACAGCTGGCCAGCTCTGCATCTCAGGAGGGGATTTGGCCCTGGCTGAGCAATCTTCCCTATACTTCTATTTATATCTCACACTGATGCTCCAGATGGATTTGGCAGAGGAGCAGAAGGTGCTTGTCTGTGCAGTGAAATCTTTCTGTGAAATGTAGGCTTGATTTTCAGATATTTATAGTTTGTTGGTGTATTGTATTGATGGGAACAGCCACTCAGTTTTTCCCTAGAGCAACATAAATATTTCAGACTTCTTTCTTCCACTGAAACTTTACTTTCTCACTAAAATGCTGTTTTCCCACCACAAAGAAAGCAAAAGGTAGCTCAGCCTCTTTTATTTTTGCCTCTGTCTCAAGCAAGTAGTGGATGTATTTGCAGCTTTGGCATTGTAGAGAGCAAATCCATGCTCTGGAGCTATGTAAAGGGGCCTCCTCCACACCAGTGCTCGAGGGAGGAGCTGACACTGCTGATCTCATTAAAACTTATGCATCCACAGCCAAAAAATAAAGGAATAAAGCAAACAAAGTCTGAAGAGCATCATTAAAACAGAGCAGCCAGAGCTGTTTGGCAATCACACTTTGAACTACTGATAACAAGTCCCCCAGGACTTGAACCAACTTTCCTTTTTCTTTTTTTCAGTCATTACTCAGTGGCTCTAGCCAGACAGTYATGATTAAACAATTACACTATGAACCTTCTAGGCTTGGCTAATCTTTTGTTTTAAGGAAAAGACAATCCCAAGATGATTGGGCTGTCTGGATGAGAGGCAGCAGGAGTGAGCTCAGCAGGCCTGAGCAGTAACTTGGGGAAAGGTAATTCTGACCACYAACCCCTGCCCTATCCTGCAGAAATGACATGGAAGGAGCATGGCAGAGGAAGGAGCAGCTTCCCCAGTGCCCTCCCAACCTGTGCCCCCCACCCAAACTTGTCACTGGCTCCTGGGAAGGCGGTGATGGACAAATGGGGCCATGTCCCCGATGTGCCACACTGCTGCTGGCTCAGCTGGCCACAGTGGCACAGGGGGAGCAGGGCTGTGCCTGCAGCCAGCTGGAGGGCAGTGACCAGCTCACCAGAGAGCAGGCTGGGCACAGCTGTGCTCCTGCAGCCCGAGCCAGATCCTTGCTGTGACATCAAAGCCACTGAGAAGAGCACACAGTGCAAATGAGCTGCACCCCAGAGCTGCTGCCCAACCACAGCTGTGCCTCTGCCTCTGATGGGGCCCCTTTTGAAGCTTCTTGCTCGACCTCAAAGGTGCTCAAGGTCCCCTGGGGCAGAGGTGTCAGGCCAGGCGTGGAGCCACCATGGTGGAAGCACAGCCTGCATGTCCTGAGGTGCTGATGGAGWCTGGGAGAGGAGCAGGCAGAGCACAGCTCCCATGGGTGTCTTTGTTGGCACCGTGGTGAGGACACACATCTGCTTCCCCGAGCACTTCGTGGCTCTTGCTTTTGCTACAACTAAAAGGGAATATGTGGCAAACAAATGGATGGGCCTGACTGCCTAAGCACCAGATTGTCTAGGCCATGGAGGAGCATCTTGGTGCTCCCAGAAACCCTTCACCCACTCTCTGGTSTCATTCCTATTCTTGTAATTGTATTTTGTTCTGATATTAAATTTGGAGGAAACTCAYAGACCATTAGTCACAGCTTCTGCTGTCTGGGGCTTTAATTATTCGTTAATGCTTTCTGAAAATATGGAAAATGTCCTTAGTCAGAGGTTGGGCTGAACTGGCTGGGATGATTTTGACCATCAGTTTTTTATGAGAAGATCTCCAGTTCCCACAGAAACATGTCCTTGGTCTCATGCTCCCCTCTCTGCTGGGCTGGTATCAGTGCTCTAGGTGTGTCCCACACCTGTGATCCCAGCACCCTCTGGCATGAGAATGTCCTGGGCRTGGGTCTGCACTCCCTTGTTGGTGTCCCAGGTGAGAGGGAGGAACTGGAGCTGCTTTTCAAACTGAGACTGAGGAGGAAGAGGAGCACTAGGGATTTTTTTCAAAGAGCAGAGCATGAAGGCATGTCTGGGCCATGCCTGAGGCACATTTGCTCCCTGGGCAGGGTGACACCACTGTTGCCTTGTGCTGCTCTGGTGGAGCAGGTGCAGTTTGCCCCAGCTGATTTAAAGTCTGGAGAAGTGCAGAGGCTGAGCGAGCAGGAGGAAGTGCAGCTGCTGGCAGCCATGCAGGACAAGGCTGTGGGCAGTGCCCATGCTTTTTGGAAAGCCCATGGGGAGCTGGGAGGCTGCAGCTGCTCTCCTGTGGCACAGAACAGGGTTCCAAGAGCCCTCTTTTGCTGCAGTGCCCAGGTGGGAGGTGGGGCTCAGCCTGTCCCTCTGGCGCAGCTGTGTTCCCTGAGCCACTGGTGTCCTTGCCTGCAGCAGCAGTCCCAGGGCTTGTCACGGCTGGGCAGTGCCTCACAGCTGCATTGGCCCAAAAAACCCAGGAGCAGCTGTGGTAGCCCCACTTGGCATCACTGCCAAATCCAGAGCTGCCATTCCAGGGACCCCAATCCATTCCRGGGGCCAGAGAAGTGGCAGGCACACAGGACAGCCGGGCACAAAGGCAGAGGGAGGGAACAGCCACCCCACCACCATCACCAAACAGCTGGGGAAGCTCTGGGCTGCAAACCTGAGCACAACTGCCAAGAAGCAGGTGCCTGGATGCTGATGCCACATCACATCTCCCAGGGTATAGCCAATGTCTCTCTCCATGGTGCACAGCTCGCTGAGTGKGCAATGTGGGGCCATCACCAAGGATGCAAATGAATGCCCACAGCACTGTGGGACCAGCCCATGGTGTGCTGCTGCTGGAGGCTCCTGTCTGTGCTCGGGTCTTCTGGAAATCCGCTGGCACCGTGGTGGCTGTGTGAGTCTGGCAGAGGCTGAGGTGGGGGATAAGGGAGATCAGGSAGGGCTGTGGCTGCCACCACATCTYGCTCTGTTGGGGAAATTCCTTGGCGGTTTAACAATATCTTCACATCATCTTTATCTATGGTTTTCTGCTCACTTCAGGAGTGAGTTTTCTATTTAAGGCRCATCATTTAAAGTCTAATTCCTTCCTAGGATCACCAGGCAGAAGCCCATCCCCCTTCAAGCACAAAGGCTGATGTGCGTCCTTGACATGTCCCAGTCCCCCTGTTAAGAGCTTGCCTGGGGAGGAGGTCTGGCMTCTCACGTGGCACGAGGATGCTGCTTTTCCCCTTGCTGGGCTGGGCACAGTCAATTCCATGTCCATGGAATAACGGAGAGGATTCGGTGCTATCTGGGTAAGTAAGATCTTGTAGGTGCCCCCTCCTGTAGTGTTTGTCACAGGATCACAGCTTCAATTCGGTCAGGAAAGACCCCTGAGATCAGCGAGTCCAGCCCGTGACCCAACACCCCCTTGTCCCCCAGCCCATGGCACTGAGGGCCATGTCCAGGCCCCAAACACCTCCAGGGGCAGGGACTCCACCACCTCCCAGGGCAGCCCATTCCAGGGTCCAGTCACCCTTTCTGTGCAGAAATTCCTCCAAATGCCCAACTTGAACCTCCCCTGTTTCCTCTTGTCCTAACACAAACAGCCTGGGAGAACAGGCCAAACCCCACCTGGGTACAATCTCCTTCCAGGTGGTTGTGGAGAGGGACAAGGTCACCTGAGCCTCCTCCAGGCTAAAAACACTGATCCCTGGGGACACCCTTGATGTCTGGATGCCAGCTGGATGTGACACCTTTCACCATCACTCTCTGGCCATCCAGACAGTTCTGAACCCAGCCAAGAGTGCTCCTGTCCAAGCCATGGGCTCCCAGCTTTTCCAGGAGAATGCTGTGGGAGATGGTGTCAAAGACTTTGCTGAAATCCAGGGAGACACATCCACAGCCTTCCTTGCATCCACCAGGCAGGTGAGCTGGTCACAAAAGGAGATCAGGGTGGTGAGGCAGGACCTGCCTTTCCTAAGCCTGTGCTGGCTGTATCTGCCCCCTTGGTGTGCTGTGTGTGCTGTGTGACTGCACAACACAAGATCTGCTCCAGAGCCCTGCCAAGCACCAGGGCCAGGCTGATGGGCCTGTGGTTCTCCACATCCTTCTTATGGTGTGATGCCTTGAGAGGCTCCCTGGAACAGAGGCTGGCCAGAGTTAAAGGAATAAAGTATTTATTAAGGAATATGGTATTTATTAAAAAGGCCTTCACAGGCTACACTTTGGGCAGTACAAAAGCCTGGGCCAAGGCTCCACCCAAGATGGACCAGGGGTCATGAGCTTTCCCACTTTTGTAAGTTTTGGTTCATTTACATATTGGGGTAATTGTCCAATGACAGCTTCAGGTGATGCAGTCCCATCCTCCCAGATTGCTCTCCTCAGTTTGCTCTTGTTTGCACTTTTTGGGCCTGAAGCTGCAATGGTGCCCTTGGTTCTGGGGCTGGAAAAGGATTGTTTTGTCTGACTGAACTGTGAGGAGAACTGGCAAACACTTCATATGAAGTTCAGAGTTACATCCTAATGCAGTACAGAATCTGGAAAATATGGAAGCTAAAACTTCAGGCATCAGGTGGGCCTCACATTGGACAACCTCCAGTCCTTCAGGACCTTCCCAGTTATCCAGGATTGATCATAAATGGNCACCACCTCCCAGGGCAGCCCATTCCAGGGTCCAGTCACCCTTTCTGTGCAGAAATTCCTCCAAATGTCCAACCTGAACCTCCCCTGGCGCAGCTAAAGGCTGTTTCCTCTTGTCCTAACACAAACAGCCTGGGAGAACAGGCCAAACCCCACCTGGGTACAATCTCCTTCCAGGTGGTTGTAGAGAGTGACAAGGTCACCTGAGCCTCCTCCAGGCTAAAAACACTGATCCCTGGATGTGACACCTTTCACCACCGCTCTCTGGGCCCGGCCATCCAGCCAGTTCTTAACCCAGCCAAGAGTGCTCCTGTCCAAGCCATGGGCTCCCAGCTTTTCCAGGAGAATGCTGTGGGAGATGGTGTCAAAGGCTTTGCTGAAATCCAGGGATACACATCCACAGCCTTCCTTGCATCCACCAGGCAGGTGAGCTGGTCACAAAAGGAGATCAGGGTGGTGAGGCAGGACCTGCCTTTCCTAAGCCTGTGCTGGCTGGGTCTGCCCCCTTGGTGTGCTGTGTGTGCTGTGTGACTGCACAACACGAGGAGATCTGCTCCAGAGCCCTGCCAAGCACCAGGGCCAGGCTGATGGGCCTGTGGTTCTCCACATCCTTCTTATGGTGTGATGCCTTGAGAGGCTCCCTGGAACAGAGGCTGGCCAGAGTTAAAGGAATAAAGTATTTATTAAGGAATATGGTATTTATTAAAAAGGCCTTCACAGGCTACACTTTGGGCAGTACAAAAGCCTGGGCCAAGGCTCCACCCAAGATGGACCAGGGGTCATGAGCTTTCCCACTTTTGTAAGTTTTGGTTCATTTACATAYTGGGGTAATTGTCCAATGACAGCTTCAGGTGATGCAGTCCCATCCTCCCAGATTGCTCTCCTCAGTTTGCTCTTGTTTGCACTTTTTGGGCCTGAAGCTGCAATGGTGCCCTTGGTTCTGGGGCTGGAAAAGGATTGTTTTGTCTGACTGAACTGTGAGGAGAACTGGCAAACACTTCATATGAAGTTCAGAGTTACATCCTAATGCAGTACAGAATCTGGAAAATMTGGAAGCTAAAACTTCAGGCATCAGGTGGGCCTCACATTGGACAACCTCCAGTCCTTCAGGACCTTCCCAGTTATCCAGGATTGATCATAAATGGGGGAGAGCAGCCTAGCAAGCTCTTCCTCCAGCTCCCTCATGACTCCAGGATGAAACCATCCAGTCCCACTGAGCACTTGAGCTCAGATTCATCTCAGTGAGTCACAGAACCACAAAGGTACAGGAGATTCACCACTCTGGGCACCACTGAGGCCATCCCTTGACAGATGCTGTCACAGCCCCTGGGCAGTCTCACGTGGTGGGAAATGCCCCTCCAAAGCCTGAGGAAATGCAAATRCCTGCATGGGGAATTCCCCCTGGCCCACTCCCACAGCCCATCTCTGGTTTTGTGCAGCCCACCAAGCCTTAGCTGCATGTGTCTGTGGAGAGCTGGGAGTGACTGGGGGAAATGAGCTGAAAAGGGGAAAATGCAGTCAGCTAAAAGGTTCTCTGAGGGCTCTGCACCCATGAGTAGGGTCCACAGTGAGCCTCAGCCAGTGGATGTATGACAGAGCAGTCGTCCTCCTACCGCTGCCTCTCTGTGAGCTCATTTCCTGCACTTTATCTCCTCTTGGGCAACGTGTGTGCTGTAAATCACAGAATCATTCAGCTTGGAAAAGACCTTCAAGATCATGAAGTCCAGATGTTAGCTTGGCACTGCCTCAGAGAAATGTCACATCCAGTAACTCAGATGAGTTGATTTTGCAGGAATGCACAGTAAACATGAGAAGTGCAGGATTATTTCTCCTGGAGTCAGCACCAGCTGCCCCATGTGACCTGATGCTGGCTGCTGCCATGCAGAAGGCCCAGAGAGCAGATGAAATGCTGCTCCCACAGGGGGTTAAGCCATTTGTCACTGCACAGCTCTGCTGTCAGTGACCTTGCTCCCCAAACAGGAACCTTGGCCTTCCCTAACACGTTGGCTTTCCAGCTGTCAGTAGCCTGAAATCCACTTTATTAAATTAATTCCCTCCATTCCTCCCACACGACCTCTTGGAGCAAATCACGCTTCATGCACCAGGCGGTCACCAAAGGGCACAGGAAGCTGATAAAATGGTCCCCAGCTTTCTCAGCTGGTGCTGATTTTTAGCCAGTTGAGGGCACAGGCAGCCAGCCCAGTGAAGCCACCCAGCCCTGGTGCCAAGGTTTCACAACCACGGGTGATGCTGTGGGCACTTAGCAGTCATTACATTTGTTTAAACTGATTATTTGCTGTGTTAGCTGGCAGGCAGCAGATTGCCAAGAGACTTTTTGAGCCCAGGAGGCATCAGCTTGAGAAGAGGTCTAAAAGAAAACCACAAAAACCAGGGCTGGTGAGGAGGAGAGGGGAGGCAGGTGCCAGTTTGCAGGGACATGGACAGAACTCAGCTTGCAGGGCTCACTCCAGTAGTTCCCCTGCCACTCTCTTTTGCTGGGGGCATCACTGGRTTATGGCTCCAGGGAAATTTCTCCCTGCTCCCTGCACAGCAAAGCTGCTTGTTGTGGAAACCAGCTTGTTACTCTTCCTTCAGCTCCCATGAAACCCAGCAAGCACAGGGACAGAGGGCTTGGTATTTCCTGCAGAGGCAAGAACTGCTCAAAAATAAAATCTGCCCAAGCCATTTGTGGCTTGAGACAGCAGGTGCCCGTGGTATCAGAGARCTCTGAGCACAGTTCCCTCAGCTGCTTGACTCCTCTCTGAGGCTTCAGAGCAGTGCTGGGGTTCCCAYCAGGCTTTGAAGCCAAGGCAGCCCCTGCAGCGAGGGCAGGGTGGGGGACAGCACTGGGACAAGGCTGTGTCCCTGCTCCTCCTCTTGAGGACCTGGTGTCCAGCACAGAGAAACCCTCTGTCCCAGAAGACTGTCAGCATCTCACAGGTGGGGTTTTGCTTTTTCATCTKTAAAGATTTCAAAAGCCTTGAAGATGCTAGCCCTGGGTTGCTTTGACTTTGGGGAAATCACAGCCTTAAGCAGCACATTTTCACCCCAGATTTGTCTACATGCATACTGTGTTACTGACAGCCTACAAAAGACTCTGCATGGGGAGAAGAAAGGACACCAAACCACACCTCCCAGCATTAAACCCCCCCGCTCAGCTTCAGGGACACTGTGGCACCCATGGTCTCTGGGGTGTCTGCTTTAGAATCCTRTAATGGTTTGGATTGGGACCTTAAAGCCCATTCACTTCCCACCCTCCTGCTATAGGCAGGGACACTTTCCACTAGACCAGGTTCCTTCAAGCCTCTGATGGGGCATTTATATCTCCTCTGGGCAACATTTGCCAGTGCCTCTCCACCCTCACAGTAAWAAATGTTTYCCTMATATCTAGTCCAAATCTACTTTCTTTCAGTTGGAAGCCGTTSCCCCCTTATCCTTGCAAAAAGACTCACTCTGCCTCTCTTGTAGGCTCATTTTAGGTCTCTTTTGCAGGCTGAAAATCCCAATTCTGTGAGCCTTAGGGGAGCAGTGCTGCCCCAGGGCTGTCAGATGAAGGGGCTCCAGGCTCTGTGTCTATGCCTCTGCCAACACTCTCAGTGCAAAGGCACAGGGAGCTCAGGAGTGCACATTTATGTACAGGCAACCTGAGTCAGCCAGAGGCTGGCAAAGCTCCCGGCCTGCATCTGCCTCTCTGGCAGCCCCACACCCCCCCTGGCTTTCATTGCAGCTGGAGGAGAACCAGCCATCTCCATTTCAGAGGCTGGGAKTTTTCCTCCCCTCTGCTTTCTCCATCCCAGGGTCTCTCTCTTGGGGCTGGGGTCTCTCTGACTGCCGGGGTGTTTTTGCACTCTGGTGTGGCTCTCGGGCAGGGATGGTTGTGCAGCTGGGGCTGCCCATTGTGGGGGGCTCCTGGGAGGCAGCAGACACACAGCCCACCTAAAAATTTCCAGCTAACTTGAGCAGTTATAGTTTTTTCCATCCTATCTCCTGCCCAAGTCATAGCAATATTGATGATATCGCAGGCTGGGGAGACATGACTGCACTGCTCCTGACACYGTGCAGATGACTCCACCACATTATCAGCTGAACTTCTCTGGGATTTTTTTYTTTTCACCCAATACCAGAAGAATTTTCCCAGAAAAAAACCCCAACAAAACTGATTTCTTTTTCAGTTAAGCCCAAACCTTACCCAAACCCCATATCAAGCTAATGCTAGAAAGCAAAGAGGCCAAAAGGAAACTCTTCAGACACTCCTGGTAATATGATAAGATCCCAGGGAGACAGTGGTTTTAAAAGTCTCTCCTTGACTCCAGTGTCCCTGTGGGATGCAGGATGGGCCATCAGACAGGGCTAAGAACATCACAACCTTGTGACAAGTCTGAGTGCYATGGAAAGCCACAGGGGCTTTATTTTCCAGCACTAACCAACATCACTGGCCAGATCTGCACGGATCTTGTAGATGGAAAGTGTGCAGCTACCCATGAGTCATAACCACAAATACTKCTGTCCATTAGGCACCATTAGCCTGCCAGGATTAATGTAATGCACAGACAAATAAATGAGTGGAGGGATTAGAAAACTGACTGGGAGAATCTTTGCCTGRAAGATGGGCATGAAAGCTGGCAAAGCACAGCCCAAACATTGAGGTTTGATGGCAGGTCCSAGCTGGGGCTCCTGCCACAACCCACCATCACAGAAGGATGGGACACCAGCTTGGAGGCAGTGGCCCAGGGGGCTCACACAGCTTTCAGTGCCAAGGCTATGTGCAAGAGTGAGCCCGAGTGAGGAGAGATTTCCCACCACTTCCGTCTCGAGAGCAGGACTGGAAAAGGTCACAGCCGAGAGCCTGTGGCATTCAGAGCAGAGAAAGCCCCGCTGGCAGCACGGCTGCCTCCCTGCCCTGTCACTGCCTGCCTCGGTGACCTAGTTGAGTCATGAGGGGATGGCAGGCACAGACATCCTGCACTGTGGTTGGCACTGGCACCCCGGGGACAGCGAGGGGCTTCTSCACGGCCCCACAGAGGCGGGGGAGGAGGGCAGGAGGGCATCCCGAGGCATCCTGGTCATGCCAGCCTGCTCCCCATGCTGCAGTCCAGAAGGTTTTTGTGATTTATCTTGCTCTGGCCGGAGTGGACATCATCAGCTCCCTCCCAGCTGATGTGTGGGAGAGATGGCACAGGCTGAAGGCACAAGTGGGGCGGTGAGGGAGGGAGGCTGGGTGAGCTCCTGCAGGGCCTGGCTGGGTGCTCACCCCGGCTCAGACACACCGAGAGCATTCAGATGGGTGTTCTCTGCTTGCAAGTGCTTTTCCTGCTTGAGTTTCAAAGAAAATCTATCCACTTGCTGAGTCATGGCTTGCTGTTAGTCTGATCACTGTCACCCCATGGAAGCCATCCCATTCCCACGTGGAACAGCATCCCCCTGGGGGCAGGACACGTCTGACCTCCTCCCGAGGCTGCCTGAACCCGGGGCACAGGAAGGCAGGTGCTACTGCCATGGGCAGCATCCCCCTGCTCAGAGAGCACTTCCTGGGAAAAAGCACAGCTTTATTGCTGGTCGTGGCACTAAAGGTTGCAAATACTGCAAAGCAAAGGCTGAGACAGAGCTTTTTATCTTTTTGTCTTTTTTTTTTTTCTCCTGAAATGTCTTTTTCTTTTTTTTTCAGACTGAAAGCCTCTCCAGCTCTAAAGGGAGCAGGGCTGGGGCTGGGGCTGTTTGTGCCTGGGGGTTTCTCTGGAGCAGAGTCAGGACTGTGAGGCTTCACCTCCCCTCTGAGGTGCCACASRTGGGGTGCAGGTGACCCCCACAGCCGTGCCCTGGTGCTGGCCTGTTCCCACAGGAGCTGCTGGCTCTGGGCACCCCTGCTCTGCTCCCTCCCTGCCTGGGACAGGCACCACCAAAGCACAGGAGATGCTGTGAAAAACAAGGCAACCTGGGGCTCTTTCTCCTATGCCCAGCCTTGAAGGGGGCTGAGAACATTGGCAAGGAAAAGCTGTCTTAGGAGAAGAAACTGYTTTTCTCAGATCTGAGTTCTCTGTTGTGTCTGTACTGAAGATGCAACTGAAAGAATTGGTTTTTCTAGGTTCTGYGGAGCTGAAGACTGAAAAAACAAAGAATCCCTCAACACGAGATGAGGAAGAGAKAAACTATCAGGATGGAGGTGTCAGATTTCTTGGTTATAACTCACTGATTTTGCAGTCATGCAATGAAAATATGTAAGGGCTGTTTGATGTCAGTGTGGGARTCTGTTGGAAGGACTTATCTGAAGGAAAATGAAAGGCATCAAATGCTCCAAGAATGTGTTTCACATGTGAGCTCTGGTGGCCTGGTGGGGAGAGGACACTGCCTTGTGAGGAGCTGGGAAAGCCTTGCCATCTGCCAAGCAAAGAGGGTGATCAGCCACAGGCAGATGGAGCTCATTGCAGGGWGCTGGGAAGAGCCCTCTGAGGCTGTACAGGCCTTGTGGGGTGTCTGGGGACAGGGATGAATGGAGCTGAGARGAACCAGAGTGGGAAAGCAGAGGGAAAGGGTGACAAAAGGGACTGCTCCAGTGTCTGTCTGGCCATGCCCTGTGCCTGATGGTTATAGCATGTCCCATCTGCTTCCCAAACTCTCTTTAGCTGTGTCTCTGCGGGTGTCTCTGTGATGTGCACAGGTTGGAGTGCCCGTGATGGGACACAGCACCCTGAGTGCAGGAGGGAGCACTCAGAGGGAGCAGGGTGTGGGTGCATGTGTGGGATAGCAACCAGTGAGCCAGGCCAGCTCAAACCAGGATAAAAGGCTCAGGAGTAATGAGGATAGACTGCTGAGACTGTGCATCTAACACCAGCAGCTGAAGGAATTTAGATTTTGTGTGTATCTGTTCTGGGCTTTCATCCTGATAAGCCAGGGAGGGGAACAGGRTGGGGCCTGGTGTTGCTTGGGTGAGGATTGTGCATTTTCTGCCCGTGCTGCCAGTGGCACATGGGTATGAACCCGTACCTGACTGCCTGCCCTGCAGGGAAATGTCCCCTCTCATGCTCCCCCAGGGCTGCAGGCAAAGGAGCCCCAGCCATGCCCTGGAGCCCASATAGGTCTGTGTGCCTAGGGGAGAAACTCGGCTGGGCTGTTTTTCACCCARGGACCAGTGAAAGGGGCAGATGGAGGAGAGGAAAAGGCAGACCCGGCTGCAGGCAGGAGCGGAGAGGGGCGGATTTCACAGCGCTGGCAGCCCCTGCGCTCCTGCCCGGGCTGGCAGCGTGGCACGGGCAGCCTCGGAGCTGCGCTGGAAAGGCACCACGGCTGCTGCAGTGTCAAACAGAGAAAGCTTCGGGCCGGGGTTACTCATCTGGGGCTCTCGGTGCCGCCCCCCGAGCCGGGAGCGGGCGCGCTCGTCCCCGCAGCGCCGGGTGCGCGCAGCCAGGGCTGATCCTGCGGCCAGCCGGACACACGGGCACACGGGCTGTTCCTGCGGCCAGCCGGACACACGGGCACACGGGCACTGTCCCTGCGGCCAGCCGGACACACGGGCACTGTCCCTGCGGCCAGCCGGACACACGGGCTGTTCTGCGGCCAGCCGGACACACGGGCTGTCCCTGCGGCCAGCCGGACACACGGGCTGTGTCTGCGGCCAGCCGGACACACGGGCTGTGTCTGCGGCCAGCCGGACACACGGGCTGTGTCTGCGGCCAGCCGGACACACGGGCTGTTCCTGTGCCAGCCGGACACACGGGCTGTTCTGCGGCCAGCCGGACACACGGGCACTGTCCCTGCGGCCAGCCGGGCACACGGGCTGTTCTGCGGCCAGCCGGACACACGGGCACTGTCCCTGCGGCCAGCCGGGCACACGGGCTGTCCCTGCGGCCAGCCGGGCACACGGGCTGTGCCTGCGGCCAGCCGGGCACACGGGCACTGT
>CADDXX010000194.1:462087-472787 GCA_902810485.1 Alauda arvensis | reverse complement strand
CTGGCTGGAGGCTGTCAGCAATGGGCTCCCCTCTCCAGCAAGGAATCGGCACAAGCAAATCAATAAGAATTATTCTGGTGTTGAGAAATACAACTGTGCAGCTGGTTAACGCTCTACAGACTGTGAAGTTTGAAGAGTGAAAGCTTCAAGGACTGATCTGCCAGGGGCACCCTTGGGTAAGGGGCCAAGGGCTGCCTGATTTTTGGAGCTATGGGCCCTTTCTCATCTTGCCCAAAAGTAAAAGTTTAAGCCTRCACAAACCCTGTTGTGATGAGAACTTTCCAATCATTCATTCAAGCTGCACCTAGATAATTCAGTGTTTTGCAAATAAAAGGTTTTAAAGGAGAAAAACAAGCCCTTTTTTTTTTCTGTCTGCTCTGTTAAAACAGAGATTGGCATCGGGTCCCAGCAACCTTCCCACTGCAGTGATGCTGCTGGGAAAATCTCCATCAGGACTTGTGTGAGAGCAAGGAGAACATTGGGAGAGTCTACAATGGTTTTAGATGAGTATTTCCTAATATTGAAACAGTTACAGTGGAACTGTTATACTGGATGTAAGAGCTATATTCGGTGGGGTTTAAGTGCTGAAGTTTTTTAATTGCTGAAGAAGTGGTCAGGGTTTAAGGATTAGTGACCATGAYCTGACTGCAGTCAGTGTGAGCAAAAGGAGGGCAGCCCCAGCCAGTAATACAGCTACTAGAGACTGCAAAAGAGCTAATATAAGTTAGGGGAAATTATGAGCCAAACTGACCAGGTGGAAAGAACAATAGCTAAATGACTGTGAATGGAAAGTTAAAGAGCTCTTTAACATGAATTTGAGAGACAGCAAAGGAAACAATTTAGCCAGAAGCTTAACCTGATAGCTGTTAGAAATGAGAAAACAATGCTGAGAAAACAGAAAAGGAAAGAGTTCACAGTGTTCATGAAGGTGAAGCGTCCCTCTAATTCAGTGTGTTTTTATTGACAGCAGATTCTGTCTCTGAAGTTACCCAGGCAGTGGATTAACCTTTGCTGCTGAAGCTGATGGTGAGAGGCTGGTGAAGTGGTATTGCATGCATCCTGGTCAGCAAAGGATGCTAAAATATCATCCCAGTAAAACACTGGCAAAGGGCTGAAGTGTCTTAAGCAGGAAATGACTGCATGTGGATCTTTCTCACTGGGCTCAGCTGGGCAGGAATARCATCTAACCCTTCTCCACCTCTGTAATGCAACAGCCTGAAGTAAGTGCAGGGCCATCACCACTGATTGAAAAGCACAAGTCACACCAAAACAGAGGCTGGGATTTTGCAGACAGAGCTGTTGCAGTCTCCAACCTGTCTCTGTCCTAGAAAGGCCACCAGCTCTGAACTCTTTCCT
The DNA here is from genome assembly GCA_902810485.1 of Alauda arvensis. Lineage (NCBI taxonomy): Eukaryota > Metazoa > Chordata > Aves > Passeriformes > Alaudidae > Alauda > Alauda arvensis. Next base: position 471,431 of record CADDXX010000194.1, on the reverse strand, counting down.
CCTACTGCAGTCTCTACCTGCCCACCACCCAATTGCTCATGCTTCAGCTATTTAARGGAATTAATAAGGCTAAAAAAAGGAAGCACCTCTGTCTGCAAATCTTTCCCCAAAATCTTGCAGTTCCTCTCAAGTTTAAAAGAAGTGAACAGGTTAGAAACACACAGGAAGACTCAAGAGCTGCAATTAAACCTCGTTTTAAGAAAGGGATGACTTTGGCACCATCCTTGCTGCCCAAAAMCCCCCACAGGGGTGATTAGGGGAAGCAATCAGGTCAGTGATGCCAGGGCCAGACAGGAAGAGAAACCACTTCCTTAACCCAGAGCAGAGCTGTATCTGGGGCATCAGGGTCTTCATGCCCTTYTCAGGGGTTTCCAACACCACAGGAATGAGTGGGAATGGAGCTGGGCTACCCAGATACCTCTGCAAGAGCTCCATTTCTGAATATCAGCTGTGGAATTCTTTCTTTTCTTGTCATAGATTGTTTATTCACTGTACCAAAAAAAGTCAAAATGTGTATTTGGTTTTTCCCCTCCTGATATCTTACAGTAGGACAGTGTGTTATGGTGGGATTTCTGGCTGAAGTAGCTGTAARACAAAGGAAGGAAGCTGTGTGTGACTAAGTTCACCTCGACCTTTCAGAGGTGCTACAGTGAATATTTATGATGCCTTCAGTTTTAGCTTTCGTATTTTCCAGATCCTGTACTGCATTAGGATGTAACTCTGAACTTCATATAAAGTGTTAGCCAGTTCTCCTCACAGCCCAGTCAGACAAAACAATCCTTTCCCAGCCCCAGAACCAAGGATACCATTGCAGCTTCAGGCCCAAAAAGTGCAAACAAGAGCAAATTGAGGAGAGCAATCTGGGAGGATGGGACTGCATCACCTGAAGCTGTAATTGGACAATTAACCCCAGTATGTAAATGGACCAGAACTTATAAAAGTGTGAAAACTCATGACCCCTGGTCCATCTTGGCCAGGCTCTTCTACTTCCCCCTTTGAAGGCCTTTTAATAACTACCTACTTTATTCCTTTAACTCTGTGCAGCCTCTGTTCCAGGGAGCCTCTCCAGGCATCACTTAGCCCTGACCCTCAGCTGATGGCTGATAAGGGGAGTCCACTCAGAGGAGCAGAACAGCACAGTCCTCAGCAGCTCAGAGAGAGACAGAGCTCAGGGCAAAGCCCTCCACCAGCAGTGGGAAATCTCCTGTCACATCCAAAAAGAACCTGTCACATCCAAAAAGAACCTGTCACATCCAAAAAGAGGCAGCCTTTGGAACCTGCCGGGTGTGGTGTGAGCTGTGCTGGCTGCCAGCTGAGGCAGTGCTGGGGATGGGCACTGCTGCCCTTGGGGGCTGTGCTGGAAACCACAGAGCTGATGTGGAAAGGCACCACTGAACAGCAGACACTGATCCCACTCACAGATCCCACCCAGGACAGCTGCCAGCCCTGCCAGGGGGACAGCTCCTCACCCTGCCTGGCTCTGCTGTGCCCAGGGCAGTTGGGATTGACCCCAGAGAGGTGAACATGCTCCTCTTTGGGGATACCTCCACAGAATCCTGGCTCTGCCTGAACGTCAATATTTTCATTTGTGATTTCACGGCATTTCCACCACTTCTGTCTCTAATTTGCACTGCCAAAATGAGCCTGACTAACATGAATTCCTCCTTACTGGCTCAGTGCCTTTGCTGTCAGAAATCTGASACACACACACACACCAGCCAAAAAGTGGCTGTACACAAGGAGCAAGGAAAAGCCACATGAAAGTGAAATTAGTCACAGAATCATAGAATATCATAACTTGGAAGAGATCCACAAGGATAATTCAGTCCATCTGATTTTTTTTAGAGGAGCCTCTCCACCTGCCACCTCCAAAAATAACCTTTCAGCTGAGATTCATAATCTATTTTAGCAATGGAAAAATAGATAATATTTTTCCAGTTTAGGGTGATCTGAACAACCAAAATCAGCCAGAAATCAACAGATTTTTAGTGTGCCAGATGTGAAAGACATTGGTGTCCTTTGCTCTGATGGCCAAGGGAGACAAATAGTTAATGTGGTTCAGAGACACTGGAGCAGGACTCCACAAACCTTTTGGGCAGAAGTCCTTGACTTTGACAAATAAATCTGTTCTAATTATAAAATACTTTACTTTTGGAGAGGATGGAAACATTAAACAGCAGTTGCTGGGGCACACAAAAATCTTGCCTTCACAACACTTGGCTTTTTTTTCTCCCCCTCAAAGGCTTCCTTTGGTACTCTCTACTGTTTTACTAAATCAAACCATGCCACCAGTTATTCCTGAGGCAAGGACAGCCTTGCTGGAAGACAGGCACCCACACAGAGGAAGACAGCCCAGAACTGAGTGTAAATTGTATTTACTGGATTGCAGCAATGAGAGCATCACTGCTCTCCTGGTCATTAATTTCAAGTGCAGGCCAAACCCTGAAATTATAGCTAAAAGGTAAATTATAGATAAAAGCTGAGAGCTGAGGGGCCAGATCTCACCTGTGAGCATGCCTCCTTTCCTGCTTGGGCTGCCAGAGGATCCCCAAGGAAAAGAGCACACAGCAGAAGGGCACATCCAGGGGGACAAGGTGCATCCTTCCCTTCTGTGAACACACGACCAAAAATCACCCAACCACCTCCCCAGCTGCTGAGCAGCACTTTCACACAGACCATGCTTCACAGGTATTATGAAAAAGAGAACAAGGAAAGTGCTGAAGATGCAGTGCATGCCCACAGCTGCTCCTCCGCCCAAGAATTTTCCTTGCCCCGCAGAGAGCACCTGGTTTTGTTCTTGGAAGTCCACCCTGCTTGCTACTTGTTTCCTTTTCYCTTGTAGCTGTTTGCAAACAGTTTAATTGGCTCTTCCACTGCTCTTCTGAGAAGTTAAATTCTCCTATGTGACTCCCCAAATTGTCCTTTTTGAGGGGATGAGAGATGAGAAATGGGGGTGAAATGAAGGGGGGTGCCAGCAAGGGCTGAAGGGTGAAGGCTTCTGCTCTGTGACTGTCACACACAGAGTGCTCCCCATGGGCCRGGGGCTCTGTCTGTGCCCCTTCCCAGTGATCCTGGGCACTGCCAGCTGACTCCTGCTACAACCATGACACTGCAGGATTTAGCCTCGACTGTAACCAACAGGCTTTAGCCAAAGTTGTAAATCACTCAGCCCCCCAGCCTGGGAAAGCCCAGAAATGACAGACTGATGTAGGAGATACTGTACTGTTGTCAGAATGAAACAAGGCAGCAAACCCAACTACCAGCTTGCTCTGGTTTCCATCAGTCCTGGCTGGAACAAAGCTCCTGCACGTGCCACCAAGAAGGGATTTCCTTGGAAAACTAACARTGTGACCAGAGCCTGCCCAAAGCCATCCCTGCTCACTRGATTCACTTGGTGACTGCAAAGAGTTGAGGCAAATCCCCAAGAGTCCAGCTCCCCTCTCCCTGTGGAAGAGGGACCCAAATAATTCTGATAAGCACAGCAGATTTTGGCAAATGCTGGTTGTGTGCAGCAGTGTGGGGATTCCAAAGGCCTGGAAGGGTTCAGAGGGAGAGCAGGGCTTCTGAAAGCCACCAAGCAGCATTCACTTCCATGTGCAAGGCAGGAGGAGAGGCTGAGAGCAGCCAAAACCACGGAGGAGTCTGTGCAAGGGTGTTTGTGATGCCCCTGAACGTGTTGTCCCCTCTCCTGTTTGGATGCAATGCCAGGGACATGACTTGGAATGCAGATTTGTGCTACCAGTGCTGCTCACTCAGGCTGAGAGACACTTGCACTGGGGAATACAGAAATGACAAGAGCATTCCAGAAATGCATAAGCACAACCTCCACCCACGGGTTTTTTTAGAGTTTTTAGAAAGAAATCCAGGACAAAATGCAGAGTTGGGGAGAGAGGAGACAGAGATGGGAAAGGGCTCACATCTGGTTCAAAGGCATGTGTGTAAAATGTGAGARTTACAGGCTCCCAAGGGTTTGGGATGCCTTGGCTCAGCATTCTGGCATTTTTGCAGAAACTAAGCAGTGAGCAGTAAGTTTCTTTTCCTGGAGGGAGAAGGTTGAGACTCAGAGCAGCTGTCCTGGGGAATCTCATAATCCCTAGACATGACATTGCAGATCTAGAGAAGCCACCAATSCTCTTCACATCCCTCCAGCCCCAGCAGGCCTCTGCAGCACCTCAAGGCATCACTCCATTCCCCTGCAGGGCTTGCCCAAGCCTGGGTCCCATCCCAGCCGGGGTTCCCAGGTGCTGTGTGGCTGCCAAATGTCCCAGCACCCCAAACTCACCCCCAGCATCCGAGGGAGCTGCTCTGGGGCAGCACCAACCCCTCCTGGCTGCAGTTGTATTTCTGGCTGAGGAAGGAGGGTGAGGGCTGTTCCTGGGCACTCTCAGGATCTCCAGCACACCCAGGTGAGTGAGCAGAGGTGGGAAGGGAACAAGAATTTCCACGCACTCCAAAGTGGATGGTGTGGAAGCTGAACCTTCTCCACGAAGCTTCCATGACCTGTGGTGTGTTCTCCAGCGAACACCAGAGTGTATTCCTSACCCAACCCACCTCAGCTCAGGCTGGGGTGTCCTCACAGCAGGTCCTGCCCAGCTGCTGCACCCCCCTCTTCATTTGGTTGATGTTCACAGGAAAGACCCTTGCCCAGATGGGAGAAGACATGAAAGAACACAGCTCCTGCTCCCTCTGCATGCAGGTTGCATGTCAGGACATGTGCCTCGTGACAGGTTAAGAGGGCACATTTTGGGGAAGGGAAACTTTCTGACAGCTCATCCCTAGAAGGCAGGCAGGTAATTGTACTCCCAGTGGGCTCCATCCTCACCAGGAGAAGGCAGTGCCTGACTTGGGTCACGATTTGGTAATTTACAGCAGAAAAAAAGCCCTGCAAAAAGAGCAGTGAAAAGAGCAGTGATGGACTGTCCCCAAAGAGTGATGCAAAGTCTGCCACGCAAAATAAGCACAGGAGGTGGTCCCCACTTCAGTCAACTGATATTTGACAGTTCTGGGTGTCACAAGCAAAAGTCATGAAGAGACCAACCAAAGGTATCCCAAGGGACAGGCTTCCCTGTGCCAGGAGAGAAGCCTGGATGGCCAGGAAAGGCCCCTCTGGAGGCATTTCCTGCACTGCAGTTTTCCAGCTGTGCAAAAGGGGAAGTTGTTCTCACACAGTTCTCCATTTTCTCTCTCCTGGGCTTTGCACAACATCCCGTGGCTTTAAACCCAAAAGGAAAAGGTGAAAAGGGAAATGCATGTTTTCTCTCCAACCCCTTATGCTATCCACCTGTCCCACGGCCTTTCCTGTTCATTGCCTCCTTACAGAAAAGGGATTTCAGGAACAGTGTGAGATGCTGGAAAGGGAGAGAGCCAGCCCTGTAAACTCCCGAGGCTGAACAGAGAGGGAAGAGYTTTTACTGACAAAACACTGAGTGAAGACAAGGACTGTCCACCCAACTCTGTGCCGTTGTTGGAAAGAACACACATCAAGGCATCCACAGTTGGTTGAAGCTTTGAAAGATGTAAATACCTGTCCTTTGAAAGGCACTTATTCAAAACTGAACTGGGATGCAATAAATCAGCCCCCAAAAAAAAAAAAAAAAAAAAAAAAAAAAAAAAAAAAAAAAAAAGAGAGAGAGAGAGAGAAAAGAGAGAGAAGAAAGGAAGGAAGGGAAACTTCAGATTAGTCACAAAGAAGTTCCCCCGCCTGCTTCTGTGCACATAAAACAATCTCCTGGAGGCACTGTCTTCACTTCATCTCTGCTCCTGGGACAGGAGCTCACAGCCCCTGCTCCCTCTGCTGCTGCTGTGCCCCTGCCCCAGCAGCTGCTGGCATGGAGGGACAGCCAGAGGCAGAGCCCAGGGCTGGGGAGCAGGGGCAGTGTGAAAGGAAGCCTGCAGAGGAGGAATGGAAGCACTGGCCAGGAGGACAGGTTGGGAACACGCTGCACCTCGTGTCTGCGGTTGCCCAGTGGATTTTGCTGCTTGCCTGCCTGATTTACCTGGGTATGGATTTTCTGCGGCCCTCAATGGTAAGAACTCATGTCCAACCCTCTGTCTGCTGGCCCAGAAAGCTTTGTATGGGCCTTATTTTCTTTTTTTTTTTAAGGAAAGGAAAATGCATTTAAGTTTATCGCTATCCCTATTCAAGTTTTGAATCCCTTCTGTATGACAGTTTGGTTTTTTTTTTTAATTGCCTGTCCTCCAAGTAACATTCAGTTGCTCAGAGCAGGGCTTGGGCCCAAGTTTCCAGCAGAGAGACTGTTCCAAAAATGCTCTTTTCACTGACCCTGGGGGAGGGAGGTCTGACTCCCTCCCACTCTTCCCCCTCCCTGCAGTGACTTGTGCATATTTCCAATTAACTGAATGAGATCGTGTGCCTGACTGACACCCCAAAGTGTTCATGAACACCTCCTGAACTTCTGAGGTGTGCTAAATGGCAGGCAGGTGTGTGACAAAGCAGCCACCCTTGTGACAGCTCTGGCAAGGCYCCCTGAGCCCTTTGGGTGCTCTCAGCCTGCCCAGGAAGCAGGGTTAGGAGCAGTCACCTCCTTCTGTGTGTGCCTGAGGAAGGCTGGTGTGTCCAGAGTTCTGTGTGCCCAGRACACCAGAGCAAGCAGGATAAATAACAGAGATGCTTGGAGCTCACAGTGCTCCAGCACRAGCTGCAGCAAATGCATGTTTGCCTCTCTCACCTGCTTGCACACTCCTGCAGCAGCCATTTCTCCTCCCACTCCTTCTCCAGGAGCTTTGCACCACTTTAAAGCTTGTTGTGCTTCATTTTCATGCTTTCCTCCCACCTAGGCTGGGCACAGAACCAGCCAGGCAGGTAACCATGGCCTCATGCTCCAGGTCCTCTGCTGTTTAATGAAAACCCCTGTGCTCTGAACAACTTCCACTGGCCTGAGGCTCACAGTGGTTATCAAACTGCAGAACAATGATCCTGATAACAATGAAAGATAACACTTGTCATTGAGGTCAGTCCTCTTCTGCTTCCACTACTGTGGGAGAGAGAAGTTGCACTGTGAGCCAGCAGAGGAGGGCAAACCATCACAGTGCTCGAGGTGCAGAAACCTCACCCAGCTCACACTCTGGCTGTGAAGCCTCCTCTCTCAGCATCTGGCTCTCCTGTAAACATTTTCCTCTTCCAGAGGAACACAGCACTGCTGCCTGTGAGCCTTACAAAGCCAAGGCAGCAGCAGCAGCAGCAGGCAAGGGGACTCAGAACATGTCTGGAGTTTCCCTGCCTCAACAGAAACAACTGAAACAGGCTGCTTGAGGAGCAGCAAACACAGCAGATGGGAAATCCAGGTCCTGAGAATCACCAAAGGACCTTTCCAGCTTTAAACACTTGCTAACTACAGGGTCAGGACTATTATTTCTATTATTCTAACAGATAACCCTGCTGTCCTGCTCTGTGCAGGAGTGGTACATGGGGAGATCCCACTGCAGTGCAACCACAGGGCTCAGCTGGAAAATCATGGACTGACCACATCARTGTCTCCTGAAGGGCAGCAGGATGAGTCTGACTGGACTTTTGGGGCAGTTCAGGRATACTTTATGGAAGTAGGGGCACAGCAGTGTGGGAGAGGCAGGCTTGGGAGTGCTGGTCCATGGGAGTGATGAGTGGCTCTCCCTATCCTTGGGAAAAGTCTCCTCTTCTCCAAGGTGCAGAGTGCCATGCTAACTTTGTTTGCAAGGGAAAAACTGTGTTTTTTCACAGAGAGACCACATTTGAGTCCTCTCCATTGTCCTCATGGAAACATGGCTCTTAAAAATAATCCTCCTGGACTGCTCWGTGAAAGCAGAACATAAATAATGTYATGGCACATAYTCAGTAAAGTCAGCAACTGCAGCCCAGACTGTGCTTAACAAAAAGAGACAGTGATCTCCTTTCTGTCATGATACCACTTGGAGAACAAACCTCAGCTGAGATTTACAAATGAGAAAGTCAGGAAAAAGGTCAGTGCTAGTCAACTTTTGCATCTGCAATTCCCAGCTCTGCTGGAATTACCTTCCCTCTGTCACACCTTTCCTCTTGCTTGGGAGGTAAAATCCACGATCCTGGTGAGGAGAAGGTACAACTCAATTCCAGAGAACAGTCACCTGTGGGGCAGCTCCACGTGTGACACAGGCCCTGCCCTCAATCAGCCCCCTGAGGTTTGCGCTTTGTGCCGTCCAGACTTATTCCTGAAGCTTCTGCCACGTGGCACAGCCGTGGGCACAGAGTCCCAGGCAGGRGGAAAGCTCCTGTTCAGGGATGCAGAGCTGGCAGAAAGGAAGGGTCTGTGTGTAAATGGCATGGGGGAATCTGMRGCTGTCAGGAARAAGCAYCTCTGCRTCCTCAGCCCTCCTGGCACACTCTSCCACATGCCATAGGAAGGCAGAGCAGACAAAGAKAGGTCACTAACTTTGCTGTGAGCTGCCAGAGTCCTTCCAGTACCACCAATAAACTGGCTCCTCAGCAGGATTTACCAGTGGGCACCTGCCAAGTGCTTTGAGATCACGCAATAACTGCAAGAGATACAAACCCCAGGTAATTTGCATTACTGACAATGGGGCTGATCTTTTGATAAGTGCAACAGGTTTGTCATCCAGGCTGTCTGTGTTGAATACACCCTGTCCATCAGCGACCAGACGGCACAGATGGTGGTAAATGTTGTTTGATCTCAGACACTGAGCTCCCTGCTCTTGTCTTGTTGAGAAACCAGCTGGAAATCCAGGCTGTGTGAGCCAGGAGAGAAATGCTTGTGCGCTCAGCAATAAGATCAAGCGAGGGATTCAAGGCGAGGCGGTGCATGGGAGCTGCGATGCCGAGGGAGGCAGTTCCAGCGGGCTCAGCGGGCGAGCGAAGCTGGGACCTGTCAGTGCCTGCAGCCTCGCAGGGGATGCGCGGAGCATCAGCCGTGGCAGCACTAGAGGGTGCCAGAGCTGACCTTTTCCAGCAGCAGCACCCGCCTCRGCTCCGGCACGGAGCGCTCCGAGCTCCCGCAGCCTTCCCCTGCCGCCTTCCTGCCCCGAACCTGCGGGCAGTCTGTGCCCACACCCGGCCCATCCCCTGTGCCCACACCTGGCACATCCCTTGTGCCCACACCCGGCCCATTCCCTGTGCCCACACCAGCACATTCCCTGTGCCCACACCCGGCCATTCCCTGTGCCCACACCCGGCCCATTCCCTGTGCCCACACCAGCACATCCCCTGTGCCCACACCCGGCACATTCCCTGTGCCCACACTGGCACATCCCCTGTGCCCACACTGGCACATCCCCTGTGCTCACACCCGGCACATTCCCTGTGCCCACACCCGGCCCATTCCCTGTGCCCACACCCCACACATCCCCTGTGCCCA
>CADDXX010000194.1:436564-461603 GCA_902810485.1 Alauda arvensis | reverse complement strand
AAGAGGAGCAGGCAGAGCGCTGAGCCCAAGCTTTCACTCTTTGATCAGGAAAAACGCTGAAGRCTTGTGGTTGTGTAGAGACTGCAGATTTGGGTCTCCTGTGGTTATGACGAGAGACAAGTCTGAGATGCCAAGTTCAGATTGAACAATCCAGTGCAGATGCTTGGTGTTTTGCATATCTGACCAGTAAGATACACACTTCTATATTTGCATTCACTTTCTCTGTTACACTCATAAAATACAAATCACAGAGGCACAGAACGATTTAGAGTGGAAGGGACCTTGAAGATAATCTATTTCCAACCSCTCTACCATAAGCAGAGAGGGACACCTTCCACCATCCCAGGTTGCTCCAAGTCCCTTCCAACCTGGCCTTGGACAYTTCCAGGGMTGGAGCAYCCACAGCTTCTCTGGGCAGCCTGTGCCAGTGTCTCACCACCAAAATTAGGAAGAATTTCTTCCTAATACCTAATCTGAACCTGCCCTCTGTAATTTTAAAACCATTCCCCCCTCCCTTATCACTCCAAGCCCTTATCAAAAGTCTCTCTCCAACTCCCTTGTAGCCCCTTTAGGTACCCAAAGGTGCTTTAAGTTCTCCCTAAAGCTTTCTTTCCTCTGAACAACCCCACCTCTCTCACTCTGCCTTCCTAGGAGAGGTGCTCCAGCCAATTTTAAACTCATCTCAGTGCACTGAAGAGCCTCTGAGAGACACACACATCCAGTAAGAGCCTGGCCCAAGGTACCAGGAGCCCTAAAGCCAGACCCACCTCCTGGTGCCCTGCAGGAGGGTGGGACAGCCCCCCTGGCTCCCTGCTCTGCACACGATGCCTGTGTGCCAGGTGCTGTAAGCCAGGCTTGAGGAGGCCATGCACAAAACACCCTGCAGCCCCAAGCCCTTCCTTGCTCTTCGCTCTGACTCGGATGCACACACCCAGGGTGGTTTCCTGAACAAAACCAACCCTGCCCGGGGTGCTCTGGAGGGCTCAGCACTGGGCTGGAAGCTGCACTGGCTGGGAGCCACTGCTAAAACTGTATTTTATAACAATGCTATCAGATCAAGTCCGGATCAGAGCTGGCTGGCAGCAGCTGTGACACCAGGGCTGCCTGCCCTGCTTTTGGAGATGCAGCTGCTCTGCCCCTGTGGAGAATGAAACGAAAGTGGCAGCAGCAGCAGCAGCAGCAGTGAGGTGCCAGCCCCGTGCCTAAATGAGGATTTCTCTGCTTTGTTTTCCAGCCCCAGAGTGACAAAGTGCTGTGGACACACATCCGCTACACAGGTGGGTGCTGGGCTGGGGGGACCCTGGCCCCTTGTGACCCTGCAGAGCAGCAGCCCCACTGTGCCACATCCCCCTGGCACACTGGGAGGGCTCTGCACTCCACCACATCCACTTCCATGGCATCCTGTGGCCCCTAAAATACCTAAATGGCTCTCATGTGCTTGGAGCCACAGCAGTGGATATTTCTTCTGMTGGAGGACAGGTGCCAGGGGAGAGGGACCAAAATGAAACAATTGGGTTTTCCCAGAGCAGAACAAAAAACCTGAAAATCTGTGTGGATTTCTGCTGCCCTCATCTATCTCCTAAAACAATCTTGTACTCTGGGAATGAACAAGAAAGGCATTTTTGAAAATTTACTAAATGCACACGGAACCCTCTTGGGTTTTTCTGAAACAAGTCAATGGTTTCCTGATTTATGAAAAATGCAAATGATCTCCTTAGGAGGAGTGGATGAGAACACACACCATACCAAATGTGCTGCTCTGCCTGCCAGCCACATTGATGTKTGTCCAGTGTCACACCTCAAAGATAAAACCAATTATTAAATTTTTWAAAATAATACTGCAAATATTATTGACAGTTTTGATTTCAGTTAAAAGTGTGAGGCAGCAGTGAGTCCAATCTAATAGAAACTCATGTCCTTCAGAGGAAAAGCTTGAGAAATTTGCCCCCAGCCYAGAGGGGCTGTGCTCTCTGCCTGGAGCCCTTCTGGTGCCCTGCTCCCAGGGGTTTCAGCAGRGAAACCTGACCAGCATAGCCCTGGGAACTGTTACTCTTCATCCCATGAGAAAACCTTTTATGCCAAGTTCTGGTTTAATTTCTCCTTATTCTGCTCTGTATTAATTAGTTCCTCCTGCTTCTATCTCTTCACTGCTCTTTTATCTTGTCTTCTGGAAAAAAAAACAAACCAAAACCAAACCCTAAGATGGGGGCTTATGTTACCAGCATCTCCACAGAAAGCACTTTTTGTCTTACAGCTCTGGATGCTTTTCCCTCATCTTATTTACTGTCTTAATTTTCCTGTTCTTTTTATGAACCTGTGCTTTCTAAACTCACAGTGATGCTTTACTTACTGTGTGTTTCTGTATTCTAAGATACAGAATAAGTAATAGTGCATAAATAAAAATTAGGAGGAGTAATCTATACAAACCCTGTGCCAAAAAGCATGGCTTAGCCAAGAGTGGGAATCTGTAAATGTTCATGTAGATGATGTCTGGCTAGAGTAGATGATATTCTAGTAGATGATATTTGGCCTGCCCTGCTCTCTAGTTTACTCTCCCCTTTTTTACATCCTTCGATCTTCCCTGCAGTCAGGTGGTATAAAAYAACCCATTTTCTGGAATCCATTTGTCACCACGGGATCATCTTTGCTTCCTTCCATTCCAGGCAAAAGCATCAAAGGAGTAGCTGTGAATCTCACTGCTGAGCTGGGCCCCATCCAGATCAGAAATGGCTCCATCCTGGTCCCCTGTGATGGCCTCTACCTCATGTCCCTGAGGAGCTCCATCTACCTGGAGGAGGAGGACTGGCTGAAGCTGACCCTGCAGGGGACACACGAGGCCACCAGCAGCGCCCTGTGGGAGCAGATTGTGCAGAGCTCTGACAGCTCAGTGAACCTCACCACRGCTCTCTACTTCTTTGAACAGGACAGCATCACCCTGTGGACCAACTCCAACGCCATCATAAAGGATCTGTCCTTCAGCCTGGTGTTGTTAAGTGACGACAACGAGTGCTAGGCTGGAGGAGCTGGCCTGTGGACAGCAGCATGGGAAGTGCAGCCTTCCCCACAAACCTGTAGGTTTTGTACTTGTACAGACACACTGCTCTGGAATCCCTCCCTGGGGCTGTGGAGAGCCTCAGTGGGAGTGCAGAGAAACCCCAGTGCAGACAGGCTTTATGCAGTGCATGCAGGGTTTGCCTCTCAGGAGCTCTGTGCAGCTGATTTGCTACCCAGGATGGACCTTTCCAACACTGGGAAAAGGGATGTGTGGAGCTCCTGAGAAGAACAGAARTGAAAGCCAAAGAAAGTCACCCAAGCTTAGCTCACATTCAGAGAAACCCCAGGTTTCTCTCTTTACTTCACAGTATCTGTATATAGTAGAAATGTGTTGTATTTTTTCCCAAATAAAAGTCAGGTGAGTCAGGAAGATACCTCAAATRTCTTGAAGCCACGTGGAGCAGGAGGAGCATGAATCTGCCCAGCAAGATGGAAAAGAGGGAAGAGGCAGCAAGGGAATGCCTTTGGAGTGAGCCAGAGAAAGGCTGTCTGAGAGAGAAAGGCCATGAGAGAAGGTGGCATCTGGAAAGGAGCTGGCAGGAGGAGCACAGGTCCTGCACTGACTGCGGAGTTTTGGGGAGCAGCCTTTGAGAGCAGAGCCCCACTGGCTGTTGCAGCTGCCTGCAGACTACTGAAGACTCCAGGGAATATCTGGTGGGACATTTACATCTTGAGACGTGAGGTCTCAGAGGAAAATCTCCTTCAAGCACACAAACACTGGCTTGACCCMAAAGTGGTCCAGGCACATAAAAAGTTGGGCAAACATGAAGATTTGGAGRCTTCTCTCTACCAGACCAAGTGCAAGCTGCAGGTCTGTGCATCCTTTCCTCAGGGAGCTCTCAGGTGGCTCTCAGGACTGCCCTTGACTTKGTGTGCACCAGAGGCACCAGTGCAACCTGCCTGGCTCCTGCTGAGCTCACACTGCTCTCAGGGACCCTGGGCTGCTCATCCCTGTTCTCCTCACAGCCTGGGGCTGCCAGAGACAAGTCCTGCCCATGCTGCAGGCAGCACCTGACCTCAGCACAGCCAGCAGCTGGGGGATTCTGAGTTGAAGTGGGGCAGATTTTAAGGGTGAGTTGACCACGTGTCTCCCAATGAACTCCATCAACATTTCAGCATGGCACTGCTGGCTGGACATTCCAAAGCCTTTTGTTAMAAGTATTTATGTATTTAAATGATAAGAATAAGGCATAAGAATGTTGCATCAGATTTCGTAGAAATACAGGGAAGGGTTCAGACCAGGYTGTCAGCACTGAACTCCTCTTTGAAAATGCTCCCAGTGCTCTGGACTGTTCCTGCTTTGCAGAGCACTCCTGCAGAGGATCTCCTGCAGACTCAGGTGCTACAGGCAACTAAGGACATCCTCCAGGCCTTGGAGAGCTTTCCTGGGCTTTAGGCTRATGAACTTCTCTGCCTGGGCCAGGCCAGAGCCTCAGGGGAAACTGGCTGTAGCAGTTCACTCATGCAGTGCCAAGGAGCAGCTTTTCTCCTCTCAGCTGAGAAGCTGTGGCTGACTTGCACCCACGGGATGCTCACCACTGAGGGATATTTTGGGCTTTTAACTCTGGCTTACCACCACAGGGACTGAAGGCAGCTGCAGCCTGCCCCGAGGCTGGGGATCGTCACACTCCCCAGCAGAAGTGAGAATGTGTTTCTCTTCCTAAAAAATAATAAATTTTTCCTTTACAACATTTGGGCTTGTAGTGTCCCTTGGAGGTGGGGGCTGGGGCAGAAGGAGGTTGGAAGTGRCTGGTGAATGATACATGCAGTGTTTGAGCAGACATTTCCAGTGCTATGAAAACTATATGACTTTCACATACTTTTTTTTACTGTTCAGGTTTTGTTCCAGCTCTCCATGAGGGGCTGGTGCTTCCCAACAGGTGCTGACACAGGGCAGGCCATGTCAGTGGTGTGTGCAGGGGTGCACAGCACAGCAAGAAAGGTGAAGTCTAGAGAACACAGATGGATTTGTTCTTTGGAAGGCTGCACCCTTTGTTCTTGTTTAGAGCAGGAGAGGGCATTTCACACACTGATCCCACTGCACTTCCAGGCTGAACCAGGCTGACCTGCACCCATACACGTGCATGCACTTGGCTTGAAATCAAGGCTGAAACCATTCACTCCTGACATTGWTTATTTGATGGACTGACTGTCCTTATCAGTAAGTTTCCATACCATCAGCTTTTGTTTGTATATGGAGACTCTTTTCTTCCACAAGGTTCAAAGTCTCTTTGATATGAGAAAGGAGCTTGGAGGAGCTCACAGATAGTGCTGGGCTCCCATCTTACAGCCCTGTTCAGCCAGGTCAGTGCACCCAGAGTTTAGGCCACCCCTTGAAGCTGGGGGTGTGGAAGGGCAAGGCTGGACCAGGGAGTTTCTGGAGACAATCCCTGACTACAGAGGGGCAGCACTTTCTTTTTCCTGYGCTTACTGTCAATGAAAGGGGACCKTGTGGTCTGTCCTCCCTTTCCAYGAGGCCATGGCACAGGACACAGCCATCAGCTGGSTCATTCCTGACCTTTTGGTGTCAAGGCAGCCTCGTGGCTGTGGTTTTTGTCCAGCACACACAAGCTGCAGAGGTGGCCATGGTGTGCTCCCTCCCTTCTCTCTCTTCTCTGCCATCTCTCCTCGCTCACATTAAGGGTGACAAAGCTGATGTGAGAGCCATGGCCACCCCTGGGGAAGGAGCTGAGCAGGAGCTACCAAAAGTGACACAGAGCAGAATGGGATGGATGCTTCTCCTTACACAAGAAATGATTGGAAACATTCAAAGTCCATTCATACCCATGTGAAAATCACCTCATTTTCTACCACATATGGTTATCAGCAATACTGGATAATGTGGTTTTTCAGACACCACTTACGTTTCCTCAGCAAGCATGAGTCACAGCTATTGCCTGTCAGCTCCACTAGCCAGAGAGAAGGAGAAAGCTGAAGTGTGCTTGGCAAAGTGCTGCTGCTGCTGTAGGGCCAGCACTGTCCAGCTCAGGCAGCAGAAAGCACAGGAATTTAGTTTCCTTATTCAACAATCAAAAGTGGGAAGTATGGCAGAGAATCAAGCCTCCTGCAGTAACTAGTTGGGAAGGTTTGACTTACTAGGCTTTTCTCAGCAACATCTCTAACTTCAGAGCTGTTCTCTGATCCTGTTTTCCAAGGGATCAAGACCAGCCCCAGAGATGCTTGCTTCCAGCTATGGGATAATCCACCAAAGGAAGCAAATTGAGCAACACTGAGGACTGGGAGGAGCTGGTGTCAGACCAGAAAAAGACAGTGGGGAGAGTAGCAAAAGGATTTCTCATYCTCTGCAGCCTTACATGCCCTAAGGCCAGGGTCGGGAGTTTATTTGTGCCATTCTCCAAGCGGATGAGGAAAGCTGTGAGAGGCTGGCAAGCAGAGTGCAGACTGGGGGCACCTCTCCACCTCTCCCCATGGAGATGAGAAGCAGTGAGGCAACTTCCTGGCAGCTGTTCAGCATCCCAGAGCAGAACACAGCCCACATGCTGTCCTGGAAGAGGATCTCTGTGCCACCAGCAAGGAGGAGCCTGAGGACGAGAAAACCCATAAGCCAGGACAGGAGAGGGCAGGGGGGCTGGCTGAGCTGTCCCAGGGGAGCAAGGACCCTGGACACAGAGCCCAGGCAAGCACAGGGAAGGAGAGCTCAGGAGAGATGTGAAGCTGGTAGGGGTCCATGGACTGACTGTTTTTAGCACTTTAGGAATGTAGGACAGTCAGAAAGCAGGATTAAAGGAGTGTTTCTCCTGTGAGCTCACCCTCAGTGARCCAAACCTCTGCAGCCACAGCCACTGCCTCCTCAAACATCCACTTCCCCCTCTAGCACAATCACCCTTCCAGCTCCACAGCTCTGTACCCTTGCTCACGTGTTGTCCCGAGGGAGTTATGAGCCCCACCTGCTCACAAGCACAAGAGCACTCCCATTCCTGAGCCTGCATTTTGCTGGGGCTGGTAGTCCATGCTGTTCTTTGGTGGCCAGCCAAGGTAGAGGGCAAAGTTTGGGGCAGGACAAAACATGATGTGGGCACAGATGTACTTTCCTAACAATTGCTTTTGTTGTTTGCTGTAAGGCAAGATTCACACCCATTTACTGGCAATCCAGAGACCTGYTTCATTTCTTTACATAGAGAAGGTGGCACTGATCACACTGCAAAGACAAACTTTATTTAACTCAGCATAGGATCTAATTCATACAGGATACGGCAGCCCCATCATGTAAGTGCCTGAGAAAAGGCATCACTGGTGTTCAAAGGACTCGCTTTTCTTTGTCTTGTGTTGATTTAAGGGTTCTATTACTGCCAGTGTCTCCTTATTTGGTTTACTGTCATCAGCACAAACAGTGGGCAGAATGCATGCATCCCATGGGGACAAACAGATGGGACCTGGTTTCAGACTTTTTTTAGGGATTCTGTGCAGCATTTTGAATCATTGGYTGATCTGCTTCTCCCTTTGTCACTTCCCATAAGACCTGGAGACACTGACACACCTGCCAGCAAGAAACTTCTTGAATGTCTCCTGTGTGCTAGGAAAACAGCTGGACCTTACAGTCTGRAAGTCTTTTTCAGCCTAAACAATTCTGTGGCTCCATGTGTACCACCCTCAAAAATGTGAAGAACTAACCCTGGTAGCTGTTTACTCACTGTGAAAAGACTCAGATTATCTACTGTCCCCAGCATTACCCACACTTCACAAGAAAAGGTTTGCTCCAGCTTTCAGGAGAAAACTCTCRCTGCCTTTCCAGTTAGTTTCAATGACTCAAGTAATCTCCTTGTGTTATGCTAGATCCCTTTGCTAAAAATGTTCTTTCTGGAAGCAGGGCTAGGTGCTGCCTTCCCAAGCCAGTGCTCCATAGCCCATGAGCCGAATCGTGATGTTTGCACTGACTGTGCTGTCACAGAGGCAGCCAGAAACCTCATCTGCCCCATTCCAGAAAAAGGCAGGATTCCTCCTTGCTGTACCCACACCTCTGTCCCATGCCTGGGTTTGCAAAAATACCTGCAAAGAAACAGATGGAAAGACAAAACCCTGCAGTGACCCTGCAGACTTCCACAGGTATTCACACAGAGTTGGGGCCAGAGAAGCTCCAGCTGCCTGCAGGAACTGTGCTGCAGGTGTTGGTCTGAGCTGAACACCAGTCCCACCATTAACACGCCAAGATTTGAGGTCAGCACAAGAATGCTGAGTAAAGAAAGCTGTGTTAGACCACAAMAGAGGCTGAATCAGTGATCAAAACCTAAACTTAAGTGGAAACAACTGGTGATGCATCATTACCACCTGCCATGCTTCACATTGTAAATACAGCTGGTCAAAAAAGCAGAGAGAGACCAAATCACCAAAGGGTGCTGAGCAGGGAAAGCTCTGAAGGGTTTTCCAAGCAGATTGTGAAGAAGGCTTTGCTGAGAGACAAGTGGCTCCTCCATGTGTATGGGGTGCCAGCTCTCGACCTGCAGGTGAGCATTCCTGTCCTGCTGGGAGCAGCTCCTGCACACAAACACCCCAGGACACTGTGTTTGGGATCCTGGGAAAACCTCACTCCCAGACCATCTCCATGAAGAGCAGAGAGCACAGGAATCAGCCCTGGAAGGCTTCTGGGAAGGTCATGCAGGCTGGGACAGTGTCTTGGCTCAACAGCCCCCCAGGGCAAAGTGCTAAACCATACAGTGCCAGCAGTCTGTGTAACACCACCCTCACACCMAATGCATGTAAAACCACATTGTTTTAAATAAGAATTGCTGTGCTGGGAAAACAAGCGAGTCTAGTCAGAGAACATAGTCATAAGTCATAAAGGAAGAACAGAGTTCTCCCAAGTAATGAAAAATGACCTTCTCTGTYGAGGGCCATCAGCGTAAGCACAGTAATTCAGGTGTTTTGTTCAGCAGTGATGCCTGTCAGAAGTCTCACTTCTTGTGTGTGTTTTCCTTGGGCCTAAGGCTGTACTATAACCTCACTCTGAGGGAAACTTCCTCACTTCTGAGGAAAATTTTCTGGCCTTGTAATTCTGGAGCATAGTTTGGAATGAGTGCCTCTGTCTACACCAGCTCTGTCCTTGGGAGACCAGCACTGTCTGGTCACCCTGGCCCCCAGGGCATGTRACAGCAGCTTGTTTTTTTTCTCTTTGCCCTGTTTTGTGCCCTCTGAGCACAGTGAGTCAGACCTTGAGGTCTGAAACCTCGTTTTTCTCATCCTCCTGACCACGATCATCAAAGGCACGAGTATGTTAAAATACTTCAAATGAAAGTACATTTGGTCTCATTCTTGCAACACTGTTGCGCTTTCTCCAAACCCAGGAAACTGCAACAACAAATTAAGACAGACTGAGCAGGGACTGTGGTTATGGGTATTGTGTCACAAATATCTGAGGATTGCCCATCTCAGTCCAGCTGTTTCTGAGTCTGTTCTGCAGTGCTTGCATACAGGTGCAGATATGCCAGCTGTACCACGTTTTCCTCACAGCTCCTGTGAGACCAGCTTCAGCAAACAGCAAGGCATGAATTCAGCAATGTGGTGGGAAAATGAACCTCAGGCCCAGACTCASAGTTTCATTTGAAATGGTCCTGAATTGCTGTGGTGGCTTTCCACAGCTTGAAACCCCAGCCTGGCCACTGGGGGGTTGCAGCAATCACTGACACAGCTCAGAGGATGCAGAGCTTTGCTCGCTGCTGCTGTGTCACAGCCCAGGGATGTGTGGAGTCCCTGGAACCACTGGAAATCACACCCAAAGTCTGGCCCTGGAAGAATTACCATGGACACTGCCCTGTAAGGCCTGGTGACACTCTGCAATCCTACMTGATGTCCAAATCCCCCTGGTTTCTTCTTTCCCTGTTAATCCATTGCTTGTGGTACCCCAGTGACCGGCCCTGCCCTCCCCATAGGTCACTGACCTCACCTGTCACCCTGTACTGCCTCAGGGTCACTGGGTGCCCAAAACCACACTTAAGGCAGAGCCAGACACGTTAGTCCTCTTTTGACCTGGATTCCCTTTGGAACCTTGGAAATAAACCTTGCTGGAATTGATCTGGGCAAAGAGCCTTCTGCCTGTCCTTGCTGAGCCAGCCCATGGCTGTGGATGGGTGAGTTTGATTGCCCTGCCTGATTTCCCYMAGCAGCCTTTCCACTGGAGAGCCTGCCTGRGGCCTGGRTAAAGGCTTTGCTCCAAACCCCTCACTGCTACAGGGATGACTGCAGCAGGAGGTGACACAAACAGGCAAGGGGCASAAGGCAGCCTCAGACAGGGCTTAGGGCAGGTCCCCATCAACCACAGGGCTCAGGGAGCAGCCAGCACAGGCAGGACTTCACACACACACACACACACACACTGCCTGCAGCCCCTGTCCCCCTCATCCAAGGGCTGTGAGAAAGGACACGTCAGCACTGGAGTTCTGCTCTCTGTTCCTGGACCTGGTTTTGGTGCTTAGCCAAAAACAGGGCCTGAAGCACAATCCAAGAATGGWGTGGCACCCATCACAGCCTTGCAGCTGGAGCTGGGGTCCCTGTGGCTCGTTCTGCCTGTCCCATCCCTTTGCAGGGTGGCACAAGCTCAGCAGGAAGGTTGAGGTGGCTGCCATGCAGCAGTGAGAGAGGCCTCATGGTGGGTGCAGGTTACATAGAGGTAAAACCTTGTAAAAGAATGGCCTTGTAAAATCAGGCCTTGATATTTCAGCTAAGTTAACAACTAGCCTGTAAAGTTCCTGTGAAAAAAGAATTATAAGAATCAGTTTGTACAACAATCTATTCTTGTGAGAAAAACAGCTTGCACCTGCAGGAAGAAAATTCTACCCATATAAAACACTCACTTCCCAGGAGCCAAAAAATGTAAACTGTCTAAAAAGAGAGAGGTTTGACAAACACGTACACTAACCACTGCCAACCAACGAACTGAGTTCCAATAAATCACTAGCCCATTAAATTAAAACACGGTGCCTTCTAATATTCCTATAAATATGAGCTATGTAAATAAAGATTTATCAGTCTACATAAAAAACCAAGTGTCTTATCCATCTCTAGTGTGACAGGTGCAAGTGTCACCCGAGGCTGAACAATGCCTGTTGCTTGTCATGGGTTTTTTCCCCAAGCAAAAGCAGGCCAACATCACCAGCAGAGTTCAGTCTTTTTTTTCTCTGATTTTCCCAGAGAAATGAAGGTTTAGGTTATTTCCCATCTCCATCCACATTGCCACAGAACTTGAGCAGGGTGAGAAGAACCCTGAATTGATGAGCAGGCACACTGAGCTCTGTCAGGGTGAGAAAATTGGCTGCCCAGGGAGCTTCAGGCTCAACAGAGACACTTCTCACTACAATACCTGCCAGTAAGCTTGGGCAATCTTGGGGGGAAAAGATGCCTGGGATCTCCCTGCATTTCTGGATATCTCCTGATGTTCTGGCAGGTGATGCACGTACAGGAAGTGGGAGCTCAGATGCGTGGGGGAAACTCCTGGATCTTAGTAAACAAAACCAGCACTGTGAGGATGTGGAGGTGGGAGCTCCCAAGGGATTGCTTCACAGCAGGAGTGAGGGGGAATGTCACAGCCCTGTCACCACAAGACCTTTCTTGCAGCAGTTTCCGGGGATGCCCTGAGGTCAGAATTCCTGCAAACATAACAAACCCCTCCTTTCCGGCTGCACGTCCTCTCGGTGCCCTCACCTCAGGAGAGCACATGAGATCACCCTGCCAGGTGCTCTGTGGGCAGCTGAGATCTGTCAGCAGCCTGTCCCATTTGGGAGCCCATAAATGACATCTCATTCAATCCAAAGAAGCAGGAAAGAACTTTCAGTTMTTTTGCCTGGGGACGCTGATGGGAAGGGCTTCCAAAGGAGGTTGATGATTGAACCAAAGCAACAGCTCCCAACTGGTAATGCCAGCTCATCAGTTTCTGGGCTGGGCAGAAAATTCCACTGTGGCTGCAAAACTGACCGAAATCTTAAGTTTTCTTCTTCCCGAGTCTCAAGCTTTTCCTGTTCTGATAGTAAATAGACAGGGCAGCTGAATAAACAGAGAGGGTCAGCTTTCACTTTCGACCCTCCAGGCACCACATCAGGTGGTGTTCAGCTGCTTGTCCCACTGTGAGCTGTGCTTTGGGAATTGCCTTGTCTCCYTTCTCCCAGCTCCCTGCTAAAACAAACTCCTAAACTGGTGTCAGCATCATGGTAAGGGTGTGCAGAAGCCAAGCACGGGTTGCTGGAAAACCTCCCAAATACAGGGATGATCCCAGTGGTGAGAAGAGGGTCAGCAAGCAGGGGGTTGAGGACACAAAGTACTCAAGTGGCAGCTCTTGACACAGTCTCTCAAGCATCGTGCCTTTGGGAGGTCCACTGACAGGTTAGATTTAAGGGTAAGGTTGGTGAATGTGATATATGGCCTGAAATAATTCATGTTTTAACTGCTATATTAAGTGTTATAATGTTATATTATAAAAACCGAAGTCGTGCCACAATAAAGGTTGGGATGGGGACTGTGGAATGTGCACATTAAGATCATATCACTGCTGCCAGTAAGCCTGGAGACCAGGATTTGCAATAGAAATAGATGGATGGACTCACAAATCAGATCGGTATTGGACTGGTGATGAGAGCAGTTACTGAGATAACATCAGCACCGATACTGAGGATAACATCTGAATGGGACTCCTTGGAAATCCATTCAAACACYCATCTCTGTCCGGAAAACTATTCAGCAGTCCAGCAACGTTGGACCAAAAGATTTTGGATGAATATGCAACAAGGACTGGACACCGAATAGACTGTTGCTGTATGGCCTCTGGGCAGAAAAACAGTATAAGAACTGGCTGCTCCGAGCAGACTTTGTGAACTGGGGGTGTACAGGGCGATAGAGACTGTACCTGCATTCACCCAGTGCCAATCCCGGGCTCGGCTCTGCCTTTTGTTGTGGCTTCCTGGCACTCTGTCAGTCGATTTCATAACAAATTTATTCTGATATATTTTAATTGGACGTGCAAATCCATTTGATTTATAACAGTTCTGGTGACCCCGACGTGATACAACTTTGGGGCTGTGGGGTCCCCCACTTTCCACTTGGAAAGGTGCCTCCGCTGATTTAGCGGTCCGGCGGAGTGGGGAGATCTCGGCTTTCCAGCTGGATCTCGAACCAGTTGGGAATAGGAGCCAAATACAAAAGGGGTTCTGGGGAAGCTAGCTTAGGAGCTCTCAAGGAGAACTCGGGAAAGACAGGAAATCTTTTGGGGGCCAGCAAATTTCACTTGTAAAAATCTACATGCACAAAGAATCYGCGTGAGAAGAAGGCTGTAAGTATCACGTGGTTGAGTGGGGTGACCCTGTGTGTGTGTGTGAGTGAGATGTGACCTGGTCACGAAGCGAGTGTGGACCCTGCGATCGCAGTTCTGTTCTCCCACGAGGGAAATGGTCAGTCAAGGGGGAAGTTGGTGCGGACAGGGTAAAACCTGTGTTTCACACACACAAACTCAAAAACTCACAGAGAGGTTTTGGGTGGTCACCAGGGAGCTGAGAGGAAAGGGACGTCCTTTAGGGGTTCGGGGACTGGAAAGCCTCTTTAGCTCGGGTCGGATTAGACCCACAAGAAAAAGATCAGGAAAAGGGAGAGCTCTTTACCCGCCCAAAAACTCTGTAATATGGTCGATTATGGAGCAAGTAAGCTGGTAAAAATCGAAACACGAGACCTGGTACTAAGGAAGTGCACAAGGGAGAATGAGTGGTGTGTTAGTAATTGGTATATCGGTATACTTTCTTGAGGTACAATCAGAATCAGARGAACGGTAGTTTGTGGTTAAGGAAAGAAAAATGGGGCAAGCACATAGTAAGAAGTCTAAAGATTCCTTGAAGGGTTTGGTAAAGAAACTCGAGGAGTACATCCCAGAGATTCCTTTAGATAGCCTTCTAGGGTGGGTGCTAGAGGAATGAGGGGGAAACCTCATTCCTCTAGCATAGAGGAAAAATGAAGGAAAAACTAGTTTATTATTGTATAGTGGTTTGGGGAGGAAAGGAGATTGGGGAACACGTTGTATGGCCAATATTTGGGACTTTTGATAAATGGACTTGTAGGGCTTTAAGAGAATTTGTTAATAAGAAATGCACGGGGGAAAGGGAGGAACGGGAGCATGCCGAGCTATGGGAACAGCCTAATACCAGGCTTTTTGCGATGAAAACTAAAAACTCATCAGAAAAACCAGCCGATAATTGGGAACCCCTAGACCATCTTCCCCCTCCCTACCTGATGCCACCCTCCTTACAACCCCAGGCTCCCCCGCTGGAGAGTCCTGGGGCCCCTCCCCCACCTTGTCAGGGAGCCCAGGCCCCCTTGTCTGCAGTTTCCAGGTTGCAATCAGAGATATGACCACCCCAAGCAGAACTTTTACCACCTTTCGGGGGTGCAATCCCACCACCAGACAYGATTCCAGTAGCAGGGCCTGTTTCTGCACCCCAACCCCCTTAAGGCAGAGCTATTTTTCCAAGATCCCATCCCCAGTCCTTATCCTTCCATGGAACAGGACAAACCGAAATTCATTCCTACCCCACCTTCGGTACGGACGCGGAGACAGGCGAAAAAGGCTGAGGAAGAGGAGAGTGGGGAGGAAGGACAGCCTAAGCTCCTTCCATTGCAGGAAGTGCCGATGGCTCCGGGAGTGATAGGTTATGTAAACGTGCCCATTAATACATCAGRTGTAMGGGCYTTCAAAAAGGARATGGGTCAATTAAYGGACGACCCCTTCAGAGTCACAGATTGGTTAGATGAATTTTTAGGAACAAGCATATACTCATATGAGGATATGGTAGCAATTTTAAGATTGTTATTTAATGTAGAAGAAAGAGAGATGAACATGCAAGCTGGTATATGAGACTGGGAAAGGAGAAATCCTCAGGGAACAATGGGAGAACTGAAGTGGCCCAGCCAAAACCCAGGGTGGGATGCCCAGACCAAGGAGGGTCGGAGAAATATGATAGACATGCGAAATCTGGTAATCCAGGGCATTCGCAAGGCAGTGCCTGGGGGCCAAAATATTAGTAAAGTTTTTAGAGAATGCCAGGGAAAAGACGAAACACCATCAGAATGGCTAGATAGGCTACAAAGGAGTCTGGAGATCCACTCTGGGACGGATCCTAACTCCCCTGTTGGGGAGGGGTTGTTAAAAGACTTCGTAGCGAAGTCTTGGGAGGATATCAGAAAAAAGTTAGAAAAGATAGAAAACTGGAAAGGAAGAAGCCTACAAGAACTGCACAGGGAAGCTCAGAAAGTAAATATGAGGCAGGATGAGGAGAGGCAAAAAGCCCAGGCAAGGGTCTTGGTTCCAGCGGTTAGAGAAGCTCAAAAACAGCAGCAAAACCAGGAGCACAGACATCGGGGAAACCAGGGAAAGAAGCCTCATATAAAAAGCAATCACCTGCCCCGGTAAAGGGGAGGCCTGAGAGTCAGGGAAATAATCTTGAATRTTTCTACTGTAAGGAGAAAGRGCACATTAAAYGCCTGTGTAAAAAGAGAATGAAAGACGAGGCTATTTTCCAAGAAGACTAGGGGTGTCAGGGGCTTTTTATTCTGGGGTCCAGACCATCGGAAGAGCCCATGATAAAGCTAAAGATAGGACCTCAGAAAGAGATAACAGAGYTTTTAGTAGATTCGGGGGCAGAGAGGAGTACAATTGAGAAATTACCTCAGGGGTGTGAAAAGAGCACAGATACCATGACTGTAATCGGTGCAAAAGGGGAGCCTTTTAAAGTYCCAGTAATAAAAGGTGTAGAAGTGGAAATAGATAGTAAGCTATGTTTAGGAAATATGCTGTTAGTTGAAGAAGTGGACTATAATTTGTTAGGTCACACAAAGATACAAAGCTCCCCCATTATGTAGATGATTTACTAATAGCAGGAAATACAGAAGAAAGCGTGAGGGAATGTACCRTTGCCCTGTTAAACTTCCTAGGGGAAAAGGGGTTAAAGGTRTCTAAGGCTAAACTACAGTTTACTGAACAAGAAGTAAAGTATCTCGGACACTGGCTAACAAAGGGAAAGAAGAAATTAGACCCAGATAGGGKTGCTGGAATCATTGAATTACCAGYRCCTCAAACAAAGAGGGAAATTAGRCAAGTGTKAGGGCTATTAGGCTATTGWAGACAATGGATCGAGGGTTATAGTGACAAGGTAAAATTTTTGTTCGAAAAGTTAACTGCAGATAAGATAAAATGGACAGAGGAAGATAACAGAGAATCTAGMATGATAAAAGAAGTATTAATARCTGCCCCAGWCTTAAGCYTYCCCGATGTAAGGAGGCAGTTGCAGCTTTTTGTAGAYGTAAGCAATCACACTGCCCATGGAGTTCTAACCATGGGAGTGTGCAGGGAGCAAAAACCTACGGGCTATCTCTCGAAACTCTTAGACCTGGTGAGCAGGGGCTGGCCCACTTGTTTGCAAGCTATAGTGGCTGTGGCATTATTGGTAGAAGAGGCAAGAAAAGTCACCTTTGGAGCCCCGCTGGCAGTATATACCCCGCATAATGTGAGAGGGATTTTACAGCAAAAAGCAGAAAAGTGGCTTACAGACTCGAGATTGTTAAAGTATAAAAAGAGGCCTACCTGTGCATTCTCAGGATCTGGAGTTAAAAACTACAACTGTACAGAACCCGGCGCAGTTTTTGTTTGGGGAAGCCAGTGAAGGTTGTACTCATGGTTGCACTGAAATAATTGAGTTGCAAACAAAGATAAGACCTGATTTGGAGGAGGAAGAGTTAGAGGAAGGCGAAAAATGGTTCGTAGACGGATCAGCAAGGGTTGTGGAGGGTAAGAGAAAATCTGGATATGCTGTGGTTGATGGTATTAGAAGTGAAGTTGTGGAGTCAGGTTCTTTAAGCCCTAGCTGGTCCACTCAAGGGTATGAGTTGTTCGCAGTGTTACAAGCACTAAGGAGATTAAAAGGGAAAAAAGGCACCATTTTCACTGACTCCAAATATGCTTTTGGAGTGGTGCACACATTTGGTAAACCTTGGGAAGAAAGAGGATTAATCAGCACTTGCAGAAAGGGGTTAATTCATGAAGAGTTGATTAAAAATATCTTAGACGCAATAAGGGGACCGGAGGAAATAGCGGTGGTGCACATAAAGGGACATCAGTCAGAACAAATTTTCAGGTTCGAGGAAATAACTTAGCAGATGAAGAGGCTAAAAGAGCAGCACTCTCAGTGGTCAGGGTTCCTGAAACTGAGAATCTAGAGGGACAGGAGTTTTCTGCCTGTCCTACTCAGAAGGAAATCGATGGATATAAGGAAATGGGGGGAATCTTAGAGGATGGAAAGTGGAAATTGCCCAACGGCAGGGAATTAATCTCTAAGGGTTATATGAGGAAAATTTCACAGAGGTTACATCAGCAAACCCATTGGGGAGCACAGGCATTGGCAGAACAGTTTTTGAAATTTTTCGGCTGCAAGGGAATCTACGAGATAGCAAAGCAGGAGGTACAAAATTGTATGATATGCCAGAAAATAAATAAAATCAGGACAAGGCAAGCCACCCTGGGAGGTCGGCCACTGGCTTATCGACCATTTGGGAGGGTTCAGGTAGATTTTACTGAAGTTCCAAAAGTTGGGAGATACAAATATTTATTGGTCATGGTAGATCAGTTAACCCGATGGGTGGAGGCTTTTCCTTGTGCCCGAGCCACTGCACGAACTGTTTCTAAATTCTTGCTGGAGGAAATTGTACCGAGATTTGGGGTAATAGACTCCATAAATTCAGATTAGGGCACACATTTCACATCTAAAGTGATAAAGCAATGAGCAGACGGAATCAGATGGGAATATCACACCCCTTGGCACCCTCAGAGTTCAGGGAGGGTGGAGAGGATGAATCAGACACTGAAAGCCCAACTCTTGAAATTAATGATAGAAACTAAGATGTCATGGGTAAAATGTCTCCCTTTGGCACTACTAAATACCAGGACACAACCTCATTTGGAGACCGGATTATCCCCATTTGAAATGCTTTATGGGATGCCCTATGAGCAAGGATGCCCGCGGGACATCCGAGGGTGGAGGATAATCAAATTCAACCTTACTTAATAGCGATTAACAAAAATCTCCAAGAGATGAGGATGTGCGGGCTGGTGACACAGAATACTCCACTGGGATTTTCCATATACAAAATAAACCTGGGAGATAAGGTATTGGTCAAGTCTTGGAGGGAGGTGCCACTTGTGCCTCATTGGGAAGGTCCCTTTKTTGYCCTCCTAACAACAGATACAGCCATACGGAACGCCGAGAAAGGTTGGGCCCACGCATTGCGGGTTAAGAAAGTCACTGGATTTGAGGAGGAGGAGCCCGGGTAGAAACTTGCATCTCCGCCGGGGGMTCTGAARCTGAAACTCCAGAGACTGAAYAGATGAACAACRARTAYRCRATAAGGTGCTCAACYCYKGGTTGTCCGTGTTTYCCATGGATMCATTATAGGTGTGGATATTGTAAGGAGGTTTGGGTCATACATTGTGAAAGGGGGGCTAGACCTATTGGGTTGTGTTCAAAGTGCTATAAGATTGAGTTAATCTGACCACCTTATTCCTCAGGCTAGCCACACAACGTGGAATTATAGAATTAGACTCAAGGGAATGGTTTCAGTGCTTCACCCACAGGGTTAGGGGGAAATTTAACAAAAGGGCACAACTGCTCACAGTAGAGTGTCAAAAAACAAATTGTTGAGTGCCTTGCACTGCAGGAGAAGTAAAAGCAACATGTTGGGGGGTTTTTAAGCCGAGATATGAGGCCAGGTCAGACTATCGGGACCCAGAGGAAATCTCTTGCTGCCAAGAAGATGGTTCTCCTTGCTGCTGGAGGCACCCCGGTGGGCACAGGCAAAGGCAGAGGAGTACTCCTGTGGGTTATCCTGACAATCCTGTGCCTAGTCGAATGCCAGGTAATGGGCCTTCAGGTGGAGAAATGGCCAGACATTAGGCAGCCAAGCCCTATGAGAGGGTGCGGGCTTTGTCTCAAGAATGTCCCGGAGGAAAGACACCAGAGCCAGTGTGATTGCCCAGAGGATGCAGTGGTAAGGCACTTCTGATGTAACAGCACTCTATTTGAAATTTGCAGATTGGTGGGGAAACTAGTTTGTTTGAATCCCCAGGCCAAGCCCAAGAAGAGGAGGTCAGAACTAACTCACCAGGCAGACAAGTACCAGAGGACAAAGAGAGATGTGGGGTGGGCACCCAATATCCAGACATACAACCAATGTAATCGGATGGTATGGATGGGAGGTAGGAAAGAGTCGACCTTTGTGGCCTACCTCCAGGTGAACAAATGGTGTTATGATAGTGAAAAACTTGGGATATGCTCTCTCAATGGGAAAACATATTGGGTGGGAAAGAATCTTAAGTATGGAAAAATTCCATCCAAAAATGAACCTATCATATTGGACCTACTTGGGGAAAATGATGAAAGAACTTGTTTAAAATAGGAGGAAGTTTTTTGCTTCATGGAGAATCCGGAAGGCTTGGACCCGGAAAACAAGATTAAGCAGATATCTCAGGAGGTGAAAAGACAGGAGTCCATAGCCAGGAAATAGAAATTGGAACAGGAAAGGATGAAAACACTAAGTGAACAATATGAGAAATTGGAGAAACAGTATGATGATGGGGTTCTCTCAGCATCAGATAGGAATTTGTTTTTAGACTTAATGCAGGAAATAGCCACTGAACTCGACCTGTCCAATTGTTGGATCTGTGGAGGTCTAAAATCTGCTGAAAAATGGCCCTGGAAAGGTGAAGGTCTGGTTCCAGAACAACTTTTGAAATGGAACAGCAACCAAATTTCAAAAACGATTCTCAGACCAGAAGGGTGGGTGTTAAGCCAGAAAGTAATTGGAACTTTCTGTATCATCAGAGAAGGAAAGGAATATACTGAAGTGGTAGGGTATACACCTTGTATATCCACCCTGGCAGTAAATTCGGGTAACAAAACCAAAGTCTGGCAACCCGAACCTCCCTCAGGGTATTGGAGTAAAGAGAAAACTGGAAAATGTGAGTGGGAAGACCAAATTGGATTATGTTGGCACCCAAGTTCTGGAGCCAATCCTTACCATAGCCTGGCAGACTTTAGGGAACAGTGGGAAATCCCTGAATCTAAAAAGATAAGATGGAAAGCTCCGGCAGGAATTTATTGGATATGTGGGAAAAAGGCGTACAGCGAGTTGCCCCAGAATTGGAAAGGGTCTTGTACACCCAGAATGATTCAGCCATCCTTCTTTATCCTGCCCAGATCAGAAAGCAACCAACTGGGGGCCCCCTTATACGAAATCTTGGGTAGGGAAAAGAGGGAACTGAGGAAGGAACTCCCCAAGGCAGGGGGGAACCAAAAGTGGGGAAATGAGGACTGGCCAGTAGAGAGAATAGAGTATTACAGACCAGCTACATGGGCCCATGATGGAAGTTTGGGATACCAAACTCCCATCTACCTGCTGAACCGACTCATAAGATTGCAAGCAGTAGTGGAAATTGTTTCCAACCATACCTCTGATGCTTTAGAACTTTTGGCAAAACAACATTCATAAATGAGGGCATTTGTGTATCAGAACCACATAGCCCTGGATTATTTACTAGCAGAGGAAGGTGGGGTATGTGGAAGGTTAATGAGTCAGAGTGTTGCATAGGAATTGACGATTATGGGGAAACAATCTGGGGCTTAGCAGCTGAGATAAAAAAGGTGGCCCATGTCCCTGTACAAAAGTGGAATTTGATCCTGCAAGCATCATGGTGGGATCAACTATTTGAGGGGGACTGGTGGAAGAAGGTAGGATTCTTAATACTTGCTCAGTGGCAGGTATAATTTTCCTACCATGCTTAATTCCTTGTTTTTTTCAACTAATACATTCAGTTGTACAAGGAATGCAGGTCGCAGCTATGCCAGTAGACCCAGAAATGGCCACAGGGAAAACAGGGAATGCTCCCCCAACCTATAAGATTATGAAATTAAAGGAGAAAAAGGAGAAGAAGATAGGATTGCCGAGGTCATAGAAAAATTTGGAATAAGGGCAAAAGAGGAGTCAGAAGAATATGACCAATATTGTACCGCTCATCACAGAATTTGGCATGACTATAAAGATGAATTTTAAAAAGGGAAGGTACCTTAAGAGTGATTATGCACAATAAAAGAGTTTTTTGTTTAATGTTTTCTGGTTTTGTATGTTGTCAGAACATGAATTCATGTATTGATGTAAAAGGGGAGGGATTGTCATATATGCCCCAAAATAATTCATGTTTTAACTGCTATATTAAGTGTTACAATGTTATATTATAAAACCCGAAGTTGTGCCACAAAAAAGGTTGGGATGGGGACCGTGTAATGTACACATTAAGATCATATCACTGCTGCCAGTAAGCCCAGAGGCCAAGATTTGCAATAGAAAGATGGGTGGACTCACGAATCAGATCGGTATTGGACAGTTGATGATGATGAGGGCAGTTACTGAGACCATCAGCACCGATACTGAGGATAACATCAGAATGGGACTCCTCGGAAATCCATTCAAACACCCATCTCCATCCAGAAAACTCTTCAGCAGTCCAGCAACGTTGGACCAAAAGATTTTGGATGAATATGCAACAAGGACTGGACACTGAATAGACTGTTGCAGTATGGCCTCTGGGCAGAAAAGCAGTATAAGAACTGGCTGCTCCGAGCAGACTCTGTGACCTGGGGGTTGTAACAGAGCAGTAGAGGCTATACACGCGGTTCACCCAGCGCCGATCCCGGGCTCAGCTCTGCCTTTTGTTGTGGCTTCCTGGCACTCTGTCAGTCGATTTCGTAATAAATTTATTCTGATATATTTTAATTGGACGTGCAAATCCATTTCATTTATAGCAGTAAGGGTGTGTAGAAGCCAAGCACGGGTTGCTGGAAAACCTCCCAAACACAGGGATGATCCCAGTGGTGAGAAGAGGGTCAGCAAGCAGGGGGTTGAGTACACAAAGTACTCAAGTGGCAGCTCTTGACACAGTCTCTCAAGCATCGTGCCTTTGRGAGGTCCACYGACAGGTTAGATTTAAGGTTGGTGAATGTCCTTAATCAGAGGAAATATACTGGATTTGGGTGAAAATCCCTRATTTCTGCCAAATCCTCCAAGGAATGCAAATCAGCAGTTGGATAAAATCAGTGGAAGGGTTGGACCAAATCCTATTTTGATACAAATGAAGACACACTCCCACAGRCAGTAATTTTCTCTTAATTCCTTTCCAGATTGTTTCCATGATTAATGTAAAAAAAAAGGGCTTCATTTCAAAAATAACAGAGGTTTTTTATCAAAGCCAAACAAAAGCCTTAAGAGCGAAACAAAATGTCAAACCCTTGAGTCTGAACTTGTAACATTTTTGTCTTTGTGGAAGAGCAGAAGTTTCTCTTTCCTGATCTTTACAAATTTTCAGTTCATAAACCAGACAGTCACACACTCCCAGGGAGGTTTTACATACAAGCCATGGGATCTGTCCAGGACATTCCCCTGATGTGGGGAAGTCTGTGCAAGGAAGCACAAATCTGGGGAACTCAGCACTGATAATGCACAACGGTGTCTGAAGGGATGGATTTTTTTCCTTGCTTCTGGTCTGAGGATGACTCCTGTTTTTCTAAACCTTGCTGGAGACAGCAGTAAGAGGAGCTCAGCTCTGGGAAGAAAGACAAAAGCAAATGTGCAGAGAGGATAGGCAGCACCCAGCTGGGTGGGGAGGCTGTGAGTGTTGGGTGGCAGAGCTGGCTGAGCTCAGCGAGGCCCAGCACTGAGGTCACTGTTTGGATGTCTCTTCCCCAGCTTCTAGRCAAGCACGAGGGGAGAAGRGGCTGCCTTGGGTGGTTGATGGGGATCCCCAGCCTGCTTCCCTCAAGGCATTTCCACTGTGCCCCTGGACAGAGCTCAGAAACCACCCAGCAAGTGAGCATGGGAAGGAAACTCCTGCTGAGGAGCTCTGACCTGGAGCCACGGGGTGTCTGGCAGCACAGTGCGGCCACAAGCCGCCAAGTCAAACCAGCTGAGAGCAGGAGAGGCTGCTGTGGGTCCCAGCCCAGCAGCCAAACCAGCCAGGGGCTGCTCACAGTGTCTCAGGCGTGAGCATCCTGTCCCCAGGGAGCAGAGGCAGCATGAGGGACAGGCACTGCCCCGTGCCTGCTGGCCTGTGCTCCTGTTTGTGACGCTGTGAGCCACAGCACAGCGTGGCTGCTGAATTTATGACATAGCTTGCTCACCACAAACTGCTCATGGGGGAGCTTTTTGCTCTTCTGGATGGCCCAGTGCCATGGATTCCACAAAACCCTGTGCTGGGCTATCCAAACCCTTTATTCCAGAGAKTTTTCTCCACCAGACCTCAGCCTCCATCCCAGGCTCATGGGTGGTCAGAGGAGAAAGGATCATCCTGAGCTGCATCACTCTGGGAAGACCAAAGAGGAGCCTGCAGCTGCAGGACCCTGCATGGACCCTCGGACCCACAAACATCAGGAGGGTGATGTGGGATCTGTGCTGCTGCTCCTTGCACAGTGAGCTCAGATAGCAGGGAGCATCTCATTAAATGAACAGACAGCAGGATTAAATGGAAAACAGGGTTTTCTAGAGGTTTTCTTCATGTGATAGGCCATATAAAATAACCTGCTGAAGTCATTGCTGTAAGAGGAAGCTAAAAGGTTAGAYAGGCTCAGAAAGCAGCAGATCCACACACAAGGAATCCCTCAGAAACCACTGCAAGGAAAGAAGCAGAATACACATCAGACCTTGTGTCTAAGGCAGGATACCACACAGGATGGGCCTCTGAGCCCACTCAGCTTAACCACTGTTATACAAGATCCAATGGAAAGGGCATCACTCCAAGAAATGGGTCCCCAGAGCTGAGTCCTGGCAGGCCAGGCTGTGTGTGCCCAGCGTGGGCAGCTCCGTGCCYCATGCTAGCACTGGATATCCCTGTGGCAGTGCTTGTCATCTGCTGCCCTGCCAGGGCAAGAAATCCCCTCTTGCAAGGCTCCTTAAGGGCAGGGAGTTGTGCAAGGCAGCACTGGAGGTGCTGACGACACAGCCCCAGCTCCATCAGAAGGCAGCCGTTCTTCAAATGCACGGAGGAAATAAAAGCAGCGTCTGGTGATGCAATGGGGAGAAAGTGAGCAGGGGGAAGCTATGAAGACATCCATGCACRAGGAAAGGAGGGTTTAATTAGCACAGCCACCCCCAAGCAATGCTCTAGGCAGCAGGGACAGCCCAGGGCAGGGGCTGGGGGCTCACCCCACGGCTGGGCTGTGCCCACTGGGGAGCACYGGGGAAGGCAGGAGGTGCCTGGCTCACAGTGCACAGCACCCTGACGTTGTTGAGCTAACAAGCAAGTCAGATTTTCAGCCAGCATTTTCAGAGCTGGGTTTCTTGGCAGGCTAGCCCAGAACGGACACACAGCTCCAAGCTGAGTGACAGCAAGAGCAGGGCAGTTTCATTTCATCAGGGAGGGCAGAAACAGAGAGAGGCAGACTGCCAGGCACTGATGCAATGTGAGGTTCTGAGCTCCCAGTCTTTCTGAAGGATCAGAAGAAGGAAAATTTCATTGTCTGGGTGAGTGATGCAAGCCTCCCAGCCCTGGGCTGGGGAAGAGCCTTGCCAAGGTTTCACAGCTTTCAGAAGGATTTCTTCTTTCCCATCTCAGCWATCTGGGATCTCTGCCAGAGAAGGAGTAGGATGGGTGACGAAACAAACAGTACTTCACTTTCCTAAATCAATTTGTAAGGCAAGTGAAAGAGCCAAACCAGGTAACAACTGCTCTTTTCCTCCACTCCTCCCTCTGGGCTCCTTGCCACAACATGCCTTGGGTATGCCAGGCACCCGTGCACTCCACAGCATACCCAACAGCTCAGAAACGTCACACAAAAATGAGTCCCAGCCTTCTGTACACAACCTCCCACACTGGAAAAGACATTGCTACATACCYGTTCCTTGCCAGAACATCACCACCCTCATTGTAAAAGAATTCTTCCATACATCTCATCTGAACTGATCTTTT
>CADDXX010000194.1:256833-413910 GCA_902810485.1 Alauda arvensis | reverse complement strand
GAGTATTCAAAGGTGAGGAAATGTTAGAATGAAAGCTGCTTTGCAAATGCTAAATATAATTCYAGTTACCTGTGTGCAGGTGAACCACACATTCTCAGGACACCAGGTCTCATTTGCTGCACAGCAAATATCATCCATTAGGGATGGATCTGATCCAGYAAGAAAGGAAGATCTCGTCTCCAATTTAGAACAACCACACCTGTGCTCTGTTAGCTCAGCTCAAATACAGACCTTAATTCAGGCATACAAAGTAAAGACAGAGCCTTGGAGCCTACCTTCTGCTAAACTGATCCTTGGGCACCTAAAATTAAATTTTAAGTCAAAGTACTTAATGCCACCTCCACCTCCCACTCAAACCCCAAACTGCAATGTCACACCCAAACACTGATGACACTTTTCTAGTTGTGAAGTGGCAGCTGCCTGTTTCACTTGTAGTTTGAACGGAGCCTGTCCTATTGGCATAGGTATCCTCAAGTCCAAAAATACCACCAGTCCCTGATCMAGCAGCATCCTTCCTCCTCAAGCCATTTGCAGTGCCAGATATCAAAATTTCACCTCCCTTCTTCCCTGATCCAGCTCTACAGGGATCTGTCAAAGAATAAAATAAACCAGCCAACCAACCACAAAAAACCAAAACACAACAACCACAAAAAACCCCCACACAAACACCACACCCACTGCCAGCTCTTTACACCAGGACAAGCTGGGACTCAATGTTCTTTTCCCTCAATAAGCAAAACCCACAGCAGTTTGAAACAATTAATTGTGGGTGTACTACCCAAGCACAGACGTGAATTGCAGACCACAGACACGGTGCTGCAGCCAGCAGGGATGACTTTGGGATGACAACTGCCAATGACAGCAGGGATGGGTTTTTGATCTAGGGTCTCACCTAGAGTGGAAACAGTGCAAAGGAAGAGTTACTCCTGTGGGGAGGCATTGGCATCCAAGTTAGCACAGGTGTCCATTCAGTTGGCTACATTCCACTTACGCCAGAGCTCGTGTTCCAAGAAGAGATTTACTGCTTAGGGCACACAGAAAAACCAGCAACTTCAGCAAGATACCCAGAGTGGTTCCCCTTTCAGATCCTGGTGAGATGAGGTTCATTGCATTCCTCCCTTCACCACCATCAAATGCCTTCTCTGAAACTTCACGTGAGAATCTGGGGCCACCAAAACTTCACAAATTGTTGGCTCCTTCGGCTTATGAAAGTCAGTGACCAAAAYAGATAACAGCATCAAGCAGCACAGCAAGGGATGGTGACACTCTCAAATGGCACTGAAAGAGAAAAACACACTGCACTTCAAGCACAGAAGTGTTTCTGTGTTTAAATAACAGGTCTTGGGTTTATTCAGCAGGAAAATGTCTCAAATMCTTCACAGCCTGTAGTGTAATGACTAAAACCAGGATTGCAGGACAGCACATAAAAGAAGTGGAATAAAAAAAAGCCAACTGAAATTGGAAATCACCTTGTACTTCAAAGCCTTTTCGGAGCATTCACTGGGGTTTATTTTTAAAAAGGCTGGTGGCTCTGAAACAATACCAAACATGACCAAATTCTCTGTTTCACCTKGCCTTTTATGGCTCAAATCCATCACATACAAATTACTGCTGTTAAATTTAAAATGTACTTATCTAWGATTTTAACTAGTTTTAGGCATGTTTGAAATAGTGGCAACACATTACCCTAAAATCCTGTTTTGGCTGGCAATAAAGGGATTACCAAGGAAATTATGGCAGATCCTGGCAARACAGTGATGATTTTATCCATCCCTACAACTGAACTTCCCCCAGGCCTAGAGCTGGTCTGTGAAYTAGCAAAGATGTTTAATCAGTCTCTGTCCTGTGTGTGTATCACAGCTTCTTCCCAGTACTGTTGGCTGCAGAGAGATTACTAACATGGGGCCATCAGGTGCAAAAAATTCTCATTTCCTGATGAGAACAACATTTCTCAAGACAGAAAAATTCTATTAAAAAAAAACCCAAATTTTAACCTGCAAGGCCAGGWCCTCCTTCAACAGCCTCAGCAGAGCTGTGATAACTTCCACAGGCTGACAAGTGCTTCCTTTAGAAAGATTTCAGGGGAAGGCAGGGAAGCCCTGCAGCTGGAGGTTGCTCAGGGACATTCAGGTTGCAGACTTTTATATTTCTGCCTGGTTTCCAGCCCAGCACCACTCCTGGCCTTGTCTGTATAGAGCAAATGTGGGACACCTTCATAGGTGTTCCCCATCAGAGAAGGCAAAGCTTAGCTGTGATGCAGTTTGTGGATTATTTCTAAAAATTTTAAGTCTAARAAGGTTAAAGAATTGCCTGTCTTTGAGAGTGGTTAGCAGTCTGCAACACAGCAGGTACCAGAGATCCCAGAAACATCTGTGCAGCTCAAAACTGTAAGAGCAGCTCAGATCAGAGCCTTGTCATAGCCAAAGGGACTCTAAACTTGCTGCAGGCACTATCTTAGGGAGGGATTCAGGAGTGAGAGAGCTTCTGAGAGAAGAGATCAGCAGATGTCCCTGTGTTGGACAGAGAAGAGTCAAGAGTGAAGCYGAGCCTGGGAAAAGTGKGGCAGGAGGAAGAGTTTCTTAAATTTTATTTTTATTTCTCACGATCTCATTTTGGAATTAATTGCCAATAAATTAGCCAAATAATTCTGAGGTCAAATCTGKTTTTTTGTGAYGATAAGTGGTGAGTGATCTCCTTKTTTTTATCTTGACCCATGAGCTCTTCCATCTGATTCACTCCCCATGTCCTGTTGAGGAGAGAGACAGAGCATGGCAGAGTCCCAGCAGAGTCAGCAAAAGGCACACAAATCCCTAAAAAGGACAGCAGTGTCCTCACTCATCTGAACAATGAGGTAATTCAAGTCACACAGAAATCACATTCTCTCCATTTTTTTGWTTCATTTCTCTAAGACACTTCTCTCTGATTTCAGGGTATGAAAAGGTCACACCCAATGGGGGTGAGAGAATAAAGAAATAGGTTTTTWAAAGTCTCAGCAGCACCTCGATAGAGGCTTAGAGAAGAGCTGGAGTTGTCTGTGGGTGTCCATGTCTTCCTGCATGATTGCACAACCATCCTGCACAATTTGTCGTGAATATTTGGATCCTGTGCCAACTCTTTTACATCATGCATTAAGGCCATTAGTCATAGAAAGGCACATGGGAGTTRGGCTGCCTCATAATCATGTGCAACAAAACACAAGGAAAATCATTAAATCCTAATTTCATCATCTGCTTCAATAAAGTGAGGATGAGGAGCCCTTCTTACGTTTTGAAATGCCCTTCTTACTTTTCTCTTGAAGCCTGTATTTGACAAGTTAGAAAGGGGGAAGCACTGAGTACAAACTAAAGCCTCCAAGAGAGTGACAATATTCTTCAGGGTATAATTTATTTCCTTATTTTGCTTGGTTGGAAAAAAAGGAAGTAACTTGCACAGGGGTTTATACAAAGAAAGGACAAAGTAGAAATGCATAGCATGTGTCAACATTGCTTCTCATTCTCTCTTTTCCTCAGAAAAGAGAGAGTAAAAAAGGAAAAGTAAGACATCTTTCAAAYGGAAAGACTGCATGTGAAGAAGCCAAAGGCTGAATGTGCTTCCTATGCAGCTGAGCAAATTTTTAACATACTCAAGTCCTCCTCWTTTCTACCATTTCCAGATGATGAGTTCCCAAGAAACAGCTCCCATTCTTAATATCAGTCAAAACAGATTAAGAGATCAGTCACCAGGTTAAGAGATGCTTAGAGACAAAAAAATGTTCTCTATTTACTTGGCAAAAGAAGGAATTTTTTTTCAGGTGGAACTCCCTGCCTGTGTCTGGGATGTGTCTGTGCTCCACACTGCAGTCGGCGTCAGTCTCAGAGAAAAAAATTCCCTTCTTTTTCTGCACTAGGGCCATCTGCCAAGGCAGAAGTGCATGRGAAAGGCAGATCTCTGAGCATCAGAGCCTCTGATTCCAGCAAAAGCACCAGMACACCACAGTCTTCCTGACTCCAGTGGTCACCCAAGTCATACTGGCACCAGATGCAGAAATCAGCTTGCACCAGGGAGAAAAACAGGAACCCCCTGAATTCGGTGGGTGACTAACAGAATCCCAGAGCAGAAAATCAGTATTAGCAAATGTGGCAGTGGGGGCTTAGAGTAAAGCCTTTACCCAGGCCCCAGGCAGGCTCTCCAGTGGAAAGGCTGCTTGGGGAAATCAGGCAGGGCAATCAAACTCACCCATCCACAGCCACGGGCTGGCTCAGCAAGGACAGGCAGAAAGCTCCTTGCCCAGATCAATTCCAGCAAGGTTTATTCCAGGAGCTGAAGGGAATCTGGATCCAAAAGAGGACTAACATGTGCCTGGCTCTGCCTTAAGTGTGGTTTTGGGCATCCAG
Organism: Alauda arvensis; assembly: GCA_902810485.1. Classification (NCBI taxonomy): domain Eukaryota; kingdom Metazoa; phylum Chordata; class Aves; order Passeriformes; family Alaudidae; genus Alauda; species Alauda arvensis. The sequence continues at coordinate 409,537 of CADDXX010000194.1, read as the reverse complement.
TGACCTTGAGGCAGTACAAGGGACAGGTGAGGTCAGTGACCTATGGGGAGGGCAGGGCCGGTCACTGGGGTACCACAGCCAATGGATTAACAGGGAAAGAAGAAACCAGGGGGATTTGGACATCAGGTAGGATTGCAGAGTGTCACCAGGCCTTACAGGGCAGTGTCCATGGTMATTCTTCCAGGGCCAGACTTTGGGTGTGATTTCCAGTGGTTCCAGGGACTCCACAAGCAAAAATTAACAACTGTTAACAGCTTTCTTACCATGATCAGACTCTCCTGGTAATCCAAGGATCAGTACAATTAAAATTCTAATATTACTCTCTGATTCTCTCCTCTTTTAAGGAGCAACCTCACAAGTCTCCCAGAAAGCTGTTCTGAACAGTTACAAAAGTTTTGGCATAAGCTATTAGGTTTGGTTTTAGAATTAACCTTAAACTGAAGGAAGCACCCTCTTTATATGCTCATAGAGAAACTTTGCCTGCTTTGTAAATCTATCATCTGTCTTGGCTTAAACAACAAAAACTCCCCACTCTTTTTTATTTCTTGGTAGTGAACATCTGAAAGGTGACCTGGCCATTCACAGGAATCCTTCTGCACCATGCCAGGTAATTAAGTTGTTTAATTTCTTTTAAATATCAGGGATCAAAACTGTATACAGTACCTCAAATAGGGTCTTCAAACAGCTTCTGTAATTACACTAATACTTAAAATTTGTCTCTACTAAGAATGTAAAGCCTTGTAAGGTCTTCTTACATCTGAGTCACAGAGGCAAGCCACCCTTTTCTCTGCTACTCCACCCTCTCCCAGGAATAACTTCCCATGATGTTGCGAAAGTTCTTTCTCCTTTTATCCTAAAAAAGCAACTGGATTCTTGATGTTGTGGCCTTCAATCCTCAGATCAAAGAAACAYAACTGAGTTTTCTGGATTGTTTATGAAGCAATCCTCCACAGYAATGACATTAACCCCAGCTGTGTCATCTGCAAACTTCATGGCCAAATTTCTATACAACCAAGGGATGTAATAAATAAGAGTCAGGCCAAGCTTGAATCCTCCTGGTGCCCATCTTGGTCCATCTTTATCTTGCAATTTCCATGATTATTTCTGCCACTGAAGAGAAGATCCTTATGGAGTTTATAGATCAGCATTTTACTTGACTCTTGGTTATGTCCATAGCATTACCCTATAAGAAGTTAGTAATGTTTTGTAAAATATAATGAATTAGTTCTGAAATTACTTCCCTTGTGCGTGTCTGTGTGAAGATTTTTTCTTTATCCCCTTCCACTGCCTCTCCACCCTCGGCCATCCCTCCTCTTCCATGTCAAGAGTTGATACATTTAGCAGAAATTAGGAGGTGTATAAGTTTCAGGGCAGGAGATTTTCCCATTTTTGAAGACAGGCAATATATCTGCTACTTCTCTGTTCCCAAATTCATACGTTAATTAAAAAAAAATCTTAAAATCCATCTGCAGTTTCAAGAGCCATTTTTTTCAGTAGCCAAGAAAAGAGCTTGCTCAGGGACAATGATATTTTCATAACAATTAGCCTAAATTTTGCTTCCACTCCAGATATCAAATTTACTTTACCACACTTACGTTTTCACTAAGGACTCTAAGATTAACTTTATATATCAGTCTTACTGGAAAGGGAGTTAAGGCATTACTTTGGGATTTGGGTCATACCTCAACCTACACAACTTCCTTCAAGTACATCATCTCCACTTCCTCCACAGCTGCTCTTCTTCAGTTCATGAGGTCAAAAATTTTTCCTTCTACTGCTCATTTTTTTTTCATGTTTCATATCATTTTTTCATGCACAACTAGTCTGAATCATGTGTGGTTCTTAGACATTCATTCTGTCCTTGCACTCCATGGAGGTTCTGGATTTCCCCTTGCTTGGGGTATTTGGGGAGGTCCATCACTGTTCCTTATGGAACCTTCTTACTTCCTGGAAACGAAGCTAAAGCTTTGTGATTTTGGCTGAAATTCTGTGTCCAGAGTCTGAGACTTCCACCTCAGTTGAAGCTCAGCCAGATGTTTCTGTGTGCTACCCCAGCCTACCTTTAGAACTGTCAATACCTATTTGYGCCAAAAATTTCCCCTCCACCTGCCATCYCCMTGYARGGGCCAGCATCCACAGTCTTTTTARTTAAACTTGTGATGKWYCAAAKCAGTATTAACCTCACCATGGCTRTTCCCAGCAAGCCACTTCTCTCACTAAGGCAAACAGCTCTTTCTCWCAAGTGTAAARCAGCATCAATCAGCTCTGAAGGAGCAGGTCTGATYTTCATTGTAATGCATCCTAAAGAAACCATGCTGTTCATATTCTAGAGTCTAAAGGCATATTTGGATACAAAACCAGTTTTGGCCTAGCACTTCCTAGTTCCTTGCTGAAATTAATCTCTCTAATCAGGACTCATCTTGACTTTTTKGAATTGTATTTTTCTGGAATTTGTGATTCTTCCCTAACATTATTCCAAAACAACTGATTAGAAGGTAGGATATAACACAACAAAAAAATCTACATGATTTTGCATCTCTGTGGTTTATCATYATGTTTGCTAAAAATGCCAAAGCACTTTTGTCTCCTTTACATTCCTCAAAGCTTTCTGGGCTTGGTGGTCTTKCAAACAGATCCAACCTGCTTCTGCTGCAGTCATGCACAAGTTGCCCAGCTTTCTCTGCTTCACCTGAAAGGCCAAACTGATGAAACATTCACTTTTTCAATGCAACTTCAGGAAGTTTAGTGGCATTTCCCCCCCCACTTCCAGCACAGATCTCAGCAAAGAGGATCAAAGAGCTCAGGCCCATCRGCCCACGTGGCACAGCATTGCACACACCCTTCCATGAGCATCCAAGCCCAGATGGTGCCTGCTGACGTGGCTTCAGAAGTCATGGAACTCTGCAGTGCTCAGAAATCAGAAAGGTACAAAAATGCTCCACTGTAACACAGAACCATACGAGCAGAGCAGTAGAAGTACCTCAGTTGTGGGAAAAAAAAGCATTGGATGTTTCCTGTCTTGAAGGATGGTGCAAAAAAAAGATAATGTGAAAAACAGTGATATCCTTCCTGCTTTGGGAAGGATGATCTTGGCTAGGAAGATTTAGTTCATGTCCATAGCATTCCAGTTAAGAACACCCAAAGTGAAGAATTTTGGCAGCAGCTTCAAAGCAAAGAACAAACCCACAGGAAGGCAATAGTTTTGAGATTCTCTCATTCTGGTTTTGGCAACCAGCAAGGTTGGAAAGGGGAAGTTTCTAGACCMACTCCCTAAAGTTGCCTCTTCCACAAAGAGGGTCGGGTAGAAACCACAAGACCCTGAGATCTTTCCACCCCAAAGATCTTTCTCTTTTCCTTCAATCACTTTTAAAATGTGCCTTTCACACATCACACCAGCTCTGTGGTCCACACCAGCTCTGTGGTCCACCACAGCCCTTTGTAAAGACACACTTAGTCTCTGCTAACACCCCTCAGCCTGTCCCCCTTGCTCATCTTCAGCTGCTCTTTGCCAGTTGTGCCCTGACCCATGGGGACTCAGAGCTGCACACAACTTCTGTGTACTTTACACCTGAAACACATCTCATCTCACACAGGGTCCCAACCTCAGCCAAGGCATCTTGCCATCAATGTAGCTTGAGTCCTGCTGGTAAAATCTTCCTTACCACTACCCCTTTTTTAGCCTTGGCCAGACAGTGAGGCCCAGCAAGGGAGTTCAAGTCCCAGGTGCTTCCAGAAAAGTGTTAATTGAGTGCCAGGGTACCCCAGAYTGCAGCAGCTCAGACCTAGATGATTTCCTCTTTTGCTGTATTGCCCATGACTTTCACCACACTTGTTCCTTGGACTACAGCTGCTGTTTTCCTTCCATAGCTTCTCTTAACTCCTTTGAGATATTCACACTTGCCATTTCACTTGTCTCCTTTCCATCCCTCTTGATCCCCACCTACTTACAAAGCCCCATGGAAGCACCAATTCATTCTCACTCTCCTGCCACCCTCTTTTCAAAGGGCAGCTGTGACATCTCCAGATTCACTGACCYAGCCAGAGATAAATGCTGCCATTCCAGCCAGGAGAGTGAACAGCTGAGCACGTGAATGCAGGCAGCACAGAGAAGCCAGACACAGATAAATCCTTTTGGAAGGGAAAGGTCATTCTCTAGTAAGTTTTGTCCCTAATTCAGTGCAGCTGTGCTTGGTCACCCCAGGCTGCACACACAGCACTGATCAGGGGGAAAAGGTCCCTTGTTCCCAGGTAATTCTTTGCATCAACCCAACAGTACAGGTGTCTGCTGTAGGAAACATCTCAGGGAAAAGGGAAGGCTGAATCAGCAAGAATTCAAACCCAGAATTTTTTTCCTTGAAAAGGGATTCAGGACAACATCACCAACTGCAACCCCAAAGCTCACTGCTCTGACAGCATCTGAGGGAAATCCCTGGGCACAATGATGCAAAGACAACTTCTCCAGTCTCCTGACTCCCTTCTATTCTCTTGGCTTCCACTGCCTGCATTTCTAATGCACAGCTACACTCCAGAAGGAACGTGGTTCTCAGATGGGAAGTTTAATATTGCTGTCCTCAGCTTCTGCAGTGTAAGGACTTGAAGACTCCATGAATTAAAGATGGGTAATGAGAAAAAAAAAGCATTTAAGCCCAAGGGATGTAGGACATAAAGTCTCTGTGAGCCCACAGCAAGATGATCATGGCAGATATCAGATACAAGGATGCCTGGCACAACCAGCTTGGCTCAGTGTCTGTGACTGAAGTTCTAAATACCCATCCTCTTCACTCATGGATCTGAATCCAGCTGGTGTGATGAACCACCAGCCTTCTTTGGCTGCAGACTCTCTTTGAGCCCAGAGGAGATGGATGGAAGAGCAAAATGAAGGTTTAGGCAGAACAGCCCCATCTCATTTCCCATCCCAGGCACTTGTGACTGAGAAGCCCAGGACAAACTTCACCTTTCTTTAGCAGCAGCAGGTGCTTGGCTGCATGTGAGAWGGGGACAGGACTGGTGCCCCCAGGGACACAATGTGCCCCCATTTCCCTGCATCTCTGCCCAGGGTTGTAACCAGGAGAGTGTGGTCCAACCTCTGAATGTGGCAGCACAGGGCTGCTGCCAGGCCCAGCTTAACAACCAAGCCACAAATACAAAGAAATGGTAGAAAACAGAAGCACTCCCACCACTTCCTACTGCCAGACCTCCTTCCTTGTCACACAGGAATGGGAATGCCTGCCCTGGCAGAGTGGGCTTTTGGAGAAATGCAATATGATGAACCACCCAGGCACTGACACRGTTTTGCCACCAACACAAAAACCCCTTGACCTGAACAGTTTTCTACCCTCACATCTCCCATGATGAGACAAAAGCCATGTGGGCACAGGGAAGGAAGCTTGTGGGATGGACACCAAAACGCTTGGAAACCACCCAGCCTGGTCAAGGGGTCACTGCAGAGAACTGGGAGGATCTTCCATCAGTTTCTTACCAGTTCCTGAGCCCTTTGGTGGTGATCATGACCTGGATGTGTTTTGGGGAGAGTTTTTAACTCGGGGAACAGCTTACTGGGGAAGGTGATGAATWGTGCACTTGGTGCTTTTTCATTCAGGACTTGTGTTCCAGCAAATACTTGATTAATACAAGCATAAGCTATGTGTTTCCAACAATCCCATTTAATACCAAAATACTCTAGTTTTCATCACTGGACACCTCTCAAGCTGGGCAACATTTWATCATGCAGGGCATTTCAAAATCCCCACTCAAGCTGTTGCAGAGTAAGCAGCTAATTATACTAAAAATCCAGAGATTCATTCAGATCCTTTTTTTAAATTTTTTTTCAGATCCAAAAAATTCTGAAAGCCAAAGACCAAGGTACCTTTGTGCCAACATGGACTGCAAACAACAAAACCAGAAAATTCCTATGACTTATGAATTTCAGCATGGACACCTCGTATTTTTTCTGCAGTCATTGCAAAAAATCCAGAAACTAAGTGAAAAAAGAAACTGAAACACCAAGAATGCGGAAAACTGAAGAGGCCCTATTATGTAATTGTTGTTACTGGCACAGGAAAAAGAGGAACTGATACTTTCTGCCAGYTTCAAAGAGAGCATGCTGCAGACACAGTGCACCTTCMAACATGGGCAATGGCAAGGAAATATKAGCAGGATAAAATAAGCAGCTGATGTAGCTCACAGCAGAAAGGACAATTCAGCAGGACGTGAAAGAGAATGACAAATTTTAACAAGAACATGTTACAACCTATTCTGGAATAGAAACAACTCCACCAAGGACAGTGAATTCTTATTGGGCAATGCTGGAAATCAGATTTTTGCTCAGCAGCCCAYCCTCATACAGTAACACTTGACTTAACAATTCTCAAGATAATTTGCACAGCTAAAATCATTAATGTTGAAGTGAGGACAGGGTAAAACGAGTTAGGAGGTTGTTAAAGAGATGGAAAGCCACACCAAATACTGCAGAGTGGCACTGCTCCTATTTCTGTCTAGCTTAGGAGAGGTTCCCTGGAGGGTGACCTGCACAACTCTGCCTTTACTTCTTTCAGTGCTATACAGGGGAGCCTCCTGCTTTGGCTCAAGTCCCCCTTGTCCTTCCCTGTGGCWGAGGCTCTGAGTGCTCTTACAGTGAGACCATCCCCAAAACRTCAGAAAGAAAAAGGATTCATAATKAATTGGATGTTATACAGCAGAAAGTGATTTCTTTATCATAAAGACCAAAAACACAGGCATGGTCAACAGCAGGACACTTAATAAAATAGAGAGAAATCAAAAAAAAGACAACCAAAACAAGCAATTAACAGGAGAAGCTTAGAGAACAGCAGGACACTTAATAAAATAGAGAGAAATCAAAAAAAAGACAACCAAAACAAGCAATTAAGGAGAAGCTTAGAGCCTGAATACCCACCCCCAAGCACTGCTCAGCTGCCTGTCTGCAGAGCATCACAGTCGATGAAAAACACAGGAACCCTCTCCCACTTGTTTCATTGCCAAATCACAACTTTGAAGCTGAAAAACACTTTTTTTCCCACAGATGTCAGAGGACATTTGAGAGTAGTACATCATCTATAGTAATTTAAAAAACCCTCCTATTCATAAAACCAGGAAAAATCACACACTCTCTTAGGGTTTTTTTAGCTGAGCACACCAAAGGCTTGTTTTCACYAATGTTTTTGATGTCTGAACCACTTTGGCCATATCTCTGAAGAACAGGCCTTCCTCAGAGGTATTCCCAAATAGCTCAGCACTTGCTGTGTGAGTGACCTCCAGAACAGCTCATCCACATGGCATTATCACACAAAGGTCTCCCTTGCTTGAAATGTCAGTGCAGAATTYGACCACTGATCACCTGGGAAAACTGGATCCACTTTCAAAATTATAGTCCTTACTATTGTGTGGCTGAAACAGCCTCACCTATGCTGTTGAAATTCTGACAATCCCCAGGTGCTTTATCCTTGGAGCTGAGATGGATTGGCTGCACTCTGGTTCTGTGTGATAATCGCTTCAAAGATCATCAGCCATCAARCTCAGCTGGCAATCAGGTAATTAGGGGTGGGCAAGCCTCCAGAGTAATTCCATGTTTAACAACTGCAGCATTATCTGACTCTTGTGACAATGAAATGTTCAGCATTTGATGGGTGAAAGCCTGGGTTAATRCCTGATGTGTAAGAGGGTTAAGAGCAGCAAATCCGAGACCAGGAAACCTGTTCAGGAGCTGTGGTGATTCACAGCCACACTTGTGGTCCTTGCTGCAGTTCTGGTTGCAGGAGACAGTGGATGATCAGACAAAGGTGGAAGTGGCCCTTTCCCACTGGTTTTTCAGACCTTTCTTTCAGCACTCTGCCAAAGACCTGAAGGAACTCTGAGCTCAYGGACACAGGAGCTTCTCCATCCTGCAGCCTGTGTAGAAAAGCAGCACCATGCAGCCTCACACGTATTTTTGGAAAGAACTTTTCCCTCCAGAGGCTGAGCACCTGTTCCTGRTGGCTCAGAACACCCCCTTTCCAGGTCACTGTGGCAGTTCCACTTCCCATGCACAGGGATATTTTCATTCTCTCTTTCCCTACCACATTCCCGTGTTTCGCACACGATGAAATACTTGACAACACCAAGGCACCAGAAAAGCAGAAAAGCAGAAAAGCAGGACAGACCCGATAAAGGACACATGAGCTGTTCTGACACTTACAGCTCATGCCAGGATCTTTCCCTGCACTGTCACGTCTCAATTTATTTGGGAACTTCCCAGCTCAAACACAGCGAGTGCCTGTGAGCACGCTTGCACGGGCTTAGCCCAGCAGCTGGAGGGGAAGTGTTCTGTTGACACAGTGCCTCGTTTCTGACCTCAAACAGCAACAAAAGTTGAAACAGCAAAAAGAACAGCACCACAGTTTCACACAAGCRTGCACCAAGATACCAGGACATGAGGAATACAGGGGAGGTTGTGACAAAGGAAAAAGCCTTGCACGAGAGAAACCAAACAAGTCAGAACTTCCTAATGGAGTGAAATCAGTGCAGAAAGGCTGTTCTGCTTTTGAGACGATGAAAGGGATGAGATTGCAGCTGCACTTTCATGTGCTAATGAGAACATATGATCTGTGTACAACCAGCTACACTTGCCTTGTCCAGAAAAGCTGTGACTTTGGAGCCTCAGCAGCTGCCATGGATGACTGTACCTCACCATCCTYACTACTAAAAGACATGTCCTCCAGCTCATTACCTTTTTTCTCCACTCACAGAGGATCTGGAGAATAATTTACTTTCCTGCACGTGGTTATTTGCTTGTTTGAATACTGTTGTACCCTACTCATCCTTCTTTTCTTACATGGAGTAGTCCCAGGTAATTTGAGCTACAAAAGCACATATTTAGGACCTCCACAGAAGAGCAAGCAAGCTCCTRCTCCACATCAGAATCAAGAATTGTCAGGCTGAGTTTGTAAGGCACAGTCTTTATTTCTAGTGATAACATGAGCTGTGACAGGAGCTCAGGTTCCAGATCTTAAAATGAAGTTAGCAGCYAAGAAGTTCTTCCCTTAAAATTAAACATATTTGATGTGAAGTTAAAGAGAGACTAAACATGGAAACCCCAAATTCATCTTTCTTTGCAGGATCTACGTCAGGCAGGAAAAAGGGAAACACTTGTGTTACAAACAGAAAATAAAAAAGGCACTAGAAAGAATAAATGCATGCTTCTTGCTGCTATTTCTGGGTCCTGAATTGCTAACACCACTCAGAAGAAAATGCAGGTGGGTTGCTTGTGTTAGTTCAACTCGAGCAGTTCCTCAGGAAACATCTGTAAGCAAGGGAATGTCTGATGCATTCTTACACGTGGCCAGAGTGGAGTGAGCCACGTGCAGAATGCATCTAGTCTCTGAGGGTGCCTGCACCTCACAGAGTGGCTTAATAAGAGTGAGACCACTTCCATGGGTGTGCTGTGTAACAGAAAAGGTTTTAATAAAAGGAGAAAATAATAAACAGTACAATGCAAATAAAAATAAGTCATACACAGGTGCAGAGAGATTGCACCATGTAAAGCACCCYGAAAAAGCCAAGAGGGGCTCTGTGCAGCCCATTCAGTATCAATGGTTGAGGCAGTGTCCTTGGCAARCTGCCCAACAGAGAACAGCTCCATACATTGCTGAAAGACAGGTAAAGAGACCTTTCCATGTCTCTGTCCTGGCACCGAGCCCATGGCAGCTTGGGGAGCACAGAACTTGCTGGGGCTTTTCCTTTTAGGTCTTATGATAACACTGAAATCCTTTTCCTTATGTAGAAAATACCTGTTTGGTTTACAGCTGCATTACTACAAAYGTCTTCTGATCGGACAGATCAGAAAATTCTGCCACTACACAGTGTGTGTATGCCAGAGGCTGCACAGCTCTTCATTGCTGCACCTCCCAGCCAGCTCTTCCTGACTCCTGCCCAGCTCCTGCCCAGCCCTGACAGCCTCCACACCCCACAGTGGGACCACTGCTCCCCAGTAACCCCGCTGCCAATCCCAGCCCCCTCTCCCAGATCCRCACACACAGCAGCTCTTCCACATCCCAACACTTCCCCCTCTAGCATGCTTTTTATCCTACTTGCCTCTGCAGGATTTTCCCCTCTTTAAGGGGGGAAAAGGTGGCAGCATTGAGAGTCCAAGGCAACYCCCCTTTGCCCCTGAGCCCTTACACAGGAAAAGGGCTCGATGCAAAGAGAAATGACATGGCAAAACCACAGTCCAGACATGGAGACAGACTCCCCTGAGATACAGACACTTGGCTGCCAGACAGGAACTGCTGAGGAGATGCAGACAAATCCTCTCAATCTGCTTGGCTTTGGATTAATCTCTGCTGTCCTTCCAAAAGCGTGCACAGGGTTMTTCCACCAAATTCAAACGGGCATTTTTGGGGCAGAAGGGAAGCCCTGATCAGCACAGGAGCTGCAGAGGGGACAGGTTGTTCTCTTCTGGGCAGAGCTGGACAGTGGCAGCTCATGTCATTAAGCCTGGCACACTGACAATGAACTGAATGAGCATCCAGTCAGAGAGTATTCCCACTTCACATCACTGCCCAGCAAGTGATGAAATTCCAGGAAAAATGAAGTAAATGCTAATCACCTAATACTGGAAACTTCATGTGTGTTCTAAATCTAAAAAAAAMCCCTCAAAAGTCTTTACAACTGACAAATAAGTGGAGGGATTTGTGAGTGCTTGAGATACATCTGCGCAGACCAAAAGTTAGTTTTAGATTTCACTGTGGAGAGCTCTGAAAAGACACTGACAACAAAATAAGACATCAAGGGCTGAAAATTAAAAATATCTCTTTCCCCAGAGGTTTTCAAATGGATTCAAGTYCTCAATATTCTAATTTCAACAAGTGAAAATGTGTGCTCCTCACATTGCAGATCAATGAAATTCAGGGTGAGATGATCAATTTTGCTCAAATATTCCTAACAGTGAAACATGAAGGTGAATTTGAAGAGACACAGAAGGCTCTTGTGGGCCAGGGTAAGTGAATAGAAAACCAGCAGACAAAACTGAGCATCAGTAAATGCTGTGTAATACAGCTTGCCAGGGGGAGAAAACCTGCCAATGCACACACATGCCAATAGTTACTAAATTAATTTGGAAGGAGAACCCAATGTCCTCACACAAAACACTGAAGGCAAACTCATGACTGGTAACAGAGCATTAGGAATTACCCTTATGTAAGATACTCTGGAGTCAGGCAAAGAGAGGGCAAGTGGGGAATAAAAAAGGCTTAGAAGCTGAATAAGAATTAGGCAAAGAAGGATTTTTCAGTGGAAAACTTTACTCTAGGAAGAAGAGACAGTAGATAGACGTACAACTATAAGTGACAAGAAGATTCCTCATTGCACAAAATCCAAGGGCAGCCAATGACTTCTTCAGGGAATAGATTTATAAGAAACAAAAAGAAACATTTTGCTTTACTGCATACTACTTTACAGACTGTGTGAGCTGCCATGGGAAACTGCAGGGGCTAAAAATAAAAGCTAGTTTGCAAAAAAATTGTCATCATCACGCAATCTCCTAAAATCCATAAATACCATGCTGATAAACATGATGTAATGCACTGTAAACCAGAGAATGCTGAACGTGAAGGAGTGCACATGCTTCTCTCCTCTGAGAAAATCCCCCCCACCCAGAAGGGCAGGATGCTGGGATGCTGYGTGGGTTGGAGGCTTGCAGGAGAGCCCTCTTCCCCAGTAATGGACTTTTTCCGTATTTTTCCAGATTTGGTAAATAAATTCTTTCTTTGCTTCATTAAGCATAGTTATTAACTCAGCTTGAATTTTTTATTTCCTTGTGATTATCTTAGGGCAAGATAAAGCACCTATGTCCCAGGAAAGGAAGTGGCTCTTTTTATACCTGTGCCAATAGACACTTATTTCCCTGAAAAGAGCTWCTTCCACTTGAAAATGCCTCTGGGATTTTTGAAACCTCTGGCTGATACCTGAACACCAATTTCCATGGTTCCTGCTGGAGAGTTAACACCATATCTTACCTGGGAGGAGAGCAGAGACTGTGGGGTGTTCTGATGGCCTGTATTTCACAAAGGCCACCTGTTCTCAAGGACAGAAAGACAAGAAGACAGAGAAGAGCAGGCACAGTGAGACACCAGGAGCTGAACACTCATGAGAATGTGAAGCTAATTTTCTGTGGACAAAGCTGAAATGTTTTTTCATGGTATGGGTTTTACAAAATTGTTCAATCTYAAGCAGCATTTCAGCCTCAAAACAGCTGCCCAAGTAGTAGAAATTTGGAGGAAACTTCAACAGTTGAGAAGGGGGACTAATAAGAAGTGTGCCTTGCTGCCCACTCTGCAGAGGCTGGGTTACTCATCAGGCTACCTCAATATCAGTACCCTGGGAGTCTCTGAAGGCAAGACTTTGGGGTTTTGTTACTCCTGAGGTCTAAAGAGCCCGAAACAATTGACAAGCTGTCTTGGTTTGAAAGACAGGTGTCTGTTAGGGAAAAGCCAGAGCACTCCCCTTGCAATGGAGACTGCAAACCCCCTCCCTCCAAATTATTATAAATTTGAAATTAAGGGGCTTTCAGGCAAAAAGATGTGGGAATGGGAATAACAGGGTTTTTACTAATATATATATATCTAACAAAACAAGCAAGCAAACAAACAAACAAACAACTAAAGCATTAATAATAAGACAGAACCAAGAACCTTGAGGGCCCACAAATCCCAGGGCAGTCTGATCTCTGGCTCTGAGGCACCAAGCTGGAACAGTGGGAGATCCTGGGCTGGTGATGAGGTAGATGGGCAGTTCCACAGTGGTGGCTGGAGCAGCAGGGATGTCCTGGCAGGACAGGGGTGTGAGGTCAGCGTAGGCAAAAGCCGCAAAGCAGGGCCGGAAAAATGGCGGCAGCGGGACAAGGCCGGGCCCGCTCCAGCAGGGCAGGAGGCGAGCTCAGAAATCTCCAGGCACACGAACTGATGGTGGGAGGTTTCCCCAGGAGCTGAGTCGATGGTGACAGTGAAACTCCTCTCACAGCAAGCCAAAAAAGCCTGGGCCTCCTCTCCTCGAAGTGCCAAGGGCAAGAGTGCCCAGCCCCCAGGCCCCGTCCCTTTGCTACCCCAAATCTCACGTTACCAGGTTCTGTCTTCTCTTCCCTGGCTTCTTTTGTCTTTGGTTCACTACTGACAAGTACTCTGTCCTTAGTGTCTTAGCAACTTGAGGGAAAAAATTCCAAAAGGGAAAAAAAAAACCCCCAAATCTAACTCCCAACACAAGCCTTGGTTGTGTTCTCTTTATCAGTGTGGAGATCTCCTTTATGGTTGGGAGAGGGGCTGATGTGAGTCACTCACAGTGGCAGAAGGAAGTCTCCAAAAGCAAGGTGGAGACCCTTATTTTCCATTTCCCAAATCCCAAGTCCTGCTGTGCGCTCTTGCCTCAAGCAACCCAGCTTTTCCAGCTGCAAAGGGTTGGAACAAAGTCTCAAACTACAAAACAGAATTTGTGTGGAAGGAAGATTGCAAAAACCCCATGTCAGTAAAATAAGTGAGTAGAAGACTGAAAAGCTCACATAGGCCTCCCTTCATGGGTGATATCACATCCCCACTGCCAGGTCTATGAACAGGTTAAGCTTAGTTTATGCAGCTGGGAATCTGACTCTAAACTGCCAAACTCAGAGCCATTCCTTAACACCAAATCTCCAGAACACCTACCAGCAATGCTAGAACACACCAAAAATTTCCCTATGAATAGAGCAGCCCCCATGAGTTATGGAGTTCCTTATACACAACTCCAGCAGGAGGATTTAGAATTTACTGTATAAAATACAGAACAAGTCTCAGATTTACTCTTAGGATTCCTTAGAGACTTTCTCTCTCTGAACCAGTAAAACATAGGAGGACTGAAACCAGAGTKAGAAGGAACTGAAAAGCACTGCAGACTAATTTTGTGATGGCTAAGATGCATTCTACCCACCACTACTAAAACAGAGAGCAGGTGAAGTCCCTTCTCTCAAAGAAAATTAATGGCAGTGACCTGGGTAGGGGCAGGACTACAGCCCATAAAATTACAGGGACAGAARAAGACAGTAGAAAAGCAGGCAGAGGATATTGAGATGATGCACAAATTGCAGCAGTTCGACACTGAGCTAAGGATTTAAAATTTGTGGTTTGTTTTGCTTAGCTATCTTCAAAGGAGAACTGATGTGCTCCCCCTCAAGGTTGGATAGAACAAGGAAAATTGAAGTTTCCACAAAAATCAAATTGCCCCCTCCCAATTTTTGTCTTTAAATTTTGTTTTGAGTATCTGTGAAGAAAATGACAAAGCTAAGTTTTGGTCAGATCGCTCCTTTCTAATTAAATATTTCATTTTGCTGACATGTGCTGCAGCTATTTCATTTCCAGGCAATATTAGATAATGCAGGGCTACACCTTCCTAGCAGTCTGGAAAAATTACTCTTCCTAGGCCCTTTAGAGGACTGTATTTCTTGTATAATTTTGAATTGACTCAAGCTGTGTATACTGCTGCAGGAGGCAAAATCCCAACAGACAAATGTATTAAAGGTTAGAATAACAACAGCACAATCCCAGGCTGTAACTCATGAGCTCMGAGGCTCACAGAAAGATTGTACTTAATACTGAACTACAAGAAAATACACAAGTCTGACTCTTTTTTTTTTTTAACCGAAGCTATTTATATCTGGAGAAACRTCAGAAATAGGTCAGCAATTTAAAATGCACTGGTTTTTCCTGAAAGGTTTCAGTCTAACACAAACACTTCAGATTTAGACTTGATGCGGAAATTCAGAATTTCGATCAACAACTTTGGTGATTTTGCAATGGGCAACAGACATAACCCAAACAAGGCATGGCCCTCTTTGAATCCACCTGGACCTTTCTCTTGGGAAGAGAACAAGAAGTCTCTCCTGAGGGCAACATATTTAAGATTTCAAGGCAATAAATCAGTTTTCTTTCTCAATAGAATAAYTCCTGGGACATTTTTACTCCAGCCACAGCAGGAAGTGTGAGAATTGCTTGTGGAGAGAGGAATGCTGTGCTTAAGAGAAGTTGCATGCAATGGCTGTGAAGCACATGGTTTTCTGCTCTGCAAATTCACCTGACCAGCAGCTTCCCCCTCCTCTTCTGATAAACCACTGGCATGTCTTTCCAAATCACCTCACAGCCCTGCAGACTTATTTGGACTAAAACTCACAGGAATGTTGAGTTGTATAATTAAAGACTGCCAGTACTTATTACTGTTAGTATTTCCTTTTTTTTTTTTTTTTTTTTAATTTAAAATGATGGAATCTTTAAAGCAAACACTCACCTGACAATGGCTTTGCTTTGGGCAAAGGCACAATAATCAAAGACTAAAGGGAGAACAGCAACAGTGCCCATCTTCTATAGCACAGTTTGTGGGGTTAGACCACTGGCTAGATCACCAAAGTGACAAATCTCATATCTGCATCTCATGTTAATTCCAGAAACCCCTCACTCCCAGTGCTCAGGGAATAAGAGAGGAATAGATGATAGCACAAGAGCCAACAAGTGAAATTAGCCACAAGTTATTTACCTTACACCCTCAGTTGTTCCAGATAAGTGGAAATATCACTGGAAACTGTCYTCTTTCAAAGGAAAACCCCTGAGTCAGAAGAATTAAATAGTTTCACTCTAGTTAAAGGCATTGATACAAGATGGGCAACAACTGAATCAAAGAATGTTTTGTACATAGAGTCACTAGGAAAGTTCACTGYAAAACAGAAATCAGCTGTTTTTCCAGGCTTCCAGGCTATTTCCAGAGCTTCTTGTTGTGTGAACTGGGAGATAATGTCTCTTTTCYTTGCACCACCCATGTCATTTTCCASAGTGSTGGGGCTGAACATGGGAAACAAGAGATAAGCTGTGATGTGAGATGATGTGAGATGATGTGTCCCAATTGCCACTCTCCCAGAATCAGGTGGCAAAGTTCTGGGTAATCTTGGCAAAGACAACAACTCAACAGGAGAACAAGAGGGGAAGAGAAAAATCAAAAACCTGATGTTAAAATAATTGCTTCCAACCACAGTCAGAGTTATCCAGCTCAGGATAACAGACAGGCAGCTCCTGCAGCACGAGGGGCCCYGGCTCACTGCAGCTCCTTGCTCTGGAAAATCAGGCTGGCAGGAGGCAATGCCAGCTGGAACAGGGAGTTTGAGGCCACCCTTGATATTTTGGGATGCTGGGCTTTACAGAAAGTCTTCTCAGAATATGTCAGTACAGTCCCTTGATCTTCCACACACACCAATGAGAAGGTGAGACAGGTTTCAGACTTCATCCTGCCTTACCTCCTCTGAAAAACCTCAGTTGAGTCAGAATGAGTCACTGTGCCTCTGCCCAATCATTTGTTAAAAAAGAAAAAATATAACAGGCTGTACTGCTCTATGCAGAAATAAAGCATCTTCCATTATTTCTGTGTTCTGAGGAAATAGAATAAAAAAGCCTAGCAACAGAATATAAACACTGGCATAAGACCACAGAGGTGAAAAGCAGGTTGTACAACCCAACAGAGCTCTTTGCCAACACTTGCAGGACTGGTGGGCTCCAGCTCTATTTTGGAGACAGCCTGGAAGCCACATGCAGGACCACACTAAGGACACTCCTAAAGAAATCATCCTGCCCAAGAAAATCCTCTCAAATCCTCCTTTTATACAATAGCAGGCCTAAAGAATCTAAAGAATGTGGTCCTAAGTGYCCCCTACCCTGAGGCAGCTGTAATTTCAAGTGGCAAGAGCATGAGCTGGATTTAAGTGAGCAGAGCATGGCAGAAGGAGGCAGCTCCAGCACATCCTCCAGACACAGGCAGAATTAACTCAACAGTGTTTTCTACTACTGTCTTTAAGACTGGTGGTTAGCAGAAACTGAGTTATGAACCAGAGAGCAAGTCATCAAATCAAAAACCACTTTTCATCAGAGCAACCACAAAATGGTATTTAAATATGTTTTCACCCATACACTTCTAGTCAAACCTCACAGAAAAATAAAACCACAGATTTTTGCTCCTGAATGCTGAAGARGGCAGAAAGCTGCTAAAATAATTCTCCTAAGGCCTGGGTCAGTGCAGCTTTACTGCTGCAGAGAAAGGAAGGACTGGACAGATACTTGCACAGAACAAACTTCTTGGATAAAAAGACAGTAAAGAAGAACAAGGATCCTAACAGCAATGCAAGTTATCATGGGAAACTTGAGAAAGAGGAGAGGCAGATGAGAACAGAGGGTTGTCTAGYTAACAGGAAGCAGCCTACAGTTTGTCTGGAAACATTCAGAAAAACAAACAAGCAGTGTGAGATCCCAAAAGAACACGACAAGTTTATCACAGGAGGTTCATCAGCCATGCCAAATCAAATCCACAAGGGTTAAGGGATCRGGACAGAGCTCTGGCTCCTCCTTGAGACAAGGGTCAGAGGGAAGAGTTTGTTTGGAAACATCCCTTGGACAGGAGAGAAAGAGAGAGCCTTTAGGGACACATTCAGAGCCTGCAGCACAGGCCTGGTGWTCTCTGTCCTCCTGTTACTGCCAGAAGAGAGGCACACACATGACCAGGAGGGGATGGCACCAAGGAGGCAACAGATGGAACTGGAGCCTGGACTTATGAGGCAGCTCTTGAGGACAAGAGCTCCACTCAGCTCTGCATGGGTCAAGCCCCACACAGCCCACTCAGGGCAATCATTCTGCTCCTGACAACTGAAAACTTGCTCTGACTGCCCTGGAGGGATGGATCAGGTAGAGAGAACTCTGGCAGGCAACACGAGGAAGAGGCATCACAGCCAGAGTTCCCCGCACAAGCAAGATTCAGGCAAATCCCAGACTCACACACATCTGTACTGCACCTGGAGCAGGGCCCTGGTGCCACCACCCAGCACTGTCGGCTTCTGGTGGGATCAGGCAACTTCCAGCAGGGGTGAGAAGGAATGTGTGACCCAAAAAGCACTCCTCAAAACAAGTGAGAGACTGGAGCCAGGCCAGGCACTGAAGAGAACTCAGACTCTRCTTTCTGGGGAATCCACTTGACAAATGGAGGGGGAAAAGGGCAACACACACTTCCCAGTATGTCAGTAACAGTGTCTGGATCAGGCTTTGCAGGACAAATACCTAGGAGCTCTTGGCCCCGGGAAAAAAGGCACATTGAAGCATAACTTCAACCACTCTTTCCAGATGCTGTGCCTGGCTTGGGGACAAATGGCCCRGGCAAGTAAAACTAGACTACAAAAAACAAGCAAGAAATCCTGTCTGCAGAGCTTCCCAGCAACATCACCATCTATGATTCCTCACATTTCTCATTAGCTCACATCTCAGGAAGGCAAAACCCTGGAATTTTCCAGGCACCTAGAAGGAAGAGAGGAGCACATTCCCTCCATGCTGTGCATGCATAGCTGAGGAGCAGCAGAAGCAAACAAGCCCAACTTCAGGGTTTGGGAGAAATGTTGTCACAGAATATGACCAAATTTGGGTKACAGGACAAGATCACAAGTGATGCTGTGCTCCTCACTAGCTGAGAAACTCAGCTCCCATCCTCTCACATGTCATCAGCAGARCTGAGTGATATTCCCAACACAGCCACACCCCAGAGTGCAGACATCTCCTCAGGCTGCCCCTGAGGTCTGCACTATTAAGTAAGCCTGAAATCATGACTCTTACTCACTTGGCTTTGCAATGTATTAAAGTCTATTAGCACACCACTATTCATGTGAGAAGCAGAACCTCCAGGTCTGCTGACATCTTAGTAAGGAATTTTGTCTTATCCATTGACAGTTAGGGTCTTTTAGCTTTCTTTGTAAACTTCCAGAATATATATAGCTCTCTCTCTATATATATACACATATATCTTGTGGTCATGGGTTTTTGTTAAGCAATATCTGACTACTACATTCAAATTCTGTGACACAAACCTGTTCTATGTCCACTTGCACCAGCTCTATGAGGAGAGATGCTCTCAGTGCAGAACACACACCTCAGCCACCCTCATTTCCACGTGACTGTGACACACCTGCTGCTTGCTCCCCCCCAAAAACTGTGCTTTGACAGCTGCTTTAGCTCGAGTGGTGCATTTCCAAATCAATGGCCTTATTGTTCTCCTTGCTGAACCAATCAGATGTTGATCACGGCTTTCATATGAATTTGTGCTGGTCKTAAAAATTCTGTGGAGTGGGATCAGCGCCCTCTGGAAGCGCAGGCACGATAAAACTGCCCTCTAGTGGGAAAGCACCAATCTCATCCACAGCTGGCGTGCACAGGAGAATTTGGGGGTCTGCAGCACAGCACTGAGCCCCAGGGGCTGGGTCACACAGCAGCCCCAGCCTGGGACACTGTCCCTGTGCCTGCACACCACTGTGACCAGAGGTGACACTGCTGGGGCCATGCACCAGAGAACATCCTCTGTCAGCTGGCACCACCTGTTAGCTGGGGGGAAAATAACTGAGTGGAAGCAAACTGAAAAAAAGCAAAMSCAGATGGGTGAGCATGGAGGGGCAGGCAGCTCAGCAYTGCTGAAAGCCTTGCACTCACGTGGGGCCAGCACCAGGGCTCAGGGCACATCAACAGTGACAGCTGGAGCCCCAGAGATGGACAAGTGTCCCCAGGGCCCCATCCAGAGAGAAGCCATCATGTACCAAACTGCTGAGTCCTGCCACCTGCACCAGACAGACCAGAGCCTTAAAGATGCTCAGTGTTTTCCCTTGTTGCAGAACCGTGGGGTGAGTCATAACCTAAAGCTGGAGATGTGTGTCCAACACCAGCCCAACACTGTTTCACAGAGCAGCACCTCATCTACTAGAGGAATTATACAACAGCCCAGCTTCAGCAGGCCTGTGTGGAAAGAAAATTAAGTCCAGATAACTGTATGGCTCAGTAGTGAGAACTTCTACRAGGAGGTGGAAACAGGGACAGAGAAATGACAGCACAGATTGTGCAATGGTTATGTCAGCCCTCTGCTTCCAAATGGCCCTTGCTCATCTTTAATTTTCAGAGCAGAAATTTTAGAGTTTGGGGGGATCACACACTGTATTTACAAGGCTACAGTGTCTCTTTCTGTCCAGAAACTTTGGCTGGCTGGTTGAACTAAAAACACACTGTCTAATYAACCTTCCCTGGCTCCTGCAGGCACACACCCAGGAATTCCTACACTCCCCAGATGTATCCAAACACATCCCACTCCTGCCTCAGACATGCAGACCTCACCAGAGAATCATGGTGGTCCTGCTTAATCCATGGAGGAGGGGTGCTCAGTTTCTGGAAGGCTTTTCATTAACAAAACCTCACACAAGGCAYCTGCCATGATTTATTCTTCTGGGAAACYGAGTYGTGAGCTCCAGTGCCCTCACTGGTGTGACCTTCTGAGGCTCACAGCCTCATATGTCAAAGGTTAAGGACCAGTTAGTCCCTCTCCAAACATCCCACCCAGCCTCTCCTGCAGCCACAAGCTATTTAGGCAGCCASAATCCTTGTTTTCACCACTCAGACCATCACAAGGTCATTCACATCCCTCCAGCAACTTCTGATGGCCAACAATATTCAAGTAAAGCCCATTTCAACTAGACCACTTCTGCAGTAAAAGAGATGGAATAAGTGCAAGGCCTAAAATTGGGTTTCATTGGGATAATCCAAGATTGCAGCACTACTTCCTCTTCCTTTGTACAGGAATACATGGAGAAATGAGGGTGCATTTTTTGGCAAAATGAGTCAGCCCAGTAAAGTTCCTGCTGCATTAGGCTGTAGACAARCTCCAAACCTCACATTTAAGCATGACCACAACCATGTCACACCATTCCTTCCCTCCCCTTCTTCCTGTAAAGTGAGAGCAGAGCTCAGGCCACCAGGGCCCTGCATGGCTCCATCCCTGAGGCTTCTCTCCCTGGACCAGAAGAAGAACAGGGCAGTAYTTAGCTGACCCTCCACACCTGAACAATGACCCCAGCCTGGACTCTGCTTCTCATTTCTACCCCACAGGGTCTGAGGGCTCTGGCCCAGACACCACAGAGACACAGATTTGCATCTCCCGTGCAGGACCACTTCCTTACAAAGGTCTGTTCACACAGAATTAGGTTATACAAAGCCACCACAGCTTTTTCCCATAAACAAACCGTGGCATCTATCACCTTGAACAGCATTCCTSCCTTCCTCCAAGAGCCTAGGATCACCTGTGAGTGTGCTAAACCTCTTATAAATGATTCCCTTCTTGAGCTAAAATGGTCACTGAATGGAATTACCTACAGCAGGAGTGGTTTCCCACTGACTGAACCTTGCAGTTGAATTCTTCAGTCTAACTCAAGGTTTATTTTCTTTTTCCTCACAAACTTGATACATTCCTGCTCCTATCTGCTTTAAGACACATCTACAGGCTGTGCCAATAGATCCTTCATGCTGATAGCAGGGCACAGGCTGTTAGCATT
This sequence comes from Alauda arvensis, assembly GCA_902810485.1. NCBI lineage: Eukaryota > Metazoa > Chordata > Aves > Passeriformes > Alaudidae > Alauda > Alauda arvensis. The sequence continues at coordinate 388,143 of CADDXX010000194.1, read as the reverse complement.
AATCTTAGAACTGAAAATGTTCAGCAACGGCTGGGACAAGTTCTCAGTGTTTGACTYCAGAGGTCCCACTCACCCACTTGAGCAGGCGACCAAATTAACAAACATTTGCAAAGTGGAATCACTTCAGAAGGCATTTTTAGGCTGTTTGCCACTCCAAGATAAGATAATTCTGTACCACGCATCCGGTGGCTTCCTCTGATCCTGTGACAGCCCTTTGGGAGCAAGCTGGAATTGTCCTCCAAACTCWTTCAGAGCCTGATAGGATAAAAATTACACAAGACAATTCAAGTATTCAGATCCAAGAGGTTTTGCCTCAGGCCTTTGCCTACAGCTGCAGAAGTGGCCATTTTACAGAGTGACACCACACGGTCAGTAGTCCTTTCTTATTTGAGCACTGATTTATGCAAKGGCTGTAACCAGCTGTTCTTCAGGRCCAGCAAAGGAGAGCCCCAAGGTCTGTGCAAGCACTCCCCTGCTCACTGTGTGCTCCTAAGAGTGGCCTCTGCTCTCCAATATTAGGGCTAAAGCTTGGATACAAAACACAAAAAAATCTGCAAATGAATAGAGCTTGCAAAAAGGAGGATGTGCAAGCAAAGCCTTCACTTTTCTCAGCTCAGACACTCGTCCTTTACTGTCAACTTCAAACTTGGCAAACAACAAGGAAGAGCTTTGCCCCAGACTTAGTCTCCACATTTGTGATTTCAGAATGACATTTGGATTAAGACATTTCAGTGTCTGCTCCTACACACCCTTAGAATTTAACTGCAGAAGTATTTGCCTGATCCACAGGGGACCAGTGTACTTTGCAATRGGAGGACYTCMGAATGAAGAGGGTGTCCTTTCTCTRACAAGGAYRACAGACCAATCTGATAYATTAATTGTTATTAGAGATTTGCTCTGTTCAGGTGACAGCTGTCCATCTCAAAGCATGACTTAGAAGCACCCAACTGAAATGTATACCAAGTTATAAATCAGACTAAACCTATTTACTGCACTGACTTGAAGAGATAAGGTGTTACTGGCACTCCTTCAGATGCTCTGGGTGAGCTCCTGCCAACTCCACTGCCCCCCTCAACAGGGCAGCACAGGGGACAGCAAGACAGGGAGCACAGAGTGAGCTTCTGCAGCCAACAGTGGTGTCTATTCCCCCCCTCCCTCAAAGGCAGCATTTGCCAAGGGGCCTGGGACATCAGAGACACTTGGCAGAATTAACCAAGTGAGTGGTGCACTAGAAGAAACCAGACCACACAGGTTTCACTGTGACTCCAGCACCAGCTCAGCTCAAAGTCATTTTGAAACTGTCTTATACCACAGTGGGAAACTCCTGAGAGCTGCAGAGCAGCCTGGACTGCCCTATTTGAGAAGATATTGCTTATTATCTTAAAGTCCAATTGGGAATCACCACTGCACGTCAATCTTGCCTTTATCTCTTAGCTTTCCCCACATAACACAGCACAAATATCGTGACAGGAAGATTGGGTGTGGGGTTCAGCCAGTCACAGTGAAACTCAGATGCACAGAAGTAAAGACTCGTGGTTCTAAAGAGCTTTTCCTGAAAGCRGAGCAGGGAAGACTGAAGGAGAAGCTGCCAAGGGGGCCAAAAGCTCCRTCAGGTGCTTAGTCCAGGATRGACWCAGCACACRCTGAAAACATTMAAAGGAAGAGCCTCATTTTAAAGGGGTAGTCCTTGGTCTGCCCTGGCATTTTCATCACACTGTGGTGGCTGGGCAGAAAGGAGGACTGTACACTTCAACAAAATACACTTATAAAYCACCTTTTATTCAGTATTTGGTCAGTTGCAAACCAACTATTTTACCTGTTGAACATCACCCTCCCCTGCTCTCTGTCCTGTAGCAGGGGAAGGTGACAGAAGAGGACATCTCTTTCCATCTTTCCTTTTAGGCAAAGGGCAGAAGCAAAGAGAAGTGCTGCCACCAGCAGCGAGGCACAGATTCCATGTCACCAGTGTCAGTCTACAGGAAGAGACAGCTGCAGGTCAAACACAGGGAGGTATCAGCACAAAACCAGCAARTTCCAAGGACACCAGTGTTTGGTCCAGAGATTGTCACACAAATGACAGGAAATGCAKGCACTGACCAAAGGAAGAGTAGGATGAGTAGGAGGAAGCAATAACTTGGAAAGAAAAAAATAAGAAGTCAACTCCTACACAGAAGTGGTTTGTGTCAAGCAAAAGTGAGAGTTTACAATACCCTCTTTACAACATGAAGCTGGAGGAATAAGGGAAGTGAAGACAAAAAAAATCATTTTGCTCTTTCCATGAAGAGATTGTCTCCTTTTCAAGAAGTTTGWCAGGGCAACAGAAGGAAGGCAGTTTTTTCATGGCCTTGGGGTTGTTTTCAAGAATAAGCATTTACTCATTTAGAGCTCTGCAAGCCTCAGGCAGTRTCACAGTGTGACTCTCAGGTGGAGAGTTTTGTTAGTTCACAGAACTGGGACAGGTCCTGGCTGGGAGAAGAGAGGYTCAGCAACGGGAGTTTCCAAGTGCAGGGGGATTTTCTTTTTTCCTCTTCTGAGAATACATCTGAAGAAAAAGAGCTGTGGCAAGGATGGAAGGACTCCCTCTCCTAAACCATACTAACCACATGTGACAACATGCAATCAACAGCTCATCAACAGAGAGGCGGAGCTGTCAACCTGCTCAAAGTATTCCCTTGCTTTCAAGGAAGTGGAAGGAAGTTCAGCTATTTATAACTTGATACAGAAAGGGCAGAAAGAGTTGATGCATCCCTATCTGCTCCTGTCTCCTCCCTCACTACCAGAAGTAGGAACATCCCAGATGGAAATGCTTGGTAGCACCAGTAATTTATGAAGCTTTGCCTGAAACCTAAAGCCACAATAATATCCTGCTCTGCAGTCATGTGAGAGATGTCAGGTTCATCAGAGATAAAAAAAATGGCCACTCTGCAGGCCATAAAACAAGAACAAATGTTGCTCAGGGAGAGGAGGGATTTGTTCTAAAACAAAGTGTACCCACTTGGATTGTGTGCCACCAACCAAGAGTCCACGCAGATTTACAGTGCAGCAGCCATGCATCAACTTCAAAGCAAAGCAGACAAACCACTGCCTCTCAACCTCTGTTGAAGTTTCTCCGTTTTCTGGGATTTCCCTTGGAGTCACCCTTGGCTACAGCAAATGCTCTCACAGCATTGTCCAAAGCACATATGAGTGTTTCAATTTCCACTTGTCTCTGCTGGTGACACCACAGYGAAGCTGATTTTCTAAAGGTCCAAAACTCAGCGAGCTCCATTTCAAGTGTTCTCACCTGGGCATCATCATCAGGCATGGCTAAAAAGCCCTTCCTCYATCACTGCCACAAAGATGAGGTAATAGCACAGGCYCAGGAAAACTAAGCAYGAGAAGGACAGCCCCAAACAYTCCCTAAATTCAGARGCAACTTYTGCACATCTGCAGTTAAGCACAGACTTARSTGTCTTGCTCAACTGGTGTGSTATSCAATGCAACAAGAAATGTGCCCCAAAATTACCATTATCGTGTCTTAGTCTTGTATTCTGCTCAACACAATTTCTTCCTTGTTCACTGCTGGTTTCATCTCATTTGAATGCAAATAACTATGCCAATATTAAGAAGCAAAAATACTGCATTCTTTCCATCTCTCTGCAAGATGAAAAAATGCAGAGAAGTGACATTCCTTTGCTTGGCACGGGCAGGCAGTCATGGAAAGCCAGAGAACCACCACTGCACCTCTTCCAGAGCTGARCATGTGGGCCCTGAGCCTCAGGGAACTCCAACCAACCCCAAAGAGAAAAGCACTACAGCTTCCAAAACAAAGGGAGATCACCAGGAAAATTCACTCATATCACAATAAACCACAGTCCCTCACTGTGGTTCCCCCAGTCCAGGTCCAGAGTAAATCCTTTCTGACTCAGGTTCACCACCACCAGTGCTCAGCTTCTGGGAAGGAGCACAGTGTCTCCAGGGACTGCWCTGTCCATGTTAAGCTTGCAGGAAAACACTCACATTCCTCTTCCTAGGCTGCCCCAAGGTTCCCAGCTTGTTAATAGTCACCAGCAATGAAGAATTTAACCCCAGGATAACAGTAAAAAAAACCAATCTCCCTGCACACCAACTCAGCAGCTTCCCTAAGGTTCCCTTCCCCTTTTCTCCTAGGCCATTTGTGGTGGCCAGTGACAAAAATCATRACCTGGGGCAGACCAACCATGTGCTTGAWTCACCCCAGAGAGASATCTTGGTACACACACAGAGCTTTCTTCAACTGCTTCCTCTGCTCTCACAATGAAACGATTGCCAAAATATTTCCCACTGCCTTTTCATCTTCCAGCCAATGATCTACAAATGCATTACAAATTTTTTAACGAGCCCCACAAGCCCTGTCCAGTGGAACAAACAAATTTTAGCGTCCAGAAATTGAAAGAGAGAGGGAAAAATTATTTAGACCAGACCTACTGGTGAAACTACAGGGAAACAAGCAATAAGCACAGCTTCATTTGTTTTAAGTCAGCAGCTTAAGATCCTCAGACTAACAGGCAGCACACAGAGCATCTCTCATGGGCATGCCTACCTGTAAAAAAATGGGTGGGTGACAGTGACCTCCTTATACTACAACAAAACCTGAAGGGTGAAGAAGTGAAATATCTCCCTGATTCCAGCACTTGAAAACCTTTTATCACTGCTGACACTGCCAAGTGACATTGCTCCCCCAAAAGGCTGCAAGACCACGGAATGCTCTGCACTGCCAGGCTGCTCATGCTGCAGAGCTGATGCAGCTGCACTGGTTCTGCTGAATCACAGCAATGCCACATCACAGCAGGAGAAATCCCCACTGCTGGGGGAGGATAAACAAATCTGTCTCGGAGGCAGCTGAAGGGGGAGTCTTACAGCTGGGGGCATAAATGGGGACTTCACGCAGCCCTGAAGAAGAAAGTTCAATAGACAAACAATTCAGTTAGAAAGATTACCCTGATAAAGGTCAAATATGACTATCCACATATTTTTCTCCTTTCCTTTCCTACATCCCTGTCCCTTTTTCCTCCATCCTCACTTCATCGCTCTCCCATGTGACGCCTCAGCTGCCACAAGCCTAGCCTAAAAGGCAGATTAAAAGCCATATTTGATGCTATCTGCATTARTAGATGGCAGTGGCAGATTCTGTGTCAAATTTGGCAGCTGCTAAAACTGAAGGAAGTACTGGTCTAAGGTATAAGGATGCTCAAAAATAATGCCAAAATAAAAAGTAGTAGTTCTAAGTTGAGGAGTTGTAGTTCAGGTAACAGACTGCTACAGAAAAGAATTCTAACTATTCCTGTTTCAGCGTGTTAGGTTTGGCCAATTTGGACAGGAGAAGCAGCTTTTACCTTGCTTGGATCAAAGTCAAGTCTGCTCAGAGTCACAGGGCAATGGAGACTCCCTGTCAATTGTAGCTGCCACAAAGCTGAGCCTCCATTTACCAAACCTGCTCATCCTCGACTGTGTGTGCAATGCCCCACAGCTACAAGGCAATAAAGAGAAGGACAAGGATAAAAACTGACCGTGGAGAAGAGGAAAAAGTCTGACAGAGCAGTTTTGGATGGACACACAGCTTTTAAGTGAACTCTTTCCAATGGGCAGTTAAAGCTGCGTGCTGCGGTCACTACTGGAAACCATAGAACAGTTCTGCTCCCAGCTCTGTCCACGCTTCACCAGCTTTGGTAGCAGCTTCTGGCAAACCCTGAGCCACAAATACTGTGGCAAAAGCAGGGGATTCTGAAATGCAAACACTCAATATTGAGCCCTCACTCAGCCAGATGTGTCTGTGCACAAGTGGCTTGGCGGGCTCCCCACACCCCACAGTGGGCGATCCATGAGAACCCTGCTCACAATGTTCCTAGGAATTTGAAATCTATCTCCTAAACACTGACTGCTAAACCAGGAGGGAGCCTGCCCATTTCTGGGTATCCTGCTTGCTGTGGCTCCATCCTGRGAGTCACTCATCCATCAGCTCCCAAGGAAACACAACACAGGCTCCACTCGAGGCAGCTGACAGAGGATTTACCCCCTAACTGAGCCTCGAGAGCACACAAGAATTGTCTTCTTGCCTCAGGGAGGAGAAAGGTTTTCAGAATGACTGGAGATCACGTTCAGGCTGCCAGCATGGCCCCTGCCAGGCACAAACCACAGCCCTTAAAATGGTTGTGGTGAGGAATTCAAACAAGCAAGAGCTGCTCTGGTACCGAGCTGAGCGAGKGGCACCTGGAACGAGCACAGAAAGGGCAAAGCCCCCCGGCAGGGGGAACGCACAGACAGGGGATGCTCCCAAACCACCGAGGCTGGAAAACGTGGGTGCTTCAGTGCGTCATTAGAGGAATTCTTTTAATTTACCATCAGGTGAATTTAAAGACATTACCTCAATTAACTTTGTATAAACACAGACTGGTTAATTGTTTCATTAAACTCCATTTTTATGGCTTAATTAAAGCTTTTCCTCTAGAAAAATAACTTCAATCACAACAAAGCTCATTTCTAGGTTACTTACCTCCATTATTACCTTATAAATAAAACTATGTCTCCCTATAAATAATATAATATTTTAAGTAATATATGATATAAATACTAGAACGTTTTCTATTATTAATACAATAATTATTATATTATATAATAAATAAAACAATAATTTTATTTATTATAATAGCATTGCTATTTCTATTATAAATATAATACTCTTCTATAATAATATAAATAATGTACTATTCTATCTTCTATATAATACATATTATAAATAAAATTATCTAATAAAATAATGTCTCCCAATCTCTTCTTCAAATTTTTTTGTTAGATGTTTTGATATTTAAGTTACAAAATTCTTTTTTTAGAGAATGATAAAAGTTAAAAATCTGCAAATAGGAAAGCCTGCAAGAATTGGGAAAAGCTCATCCCACTGAGACCACATTCTTGGGTGCTTTGTTAAATAAATGCAACCCAGATATTTTCTTTCTTCCTTTTCCCCCCACCCACTGTAAATCTCTGTCCAAACCAGGTCTCAAAACAGCATAAAGCCATAAAGGAGAGCAGTATGTGAGGCCTCCTAACACTTCTCACAAATCACCACTTATTCCCTATTTTTCCCTCCACCATGGTGAACATGAAGGTTCACTGATTTCACCCCAAAATGAATTCTTCTCCTTAGAGCTACAACTCCAAGYATGTGCTGGCAGCTCTAAAAATGTGAGAGAAACCCATTTCCAGAAACAAATCACAGAAAAAGCTACATCAAAAGCAGCTGAAATGGTTTACACATGATGGGGCAGGTTTGTTTCCAACTATTTTAAAATGTGTATGGATCAGTCMAGAAGGGAATAAAGACCAATTTTCTGTTTGTTTGTTGACAAAAAACCAACAGGAAGCCAAAACCCACAAAACTTTCCTATTTAGGAAGAGGCTCAGTTCTGTGGGCAGTGTTTTTTTTTTATTTATTTAATGTAAAGTAATTAATTCATGCCTGCATTACTAAAATAGTCTCACCCCTGTGACCTTATCATAAGAAAGCCATTACCAAATATTTGGGTTTATATTTAGAATTCAACATATTTAGAAGATGACACTTATAAAACAACAAAGCATCAAAAATATTGCAACATAGGTCTACAACAATTTCCAAARGCATCMTAGCCAACATCCCTTGTCTGAGATRTAACAAGCAGCATTAATCACAAATGACCAAATGAGCAGTGCTCATCACCATCATTTCCAAACAATTAAGAAAATTCTTATCAGCCCTGGAGCAGAGAAAATTCCCATGAATGCAGAGCCTTGGGACAGGGGTCGCTGCCCTCTGAGTGGGAAAGGACTCAGGGGGGAAAAGGATAAAATGTACATAAATGGCAGRGAAGATGCTGCATTGCAGGCATCAAAGGACAGCCAGAGGAAGTGACAACCCCAGAATTACCAAGCACAAGTAGGGGAAGGAGATTGCTTGATGCCACTCAAATGGAAAGAGGGAACTTCCATCAAGGGTGCTCCTGTTTGTCARAGCTTCTCATTCCAGTGGCAGTGCTGTGCAAAGATTGGAGCAGCACAGGCTGAGCACTGGCCCAAGGTGAAAAGCTCCTCATCTTTCAGCTGGGGGAACCCAGGGAAGCACAGAGGTGATGTGAAAATCCAGAGTTAGAAGTAGGAAGACAGTTGGACACTGCCCATCTAAGGCAGCTCCAAAAATCCTCCCTTTTTTTGGCATTCAGATCAGGAAGAGCCTCATTTCAGAACCATGATCATTATTTAGGAGCCCTACTACTTTGCTAATAAACTGGATAAAATAACACAAAACAGAGGGACTATTCTTGCCATTAGAATAACCTTTCTTACAAGGTTATCTTTCTCTAAAAAATAAGAAAGATGTAAGCAGTTAGTTCCACTTACTAAGTGAACAAAAACAAAACCACATGGGAAATTATTAGCAATACAAGATTCAGGGAACACCTGAATTAAGTTTGCCCCTTCAGATTGGCTTCCCTTCACACACTCATGGTATAACTTCTAATTACCCCTAAAAACAGTGGGGTTTGCCAAAGCATCATCACACACAGAACAGCCAAAAGATCATTTGCTGAGTGTTCATTGCCATTTGTCACCTCCTCATTGTTCARTACACAGTCCTGATCTTATCTCAAACCACTGACAACTTCCACTGATTTACAATTATTTAAAACTTCCACTGAAAAGGAGTAGTGACTCCTCAGAGAACTGGCTATAATTCAAAACAGCAGCAGAGGACTTTGCAAGCACAGTGAGCCTGTATTATACAGGATTGTGTATTGAACAATGAGGAGGTGACAAATGACAATGAACAGTGTTGTAATGCAGCTGTAAACCAAACAGGTATTTTCTACATAAGGAAAAGGATTTCAGTTTTACCATAAGACCTAAAAGGAAAAGCCCCAGCAAGTTCTATGCTCCCTGAGCTGCCATGGGCTCAGTGCCAGGACAGAGACATGGAAAGGTCTCTTTACCTGTCTTTCAGCAATGTATGGAGCTGTTCTCTGTTGGGCAGCTTGCCAAGGACACTGCCTCARCCATTGATACTGAATGGGCTGCACAGAGCCCCTCTTGGCTTTTTTGGGGTGCTTTACGTGGTGCAATCTCTCTGCACCTGTGTATGACTTATTTTTATTTGCATTGTACTGTTTATTATTTTCTCCTTTTATTAAAACCTTTTCTGTTACAAGGCTCACCCAAGGAAGTGGTCTCACTCTTATTAAGCCACTCTGTGAGGTGCAGGCACCCACAGAGACACTGGATGCATTCTGCACGTGGCTCACTCCACTCTGGCCACGTGTAAGAATACATCAGACAGAAGAGCAGGGAAGGACAGCACAGCCTGACAGGGACAGATGTGGCACAGCACTGACACAGGTGGCTCATCCAAAAAGAGCCAGAGCACGATTTKCTGGGGGAAGTCCTGACAGGAACAAGGATTAGGCTGCAGGCAGCTGCTGCCCAGCACGAGAGATGGACCTCACCATGCAGACCTCTAAGCAACACAACTCCAAACAACCCTGTCACAATGCAAGAGTTCAGGAACCCCCTGGCTGTGATCCCATCCCACAGCTTTTAGCTCTTTAGCCTTTGGACAGGTCTGCTTTGGCCCCTGCTGTCCATAAAATCCAGATAGGCCTGGGCACAACCTGTTGGATCTGTTTCCTGGGAAAGTTCTGCCTCAGGAACTCACAGCACTGATTTCAGCACAGATAATTAAGATGGTCCAGGTTTTAAAAAAACTGAAAACATAAGTTTTCCAGGCTGAGCCCTCAGCTATTTCATTAAAAAGAAACCATCTGCACCTCTGCCTCCTTCCAAGACGTCAAACCATTGTAAAAGTAGTAATGACATTGTTTCCCAAAGAACTGACTCAAAACAAGTGAGGATGGACACACCTCAACTTTGAAGCAGTTCTCTTGCACAGTAAAATACTTTCCTCCTTCAAGTTTTCCTCACAGAGTCTGACATAGACACATAGTTTAGTTCTGCCTCAACATTTGACACAGAATCAGCTGAGGATTGGTAAAATGCAGTCATCTTTTGTTGTGGAGAAAAAACTATTTCTTCTTATCTGCTATTACAGCAAACTCTATTTCCCAAAAGCAACCCAGTATGGGAAGCAGGAGGTGTCAGAGACCACATCATTCATTTCCCCRTTGCTGCTAATTCCAAAAGACATTCCAAAGTCCTGAAGCCTTGCACTCTTCCCTGGCTGTYACACAGACACCAAAACACACACAAAAAATGAGGCCAGGTAGTTCTGCTCACTCTGATGAAGAAAATTGATTTTTTTAATTAATTAATCTCTGACTGCCTGAGTAATTTGTATCTGAACTTSGGTGCCCAGACAAGAGGATACCTACACAAAGATGCTGCTGCTGTTACTGACTTCCCACCTTTTAGGGCCCTGTGATTCCCTCTTGGCAGTGTTAAGACTCCATCTCAAAGGGCTTTCCCAACATAAATGATTTTATGATCCCAAAAGCMTCAGCTGCCCTGAGGATTGACCACTGATACCCTTTAGGGGCAAGTTAGCTACTCTTTCACTCCAGGTCAGCATCACCCAGGGTAGTCTTCAGAGCCTGAAGAATGCTCAGGGATTTTAATTAKCATCCCAAAGGCAGAAAGCATTTATCACTCATGACAAACCAYGTTTATGCTGATTGAAAGGCACTGAAGGCAAATGGAGCTTTATCAAAATCAAGCCTGAAATGGTTCCTGTGCAACAAAACCATCTTGGCCTAGGACACCAAGGCTCCCACCTGCAGAAGCATTTTGTAGTTATTCTGGCACACTGAATTCCAGCCAGAGTAGTTAGTCCTGAAGAAATGAAGAATTACTTCAGCTTATCACTATGTCCCTAGATGTAGCCACACCACCCTGCTGCTCAGATGGGCTGCCACTCAAAGTCTGCCTGTAACCATTGCAAAGCAAAATTCCAACATTACCCTGAGCAATGAGCTGTTCTGCCAACACACCCAGCGAGCTCCAATCCTGCTGTTCATGCTCAGAGCCTCCCACCAGCACATTCCTCCACCCACTACAGGCAGGCCAAGGTTCTGTGTTTCCCCACCAGCTGTGGGCCAGTCAGTGTGGACCATCCAGGTRATGCAGGGATGGCTCAGGGAGAAGTTTCAGCCACCCAGACTTTGTCAGGATCCAAGGAACTGGATAATGTTGATAAAACATATCCTTCACAGGCTCTCTTTTCTACTTCCCTGCTGGAAGTAGGGCCTGGAAAAATTACCTCAGCAAACATTTTTCTTCTGAAAAAACATAAAATGCTCCATTTTCCCTAGAAAAAAAAATTCTGCCTTTTTTTTTTTTTTTTTTTTAATTCTAGAAATATCAAGTGATGCTTCTGGTTAGGTTTTCCAAAAGAGAAAACTAACCATTTCCTGAAATGCTTTTATTCTGACCCTATTTTCCATCCAGATACATTCAGCTTGAGAGTCCTGGATGAAACACCAGGGCTGCCATCCAAGAGTTTTACTTGTTTGCTTTCATGAGCTCCCACAACTCACCACTGGAGCCTCCTCCTCTCCAGTAGCACTGGCTGAGACTTTGCAGGAATTTCTCTGAAATGCAAATTCCCCCACACCACATTCTGTGGAGCACATGAGGAGAAAAGGCTGCAGCTGGGAGATAACATGATGGCATTTGTCTTGAGGACAAGGTGATTTTCAAGTAACTGTTGATCTCCCACTTCCACAAATAGTTCTGAGATTGTTGATTCTCAGTGCAGGATAAAAACTGGTATTTTAAACATTCCCATTTTCCATGGGAAGAGGGTAGGTTTTATTTTTTTTAAATCAATGAAACCTCTGCAGTAGGTTCTGCTTCTGCAGTGTGATTCTTATCCCTGCTCAGGGACAGATTGCATTCTCTGACAAGCTGGAGGCACCAGCAGCTCCATCCTATGGGGAAGCACAGTTTATAAACCAAACACCTCTTCTCATGGGTATATTTATTAAAGAAGACATTGATTTATCTAGGATGAGAGAATTTTCCTTGGATGAGGAAAACAACAGAAGTGATCCATGCCYAGGAGACCAGAGCATCTCCTTTATTTGAGCCTTGCCATCTCACCTGCTTTGCACAAGGACTGTGCCTCTTTGTAACAATTTGAAATTCAAAAAGTATGAAAATAAAATAGTTCCAAAGTTCTGCTYATACAGACTTTTCTGAAATGTCCCACCAGAAATTCAGGTAGTAAAGGAAAGTACCAAGAGGCATCAGACCTCAGCAGTGGAAGGATGAAACGGGAAGGAAAAGTGTTTCTTTTCAATGCYCACATTTAATAAAAGGGTAGAAATAGAAGGAAGGATTTCTGCTTTGTGGCAGGAAGTTCTTCAACACTGCCACAGCTGTTCTGCACTTAAATACAATTTCCCTGGAATATGAACAACAGCAGATCTCCAAAACAGGACCAGAGCAAGCACAGTGATGACAGGGCAATGTCACACTGCAGTCAGATCACACACCTGGATGCAAAGGACACTTCTCCAGGTGCAACACAGCACTCCAAAGCTTCAAACCTCAAGGCTAAGAGAAGTCTGGATGGAAAGCCACAAGGTTAAGGATTGTCAAAGGATCAACGTGCCTGATAGCATCAGTAGAAAAGAGGAGAAATGGAAGGCAGAAGTGACTCTCAAAGAGCARCATCTGCAYRTGCARCAATAGATYCTTGTAAATATTTGTGCTGGCAACACCAGTGAGAAGAACAAACTCGTAAGAAATAACTGTTAGTGCCTCTSTCCAAGCAGTAAAGGGCAATGCTTCTGAAACAGAAAATGGAACTGCAAAGATGTAAAGGTAAAGGAGGAGAAGGATTAGGCCACAGGGTGATAACAGGGAGAAGGGCAGCAGTTTTGCCTGGCAGCTTTAGAACAATAACTCTTGGCTTAACTTGATCTCAGCCCCACTGCTCCTCTCTCCAAGAYAAACACATTAGGGAAGGTGATTTCAGAGGTGGCTGCTGTACCCTGTGCACCAGGACACTGATCCTGAGGTAGGTGAAGCACAYTGATCAGGGCTTAGCCTTGTGTTTACCTCACAAGGGCTTCAAGGCCAAGTGAATCTCAGCTCTTTCACTCCTGAGATACTTCTTTCAATGTTTCACTGACTCCTGTGGATGTGTCCCCTCACTCAGAGCAAAAAGGAACAATCAGGCTTACCTAGCTTCTCTCAAGAAATCTTATTTTTCTCCTCCTCTGGTCAAATGCCATCCATTTGCTCTCCAATACACAATGTGCCAACCTGCATTTCCTACTTTAGGCCAGAAATATTTATACATATTCCTCCCAAAAGCCATTTTGAACATGTGYTTACCCAATGGTCAGAGCAAAAGAACAACAATTAACATATTAGCAGGATGAGGGACAGTCCAGTCTTGAACAATTGCACAGAAAGTGATCACGTGATGATGACAGCAAGGCCAAGAGACAATCACTGATCACACAAAAAGCCGAGCTGTTGGCAGCATGCAAGCACATAAATAAACACTCACATACATATAAAGGATGAAGATTTCCAAGCTCAATTCCTCAATTCACCCCTACAAACTCCAGGGGGGAGCATTTTTATAGCAGAAGTGGGAAGCAGAAGTCATCACACAAGCATCTGACTCAGCTATTCTTATACATGTGTGTGGGGGCAGACTAATACCCAAGTATAGGGTCAAGACATCAGGAAATTGCTAATGAAAGGTCAGATTCCCTCTGGAGTGAGACAGCATCCTGCTATGTCCTTCCCAAGAGACTTTATTATCACCAGCTATCTTGTAAACTGCTTGTTTAGGTGGGGATGCTAGGCAACAAACTGAAGAGCAAAGACGATAAAATAGAAGCCTTTTTCCTCCTATTGCAAATATCCGGCGTAGGGAGACTGGAAAAGACAGAAATAGCACCCCAGCTCCCCAGATTTCAGTAGCCAGGTTAGATGAACAAGCCAAGTCCTCCCCCTGCCCTCTTCAATACCATTGTAAGAATTATTTGTATGGCAAGAAGCAGATCTGTGCAAGCCACATCCATCAGTCACACTCAGGGCTCTTGCACAGGTTTAGGAGGCAACAGCCCTTCTGCTGGCAAAGTGACACGGTTCTCTGAAGAGTGTGTGAGGCTACACATCACCCTCCACCCCCTGGGGGATCATCTGGCTAAAACCTCAGCAGCTTTCCTTTACAACTGTACTTTCCAGCCCTTGCAGTTTGGAGGTTTCAGCTTGCAATCAAACTTTGCATCTTGCATGGAGCTTTCTTGTCTCCCTCAGCTGCTCCACCCAGCTCTGTGAGAGGCAGGGACCCYGTGATTTGTGAGCAGCTTGTTGGTGGGAAGAACACACCCATCCTCACCGATTCCAGTAGTCCAAGTGACAAGAATCCACTCTGAGAGCAAAGAACTCCCAGAAACTACCTTCAAACCAGGCACTGGAATCAAACATGGAACACAAGGGCACGGCTGACTGAAGCACCCCAGCTTGGACAGCAAAATCCCAGCTGGGAATGGCAGATCCAAGTATCTCTCCCTGCACTGGAGACCTGTTGGAACCCTAGAAGTTAAAAATTTTAGTCTTTCTGTGTTAARAAGTGCTGACCCTCAAGCAAGCATCACATTTGACAATCTTGGGACAGGCTCCCAAGATTGAGTGACAGCACAGGGGCTGTGGGTGTGGAGTTTGAATGGTGCTGTGTGATCTCACAAGGTGAAAAACTTAGGGTTTAAGATTTTAGTGTATAGTAATGTGTGTGAGCCTAGATGGAGGATTTAGGGCATTGTCTAAATTCTTCTTTTCACCTTCTTCTTGGGTTTGGGTGGTTTTCTGTAATTGGGTGCACTGCAGACCTTTAGTGGCAATCATTGGGTCAAAAACATCAATAATAGAGGTGTCATCTCATTATTGGGTAAATAGTACTTAAAAGACCTTGGAAAAAGTTARTAGTGGCCATTTTGCCATGTTTCTCTGGCTTGCTAGTTAGAGYTCATGGCTCTTGAGTCTGTGAATAGRTAAGATAAAATAAATCACCAAGTCTGAACTCARACTTCTGTTTCCCATTAATCATTCATCCTGACCTTGGTAAGAAYRARGGGAAAAAGCCCTGCACTGTAACAGAGACCTACACTGTTGTCTCAGTCATCTCTCAGGTAGAGCACTCAGCTTCCTGCAGGCCAGTCCCCTGGTGGGAAGGGCAGATAAAGTGGATTTGCAGGCAGATATTCACTGATGACCACTGTGTGTCTTTAAATCYGTGCACAGGATCAGACAGTAAAGGGTGGTTGGGATGAGAAATCTCATTTACCTCATCTAGCAAGTGCTT
Organism: Alauda arvensis; assembly: GCA_902810485.1. NCBI lineage: Eukaryota > Metazoa > Chordata > Aves > Passeriformes > Alaudidae > Alauda > Alauda arvensis. The sequence continues at coordinate 372,818 of CADDXX010000194.1, read as the reverse complement.
TAGAAGGAATATCACTTTTAGGATACACCTACGTCCTTCTGYGGATCTTCTGAGCTCAAATAGCAARCTGCTGTTATGCTTTTCCTAAARGGAAATTATACCAGGGTCCACATCCATTTCTTAGTGCTCTACAACACACTGGGGCAATGAAATCCCCAGGTGAGTCACAGATTCCCGAGAGATCTTCAGCCCTTTCTTAGGAACCTCACAGAACCAAGTGCTCACCCTCTCCACAAGTCATAAACACCTGGAAAATTASCAGAACACAGGGTCTGCCTTCTGAGAGCAGATGCAGGGTCTGAGGGGAAAGCTCACAGGACCAGGGAATATCCATCACACCAAAAAAGAGCAGCTATTATCCCAAAGAGAGGGGGACATCGTGCAAACAGGGGAAATCTGGCTTTTCTTGTGGGTGAAACCACAAAAAAACCAAAAAAAAAGCTTTTCCTTCCTTCCTCTTATTCTGCCCACACACATCCTATTCAATCCAAGCATGACAGCAGTGAACAGAAAACAAGGGTATTACAAGGGCTCCTCTCAGGAAGAAATCTCTGCAAAACATCAGACATTAGGAAAGTTGCAGGCTGATTAGCAGGTAATTCCTATTAGCAGCTGATAAAGTTCTTGTRGYKTGTTCTRAACACGTGCTCAGCTTTCCTCAGTYACTCTCCTCCAAGATCCTCTCCCTCTGGATGTCAGGGTTCATGCTCCACACCACRAAGGAGAAGGGGCAGCAGGTTGGAAAACCAGCTCCTCTTTTTTCCCTGGAGTCCTTGGACTGACAAAGCATGTGCAAGACTGTTGCCTTGATTTTTCCCTAATATTTATAGGTAGAGTTTATGTAACCCCAGCTCACAGCACAAAGGGCCTGCAGAGGAAAGGAGGTACCAGGATATTGTGAGCAAACATCTCCCAAGAAGCCAAGACATCCCTTCCAAGCTGTCCACAGTGTCACTGACCACCACAGAGCTCTCAGTTCACACATGTACACACTCAGCCAGGACAGCTGGTCTGTCCGACCCAGCAGCCTCCTTCTGACAGTGCTAAAAAGTATTTTTTAGCTTTGCAGAAAGTATAAAAGGTGTGTGCATAGTACAGGGCCTTGCTTTATCCATCCCAGCAATCAAAACGTGCTGATTGGCCAAGCTGAGAAATTTAAGTCAGTCACAGACCAATTTTCCACAGATGTAACTAACCCCCCTTGTAGAGAATGTGGACATGAGGTTTCTTTGGAATGAGCTTTGAGCTATCCCAAACTGGGCCTCAAGTTTTGGGCCTGTAGGAGTTGAGAAGCCTGTGTGGCACAGTTAGGAATTAGATTAAGGTGGGTGCATTTTTTAGATAGGATAGTTAGGGTGAATCTATGGTAGCTACCTTTAATTGGGATTGTTTTGCATTCTTTTAACTCTCTGTCCAAATTAGCATCCACCTGTAACTGTAAACTATCTCAGCTGTATTTAACCAGACATCTTGAGGAATAAGGATGAGAACACATGATGTAATCACATTGATTAGAAGTCTGTGTTGCTCTGTCCCAGCCTCCAGGTTTAATTAGTGACCCTGGCTCTGCCCCATGACCAGGTACATTTCTGGCCTCAAAAATATCCTGTAGCAATTCACTGCACTTGGATGGGGTGTTGTGAAAACCCCACTTGCTCTGGCTCCCCTGCAGCTGAACCATTTCACCGTGTGCCTCTGCACTTGTGTTTGATCCATGACTGCTTGCAGCACATTTCAGTTCTCTGTGGGTAAATGCACCTCTCCTCAAAACTGCTTCTTTCTAAACAAAGAAGCTTTTGTGAGGTTACCTTGCACGTGAAATCTCACCAGCCCAGCTGTCCATCTCTGCACTACAGCTTCTCAGGTTGGAAACTGCCACCAGCATTGCAGATGTTTGGGTTTCTATGTCACTTAAAATTAGTATTTATTTATATTAAATATGGATTTCYATTTCACTTTGCTCCAAATTCTCCCTGTTTGCCTTTTCTGCTCCCCCTGAGAGCTGCAGTGAGGTTTWCAGCAGGACATAGGATTCCAACTGCCTTCCAGAGAGGAAAGAACCAATTGTAATATCAATTTCTGTGTGCCTCAATCAAGCTCTTATTCCCCACACACCCTGCTTTGCAGTGATTGGTAATAAACTTCATTTGCCATCTTCTCATCCGTTCACATGGATTCTGTGACATCCTCTGGCACCCTCTCTGTTAATGGGCAGACTGATGCAACTGGCTTTGTTTTGCAAATATTTGTGGGGGTTTCTGTTTTGTTACTCATTTCCAAGGAAAGTGCTGTGCTAGGAAAAACCCACATATTTGTTAGTAGATAGCAGTGGTGGCAAATACTTAAAAAGCCTAAACCCTCACAAACTCATTTCCTAACTTCACTATTACCAAATTGCTTTCCATTCCTATTTTCAGGCAGCCTRAAGAGAAACAAATTGTATTAATAGCTAATGAATAAACACTATTACAATCCAAACCACAGCCCAGAGCTAGCTGGGAAAGATTTCCACCTTCCCCTGAACTGCAAGGATGTGCATGGGAAAAGCTTTCCACTCTTTCCTGGGGTGTGGTGCCTGTGCTCCTCTAGCCAGATTCCCAGGATTTTAAGCATCACTCTCTGAATGTTACCACACATCAAAAAAATCAGCCATGAGAACTGCAAAGTTTAATAGCCACACTCAGGAAKCCAAGGACTCCATCAGCACCCAAAAAACCATGACAGGAAAGATCTGGCCCAGGGTACAGGCCACCAGCTGCTGGTTAGAAAATCCAATTTCCCTTTCCAGGGGTCTGACAGCAGGTACAGCTTCTTGAGCCATACCTGGAAGGAGCCTTGTAGAGAATGGGGACATGAGGTTTCTTTGGRRTGAGCTTTGAGCTATCCCAAACTGGGCCTCAGGTTTTGGTCCTGTGGGAGCTGAGAAGCYTGTGTGGCACAGTTAGAAATTAGATKAAGGTGGGTGCATTGTTTAGATAGGATAGTTAGGGTGRATTYATGGTAGCTACCTYTAATTGGGATTGTTTTGCATTCTTTTAACTCTCTGTACYAATTAGCATCYACCTGTAACTGTAAACTATCTCARCTGTATTTAACCAGACATCTTGAGCAAYAAAGGGGAGAATGCATGATGTAAACACATTGATTAGAWGTCTGTGTTGCTCTGTYCCAGCCTCCAGGWTTAATTAGTGACCCTGGCTTYRGAGCCTCCCACCCCCAAGGACAGAAATAGCACAAATCCCACACACTCTTTGCAAATAGGAGAAACAAGGTCTAACCCTGCCCCAGCTAGAACCTCCTGGCATTCCATCCTCCTGCATTTCTCCAGTCATYCCCATGTTGGTGTTCATGAGCTTCTGCTATGAAGGAAGACAAGGAGCAGCATTTTAGGCACTGAGCTCACCCCTCCTGCCTGTCCTGTGGTGCCAGTTGTGAGCATCCTTTATCAACTCCTGTGCCTCCTGTTCCTACAAACCCAGAAATGGCACCTGGCCCACTTGTGAAGCTTCCTGCTCACAACTAAGCCATGTGGGCCAGTGCTGACTGCAGCCATCCTCACTGACTGCCAGGCTGCCCTGTGTGCTCCCAGCAGCTGAACTGGAGTGGTGTGGCCAGCCTGGTGGGGTGCGGGCCAGCACCAGCCCCTCAGTGATGCCTGAGGATTTTGGCTTTTATTTTGTTCAGATCCTGTACTTTAGTGTATAACTCTAAAGCTCCATAGCTTGTTATTGTCTTCCCATTTTATTTTATTCAGACAAAACAATTCCTCTCCGGGCCTGAAACTCAAATACACCTCACTGCCTCAGGCCCTGAAAAGTATAAACAAAAGTATAAACCGAGTTGGAGGGGAGCAAACTGAGGGAATGTGACTTCATTGCCTGAAGCTGTAACTGGAGGATTAACCCCTGATATGTAAATGGACCAAACTTGTATCTGTATGAAAAATTCCTGACCACCATCCATCCTGGGTGTAGCCCCTCTGKGAGCCTTCTGACTGCCCAAGGTGTATCTTGAAGGTCTTTAATAAATACCCACTTTTACTCTCTTCATCTTGTCCAGCCTCTGTTTTAGGGTGGCTACTCCAAGGCATCAGCAGACAGGGATCACACAACCCTCACAATCCTGTTGGGGTCTGCTTTTCCAYGTGCCAATGCCAGCACTACCCTCCCAAGGTCCCTGCAAATCATTTGGACTGCAAATAAAAAGTGGAATCACAAAGGCCCAGGTGGTTTTCTCACCCATASAGAAAATATTTCTGCACCCAGATGCCATGGGAAGAAATCCAAGCAGGTAACACCAGCAAGGTGGAGGACTCAGATGTGTCAGAGTCCAGGCATTCATTTTCCCCATCACCAGTGAGCACAAGGTAGCAGGCCTGGCAAAATTCATGTGTGTGTGTTTAGGATGGGGAACAACTGGCAAGTCCAGGGCCTCAGCAAGCAGCACAGCACTGTTACAGTAGAGCTTGTCTGCAGGCTACTGGCAAACTAAAAACAACAACGAGACAACTTTATTTCTTAAGGGATTGCACGTGGGATGTGCATGCAATATCTGAGTTGTTAAAAAAAAAAAAAGACATTTGCTTTCCTGGTGAATCACTAAGAAATTAGTCAGGAAACCCTACAGAGACAGCACCACAATCATCAGTTATTTTTTGTATCAGCAAGAAGGAGGATTGCAACTGTACAGAAGAAGATTAATGTGCTGCAGAAGGAAGTTAAATCWAGTATTTAAAGGCAATAAATCTGAAGGGAGCTTCCTGTTTTAAAAGTAATTTGGCTCATCAGCTGATTTKGATTTAAAGATGGTGTGTGCTGGTTTTGGCAAAGTCATCAATGCTTTCCTTGCACTTACTAAGATATTTCAAGRAGAGAAATGGAAGGCAGAAGTGACTCTCAAAGAGCAACATCWGCATGTGCAGCAATAGATTCTTGTAAATATTTGTGCTGGCAACACCAGTGAGAAGAGCAAACTCCCAAAGAAATAACTGTTAGTGCCTCTCTCCAGGCAGTAAAGTCACTGCTGAGCTTCACCCTTTTCTTCTACTCTGGTCTCAGCATTCCTGCTGTGATGTTCTAGCTCTTTTCCATGCTTGAAGCTGCTTCTGGCTCAGCTCTGCCTGACTTGCAGCCCCAGATGGCCTCGGGAAACAGCAGCATAATCAAGCACAACCATTCCTGCTGGGCTGCCACAGAACAGATCAGCACAGGAAATATTTGTTCTTGCCACACAGGACATTGAAAYCCAACCACTTCAAGGGTCAAAGGTGCCAATATCTTGAACCACACCACCACTGCTGTGTGACTGCCCCAGGCACAGAGGGGAAGTGCTGCCTACACAGAGCACATGTTTGGGACAGGAAGATTGCCTCTGGGTGATCTGCAGAAACCCAGAGTATACACACACACAAAACCTAGCAACTGGAAAACTGAGGAGTGCTGGAAACCCTGTGAGCAGAGCCAGAAGGGTGCCAGCAGTTCCAGCATCATCCTCTGCTCAGCAGATTTCAGGAGGCAGCCACAGCTGTGCTGTGTGGGATGGAGGATCTGCCCCAAAGCCACCCAGGCAGGGGGCTGGGATGTGTCCAGGCTGTGCCTGAGCCCAGCTTGAGAGGAAGAAAAGAGGGATAAAACAGCCTTCTGTTTTATCAAGCACCAGTCTGCCCTTCTGCCAGGGGCACAACAGGGCCCTGCAAAGGACACGAGCAGCCCCTTGGCATTCACAGATAAATACACATGGGGCAGTAAAGATTTATCTCTATAGACAGAATATTTAATTTGATTTACTAGCATAGAATTAAAAATAGAGCTAAATTGAAATAGCAGGTGGAGCTACTCCCCAGCTGGRGGCAGAGCTGCCAGGTCTCAAATCCTTCAAAGGGTGCATAAGAAAGTAGTGCATCTGTCAGGAGCAGCTTTCAGGAARCAAGTCTTTCCCACAAAATATTCCACAGTCCGGAAAACAGCATTCAGCTTTCCCTGCACTTACAGGCACTTCATGACCTCACCAACCTGAGCTGATAAATGGCAACAATTAATTGAAAAATTATTTCTCACTTGGGCAAGAAGTCAAATCTGCTCTCAGAGAGAGGCCAGACTCTCTTCCCATTGTGCAACGGCCRGAATTCCAGTTTGATGTTGCCAGCACCAGCTGGGAGGTCAGATCTCACCCACTGCAAACCCAGGCACATCTCCTGAGCCATTCCCCTCCTGGCAGCAGCAGACACCTYCTTCCAGTGCCCTGCTCTCAGTGCCACCAAGGGAGCACTGGACCCAGGGGCAAATCCAGAAGCTTTGARCCATGCTGGAAGAAGAGGTGCCAGTAAAGCCACAAATGGGACCACAGGGCAAGCTGGCCCTGTGAGCAGTTATTCCTCTGCAGCCAGAGCACRAGAGACAGATTAAACCTGCCAAAATTGCCCATGGTTCTTGTGTGAGGGAAACAAACACCAGTGCACACTCTGGAATGAATTATTCTAAACAAGCACATGGATTCTCCAGGTCAAGGCAGGGTACAAGGGTTGTCAATTTGGGCACAAAAATGACACAAACCCCATTGCAAAGCAGCAGTTGTATTGATTGCACAGAATGGCGGGGGTAGAACCTCCAGACACTTCTCAATCAGTGTTTTTCTCCAAATGCACCCTCACGTAGCTGTTCATGGGAAGATAAACTTYACTGTCCCTGTCTCCTAGGACACTGAAGGTATCAGATTTGTGTTGGATTTGCTGAGCTCCCAAGCAGCTGCCACAAAACAATGAAGGAATTGCTGAGCTCCCAGGAGSAGACACAAAGAGGCACCTGAGCTCAGGGCACAAGATTTAGGTTAAAATTAAAATTCCCAGTGCCAAGTCAAGCTAAGAYRGCTSRGAGAGGTTATGGTGGCATCCCTAARAAGTCTTGCAGTTAGTCAGGCTCATCTGTCCAAACCCTCAGTACTGCCACCCCAAAATACCTCCAGAACTGGAATTCCTCAGCTGAAGCTGGCAGTTACTTCCAGATAAATACCCATGTACACAAGCAAGTGCTGATAGTCTAAGTAGGCTTTCTTTTTGCCAGAAAAGAAAATATAGAAGGCTTACAGTAAATAAAGATGACGGTTGCCTGCTGATAAAGTCCAAGTTTCAGTGTGTTTCTTGGTTTAATATTAAAATCACACCCAGCTCAATCTCTTTATCTGTAATAAGATAGACCACATCATTAATATCAAGCCACAAGGAATTTATTAGCGGTGCTGTTCAAGCTGAGACTTGGTTTCATGCCATGACAGTTGATCACGTTGCATTGCCAATTTATCTGTAATTTGTCACTGTTTGACTGGAAGCTATGAAAAAAGAGCCTCTGCTTCGCCAAGTGAAACCCTGAACAGTTCATATTCTGTTGCTAAAGAAAGCTTGACCTGCTTAGCCTTTACTGTAGAAAAATCAGCCTTTTCTGACCTTTTCTGCACTCAATTTTCAGGAAACTTTAACAACAAACTCTTACCAGAAAGTAAGTCTTGGTAAACCTGGATGATTTCACTGCCTGGATCAGGAAAACACAAGGTCCAACACATTTTGGCTTATAGACATTGTCCCAAAACCAAAAAAAAAAAAAATCACACATGCTGTTAACCATTTCAGACTCACCTTGGAGTCTGAATTTCACAGGAATTTAAACAAACAGACCACTTTTTAAAAGGGGCTATCCCAGCACCTGTTGGCACAAAACGGTATCAGAAAAGGAGAGTCTTCTTGGTATTCCCATAAAAAGAAAAACAGCCTTTATCAAAGTTAAATTCTAAACTCTCCAGTGGTTTCTTTTRAAACCAGTGGCCTTTGGAGCAAGCTTGATATTTGACAGTTGCTACACACACAGAGCTGCATTGGAAAATACAARAGCTGCTCCTGATTTTACTCACATCCAGGGGGTGTAGAATAACTCCAGTGAATTAAGCAAAGTTACACCTCAGAAGGGAGGGTGGAAGCAGGATAAGAATGAAGCCCACAAGGAGACTTCTCCAAACGAGGGTTTCTGTTTAAAAGCCATTTCTGAGTGACCCATCCAGCACTGAGTCACTGACAGGTGCCTGTRCAGCTCCAGGCAAAATACACCTCTGTTTGCTAAATCACAAAGCCAGCTCACTTCCTTCCAGCCCTGCTCAGATCAGCATTTTTCAGCCCCTCCAAACAACACAAAAGAGAAGCCAGGGCTGGGTAGCCACTGCTTCTGTTAAAATCAAGGGCACAGATAAGGTGTTGCCAGGCTACTCCAGCAGCTTCCCCWTTGTCTTGCCTATCCCTGGGCTGGYTCCAGAGGGCAGCCMCAGGGCTGGGAAAGGCACCCATGGGAAATAAACCCAGCAGAAAGCAGCAAGATGAGAATGAGTCACTACCAGGGAGTTTGGAGCAATTCTSAGAACAAACAGAAAACACATGGAAAGATGATGATAAAAATAAAATAACGCTGGGTTTGCTGAGGGCCAGCCTGCTTAGACATCAGCTTTGGAACAAGTGCTTTGGGTTGCAATAATAACATCCACAAGGATGAGACAACAGTGCCCTGACCACACAGGGCTGGAGATGCCAGCCTGGACTGGCAGAGCAGTGGGTGTCTGCTTTGTATAAGAGTAATTACAATAGCTGGGACACAGACTGGAGTGTGGCTGAGACAACATCAGTTCACAGTGGCTGTGACTTCACACCACTCCAGCTGCACCAGGATGCCTTCTCCAGGCTTATTTCCCACATGGTCTTGTGTAACACCCAGAATCGTGGGCATCTACAGCATCATTCCTCACCACTGCAGCATGCAGGGGACTAGGGCTGGTCACAACTCAGCTGCTGGATCCTCACACTCAGTTTGCCTCTTTCACCAGAGCATAATATTGATGGTTTGTAGTCATCCTGTGATCAGTCACGACACTGGAATCTTTTCTCCTTCTCAGTATTTTCTAACTGATCAGGCTCCTGCTAAAGAGCAGTTTTTCATTATTAGTCACAGCTGAGTCTCACCCCTTTCTTCTATTCTGGTTTCAGCATTCCTGGTATGATGTTCTAGCTCTTTTCCATGCYGAAGCTGTTCCCCAACTTCTRTCCAAGGCCTGTGTTAACCAGCACCAGGGGAATGAAGGAAAAGAGTAGATAAGGTTGAGCCCTAAGGAGCACCCCTCACCTCCAGCCATGCCAAAACCCCATTTTGCTGTAGCTGGTTGTCTCCCAATAGAGCAACTCCTACTGAACCTTTTAATAATCTGTCTTTTCTAGGAGTGGTTTTCCCTTATGGACTGCTGCCCAGGTGGTGAAGGGGCAGAGTGAGCTGTGCTGGTGAAGTTTGAGCTGGGAGCTGTATCTACTGAATCTCGACAGGAACAAATGCTCTGGATGCTCATTCTCATATAGGGAATTGKCTGTTTCCTGCCAGCTTTAACTGACTCCTAACAGGCTGAAACCAACTTCCCTTAAAGGAAAACCCCTGGGGGTTTGCAAATCATCAGAGGCACAAGCATGTCCATGCATCAGTGGGGAGAGGCATGACCTGCCTGTGATGCCTTAAGTTTTAGCTTTTATATTTTCCAGATTCTACATTAGTAGATAACTCTGAACTTCATATAAAGTGTTAGCCAGTTCTCCTCACAGTTCAGACAAAACAATCCTTTTCCAGCCCCAGAACCAAGGGCACTGTTGCAGCTTCAGGCCCAAAAAGTGCAAACAAGAGCAAATTGAGGAGAGCAATCTGGGAGGATGGGACTGCATCACCTGAAGCTGTCATTGGACAATTACCCCAATGTGTAAATAGACTTACAAAATTGGGAAAGCTCATGACTCCTGGTCCATCTTGGGTGGAACCACAGCCAGGCTCTTGTACTGCCCAAGATGTATCCTGCRAAGGCCTTTTAATAAATACCTACTTTATTCCTTTAACTCTGTCCAGTCTCTGTTCCAGGGAGCCTCTCAAGGCATTACCTACACCCAGGTGCAGTCCCCACCTGRTCAAAGACAGCCAAACACACATTTCCTGCTGTTCAGCAAATTCACCTAAAGGCATCCTAAACCAACTGCACACCCAAATCCTGAGGATTCCTCTGCAGGCTCCACCCCAGACTGATAGACAAAGGCTTTAATCACACCTTTAATTAAATCCAGGCAACTTTCTTCCTTGTTTACCTACACTTGGATCCCTGTTTCAACCCACAGAAGGCACAACACTTTATCCATCAGCTGTTCAACTCATTGAGAGGGCCAGTTTTGTATTCTCACAGTAAGGACATRCCCTGAGAATGAATTCTCTGCCTTGGCAGATGGGAAAGGCATGACATGGAGCCAAGGAAACACCTGAATATGCATTCCAGATAGCCAGGCCTCATCAACCTTCAAAATAACATTGGAATACAGCTGCTGTTCCTGTAGCTGAGACAGAAGGTTCTGTTTCAAAGAGACTTCTTTGGATTAACTTCAGAATTTGGGCTGCACTTTCTTCACAGCCTTTGGAAAGTGTTGCCAGATGCTCCCAAAGMTGCATTTTTATCAAGATCAGTTTTCTCTTCCCAGCTTCCCATTTGGTTTCAAAGCTGCACAAAACAGAGGTGGAGCTCTCATGCATTTAGGCCAATCCTACTGGGCAGGTTGATTGGGCTATGCTCAGACTCCTGACCATCCTTGAGGGATTTTGCATCTGCTGATGGTGAAGTGACCCATATGACTTAGCCAAGCTCCCTCTCTTTTACCTGGCCATGGTGAGGCACAGCAACTCCTGCCCACATCTGCCTGGAGAGATGGGAATGGCTACAGCACCCASAGACCACTCAGGCTTGGAGCCCTAGCAGTGTTCCAGAGCTCTAGGCTACTGCTGCAGTCAAAAATCAATGAATTCCCATGGGCAAAACCCTCCTGGGCTAGGAGAGGTGCAGCTGGGGAACTCACACATCTCTAGCCCTCAAAACACCAAAAATGAGAGGCTTCTCATTTTGACCATGGACAGCCTGCCCTGCAGCCAGCACTTAAAAACCACACAGGGGGYAGAACCAAGGCCCCCCTGCCATTGGCCACCCCGCAGCACTGGGACATTTTTCTCTGATGGCCAGCCTTCTCCACCCTGAGAAAGCTGCTTCCTTTATTAAAGATGTAGTCAGGTCGGGACCATATGGGATTTTTGARAGGGGAAGATGTGTGAGGAGGGAATGTTTTCCTCTCTGCAGTGCAGTGTCACTGGGGCCTCACTGAGCTCCCCAGCCTCTTGAGATGGCAGTGGCAAAGCAAGGGCACTGCTTTCAGTGGTGCCTGCAGAACCACCAGCCCACACAGGGGCCATCAGCTGCCACAGCTGTTGCTCTTGACAGGCTATTAATAGCACCCCAAAGTCACCTGAGACTGGGACTTCTTACCTCAAATATCCCTCCCCAAAAATATCTACAGCATCAGAACCTCTTAGTGCTCTCTGTTCTGCCTTCTTGATACCTCATCAGATATCACTGCTGGGTTACACACAGAAAAGGTGAAGTGAAATGAGAAAAGGATGCAGGAGCCAAACAAACAGTGTGTCTGCCTGGCATTGCAGCTGGAGGCCAGGAATATCCTTAAATTCAGGCCAGACTGGTTAACAGCTCCAAATGCTGCCACTTATACCAAGGCCACAGCTCTTTAACTTCTAGGATCTTTATCTGTCAGTGACAGACAAGGAAAACTGATGGGATGAGGCAAAAAAAAAAAAAAAATCACAGAAGAGGCACCTCCTCAGCACCTGCATGGCTGAGGGGAAGGATTCTGGATAGGATCCCCAGCAACAGCACAGGCTGTTAACTGATGACAGGGTTGCCACAGGAAACCTCAATCCATCCTTCAGCACTGAGCACGGGGTGCAAACTCTGTAGTGAAGCCACTCCCCCCTGYGCCTGCCAAAACAAAGCCTCTTGCAACCGAGTAAGAGATAAAGGTCACAGCAAAACCAGCGAGTTTCACAAAAAACAGATAATTCTAAAAGAAAAAGAGGAAAGAGTTTTGTTCATTTCAGTGAATCTGAGTCAACTTTTCATCTGTGTTTTTTGTGAAACTCCTCTGACTTTCGGTGACCTTTCTCAGACAGCTGCAGAGCGCTGCCAGCCTCTGATGTTGGAAGTKAAATGCATTATTGCACAACACAACAAAAGGAAATGGGCTTGGCCCTGGGAGATGGATCTGAACACTGAGACCTCCGGGCAAGCAACCCCCAAACCCGAAGGGATGCAAACTCTCTGCCCTTCCAAATCTGCCAATAGGAGCASAGGGCACATATCTACATGGCAAAAAGGCAAACACAAATACAAACACAGATGTTTCTATTTCTAAGGGTTTGACCTAGCCAAAATACAAGAAAACATTGCACAAAAACCTTGGCAAACTGAGGAGCCCAGCCTCTAGATATACTACAAAGATTGGGCTAATTTGCTTCATTCGACTTTCCCCCCCTCTCTAAAGGAGCCAAGAGAGAACTATGAACTCAATGGCAGGAGGAAAATACCATAGAAAAACATCACTTCCCCTCTGGAAGAGCCAAAGAGACCCTTCAGTTCAAGAGTACACTCCCAGTATTCCCAGGTTTGTTTCTCATCAGGGTGGGATCAGAAGCCAGATTTTAATGCTGACATTACCTCTTCTTCAAGCAATAGTTTTATGGGAAMTCTCTCAGGATCTTTACAAAGTAAAACACTCACCTTTCAAAAAAAAGGGCTTTAATTTTATTCCTGTTTTCTTAAGAAGCGTCTTCTCAGATTGAGTCTTGATTCTGGGTGACTTCAACCACCAGTTTCTATTTCTCACCTCCAGCTGCGCAAATTCCTTCTGTTTGCGCCTCTCACTGACCAATTTTTGTTTCCTTGCATGCTATTTTGGAGCAGAGCTGCAATCCCCTTCTCATCTAGGGCACCCTTTTTCCTATCATCCTCCCACCACCACTCAAACACCCTGCACATCTACTGCCATTGCCAAAATAACACCCTGTACCCCTGGCTGATGTTCTGCAGAGGCGACAGGAACTTCCATCACTGATTAATGGGGTCAGGCCTTGCTGAAGGCTCCTCTTGCTGGTTCAGCTGGCTTTGCTAACTTGCTGCTGGAAACTCAGAGGGGTGAAGATGCAGTTAAGGCAGCACATGAGACAGACAAGCTACCAGTTAAAGTGTGTTGTGCACCAGCTCCTATTCTTAGGTACCTTCTTCTCTTATCAGCACCTTGCTTCATCAACTTATTCATATCAGATTTTCATGTCAATATGATTATGACACATTTTTCATAATCACCCTGCTAAGCCAAGAGAGGCCCCCACTGGGCCTGTGTGTTTCATGGTCCTTCTCTGCAGATGCAGCAAACCCAGCTCCCTGTGGTGTCTGTGTCCAGTACAGCCCAGGATACCAGGACACAGCATTTCTGAGTGAGAYACCTCAGGGTTTGGACCAGCAACAGGGTGGTAGCTCCAAACTGCACCTGACACAGYTGTGCCTGACCTACACACTCAGAGAAACCAGGGCTCCTGCCAGGTTTGCTCCCCAATGTYTGCTTTGCCATGCTTTGGCAGGATGTTCCCACCATGTCCCAGTGGCAGCATCGTGCCTGGCCTCTGTCACTGCTGTGCCATGGCTCGTTTGGCAGGTTGGGACACCAGTGCCTGCCTTTTACTCGCTTCATGCACACAGAAAGGCCACCAGTAGAGCAAACACCTTCATCCTGTGGCAGGTCAGCACCAGGACTCTTGGAGTCTGTCAAAATTCAAGCTTTGCAGCAACTTGGCAACTGGGGAATGAGATTGGCTACCCTCTGACCCTGGGGAGCTCCATCCCACGCTGGAGGGAGGCTGGAGTCCAGCAGCTCAGTGCAAGGGCTGTACCTGGTGGGGTRTCCCTGGGGCTGCAGCAGCACCTGGAGGCCACACACCCTCACCTGCTGTGGGCACAGGGACCCCTCAGGTGAGGCTGGAAGAAGCTGAGCCTCTCAGAGTCTCCCCAGGGTATTTACACACATCATCTGAGCAAGGCTCACACCTGCCTGTGAAAGTGTACTCGCTGGTGATTCAGAAAATCAAAAGCACAGGAGGGCCACATGAGCAATGTTACATGTAACCACAAACCACATCAGAGGCAGCCAATCGGCTCATCTGCTCAGAGAAGTTACCATTCTGAGCTTGCTTGAAGGATGCTCAGAGGAATTAAAGCATTGGTAGGCACTGAAAGAACTCTCTGAAGRGCAAGAGTGGATCCACCAGACTGACCAAGAAATGGCTACAATGGTTGGTTCAGGGGGGGTTCAGCTGGTTCTCCTTTAGAGCAAGACTTTTACAGGATGAAGAGGAAGTCTCCAAATTGGCCAATGGAAAGGTGCCAGCAGCTGTCTTCAGGTGGGAGCCCATCCAGACTTGCTCAGCATCATAYTTCAGAAATGCCAGAGGCACTCAGTGCAGGACAATTGGTGTTGAAGGCTTTGACTCATTTCACTGGCAKGGTTTGGGTTCTCACACTCGTGGCTGGCTCTAACCCTGCATTTTCACGGTGCTGTAAAACAAGCCTTGGGGTGTTTAAGACAGCTGGGTGCCACCCCAAGCGTAGGGGACAGTGACACAGCTGTGAACACAGTTTGGGAAGGCCTCACAAGGTCAGCTGGTGACCACAAATCTCCCACCTCCAGCTCCTGATCTCACCTGAAACCCCCAGGAAGGATTTTCCCTTGCCATCAKCATCTCCAAACAGAGGTCACCTCACCCACACGTGGCAGAGCAAGGCTGGRCTTACAGCAAGGCACTGATTTTGGGTGACCTCAAGTCCTCTCCCAGCATCTCCAACGAGAATGCCACCTCAGCAGTGATGAGGCCACACCACAAGAACAAGTCCCACCTGGCTGCAGTGTGCACCCTGCCAGGATTTGCTTGTGGGGGACCAATAGGCCAGAGGCAGCTGTGGAGCTGTGGAGGCAGCAGCCAAAATGACAGAACAAATACAGTAAAGCAGGGGGGTTTGAGATGGGATCCCCAATACAAATATGGGAAGTAAATCATGAATTGGAAACAAAGCAGAAGCCACAGGTGCAAACATCTRTCAAGGATTGCAACCCCAGACCCTGCTGCTGTCAAACCTGTGCCCAATCCCCATGGTACCAGCTTACTCATTCAGGAGTTACTGAAAAACCTCCTCAGCTGGGAGTCAGAAAACACAGCTCTGCCCACTCACAGAACACACTTGTTTGCCCTTCTTGTGCTTGTGGCTGCCCCTGTTTCCTCTCTGGGCTCTCTCTGCTCCTTCCCAAGCTGGAAGTGCAGCCAGACAAGGCACAGCAAGCAGAACAGAGGCTAAGGTGCTGGGCAAAGAGGTTTGTACAAGAAGAAAGCTCAAAAGGATAGAGGCAAATCAAGAACAAAGAGATGGCACCTAGCAAAAGGACTGCAGGCTTCTGAACTCCTCAGGCATTTTGTGACACCTCTGCTCAGCAAGAAACCAATCATGGCTTGCTCACCAGTGGTGGAAGAGGCATCCTGTCCCAGAGCACCTACAAAACAAAAACATTTTTCTACCTCTGCCGCCCTGAGGAAGCCTCTCCTGCTCACAGAGTTATTCTGCATCCAGCTGCAATCTATTCCTGCCATTTAGGAGACTGCAGCAAAAAGTGCCATTTTCCTGGTGCTTAGTTTTGGATACAGAAGGTGGTCTAGGACTCCCAGAAAGCACAAACAGTGTTAATGCATCTACTCCGCTTGGGAATACATCTCCAGGGCTTAGAGATTTAAAAGCTTGACTATTATACAGCCAAACACATCAACCTGTAGAGCTATAAAGTTATAAAAGACCTCTGTGTTATAAAAGAACACCTGTGTGACCAGCCTGCCTGAGGATACACATGTCCATGCTGTGGGTACAGGATGCAAAGCTCCAGTTTGGCCCAGCCCAGCTGCAGGGTGACCAGCTGAACCTTAGCCCTGCCTCCACTGGGCTCCATGCTCTGTTCCCAGCTGTGTCAGAAAGGCAGGTGCTCAAAATGCATTTCCTAGGAAAGAAATACARTCCATTCCCTTTACACTTTCCCACACCAGCTGGCAAATGTATTTTCTGGATCCAAGATCAGGTGTAACAGCAAAGGGCACACAGGAGCAAGCAGTGGATTATTTGGTTTCCTCAAAGGGTTCATCAGAGGTTGYCCCATACCCTGATTTAAACAATTCATTGGGAAGCTATCTGTCCAAACTTTTGAGAGAATGCCTTGCTAACTGGAATTAAAGAAAAAGAGCAAAAACAGAGTATTATTAATACACCTTATAAAATTGGCTTTTTGCAAACATTAAGATGAATGTTACATGCATAATGTTAAAATAGCTCTGCTGTGAAGATGTAATTTTTGTGTTTTTCTTAGATATAATAGTGGGATAGCTGTTGTATACTTAGGCTTGTAAAAGAACTGCCTGTTTGTTTGGGATAACATCCAGTGAACATACAATGAGGACCCTGCTACTGAGATGCCAAATTATCAGCACCTGCTGCCTGAAGAAAGTATGGAGCACAGCCCAGCAGAATTAAAACCACAGCCAAGAAACACCCAAAGAGTGCCATGCAGAAAAGTTCCAAGAGTACATGAAACTAGTTTTTAGAAGTATGACTGTGCAACAAAAAGGTATTTCAAGCACACCTTGGAAGATGATAGGTGTGCTCTTGGCTGAGTGCCAAGCACCCTGGCCAGCCATGTAACCCCTTTGCTTTATTTCTGTCTCCTATTGTCTGTTAAACGTTTATAAAATTTACAGGAAAGTGAACCTTGTTTTTCACAAGACAATCCCCAAGAGTCCCACAGCCCACTCCATACTTCTCAAACACTGGCCCAGACAAACAGCATTGAGCAATACCCTAACAGGGCACAGACATCTGGGGGCAGGGTCTTCCTGAAAGCCCTTCCAGAAAAGCCAGACAAATGTTCTTTCAAAGGTAAAGGCAAGAGACAGGCTCAGCTCTGCCCAGCAGCCCCTTTCCTCATCTGCACCCCCTGCTATGGCTGCGATGCTCCCATGCAACTCCCCAGCTCCTTCAGGCTCATCCTCCAGCCCCCTCTGCCTCTGGCTGCTTCAGCCTGAAGCTGGCTGAGTTCCCGAGGGCCAGGAACATCAAATCCCAGCTATTCCATGCTCAGAGGCTGCTGGTCCGTCCTCAGAGCAGCCTCACTGCTCTCTACAGCAGGGGGATGGAGCAGAGTAGGAAGCGTCGAGGAGGATGAGGGGAGGTGCCAGCGGAGCAGAGAGGGAGAAGATGGAATTTGGGCAGCGAGGGATTGCTCCTGCCCCAGCCCAGGCTGCAGCAAAACCAGCTTTGCCCRGGACAGCGTCAGGAAGCAGGATCGTGCCTGAGGTGCAGATGTCTCACGGCAGGGATGGCTACACCCYGCTCTTTCACAGAGCCTCCCTGCCCTCTAGTGGGTTCGGAGGAACTGTGCGAGAGGAGAAGCCCCGGGAGCGCTGTCGCTGTCGAGGTGGTCACTACACGAAACAGAGACCACAAGCAGTCTCCCATTATTGCTGGYTGGTGGCTCACCTAATTCCAGGTGTCTTAACAGGAGAAAATCAGGTCTGGACCTCCCTGTGGCTTTCACCAGCCACTCTCAGCTCCACCAACACTGCCTCCCCCACCACATCCCAGTGGTCACTGTGGGAGTCGAGATGGTCAAAACACACAAACTGCTTCCTTAAAAACTTATAGGGGCTCCAAGTATCAGGACTTCATTATCTATAAATCTTTTATATCAGTCAGAAGGCTTCAGGCACCAACACCTTGCTATTTAACAGTCTCTATCCTATTTCCCAAAGGCAGCTCCAAGCAGCTCTCAGGGTCTGTCCATTCCTGCCAGCAGCCACTCAGTTCTGCTTCTTCTCTCTTCCTTCTCACAGCCCCAGCTCACTCCAGCCTGGCCCTGGCCCAGCCCTGTCCCTGTCAGTCCCTGGTGCAAAGCCTTACCTTATCTGTCCCCCACACCACCTCCTGTCCCTGGGTCCTCACAGCACAGCAGCAAACCCCAACTGAGCTGCACCTGCAACCCAAGCCCTCCCAGCTGCTCACTCTTTATCACACCCAGAGCTGGGAGAGCAAGGCTGTTCCCACTCTAGGATAATTAACACAGCTGATAATTAACACTCTAGGATAATYAATACATCAGAGGTAAGATTACCTTCAGTACCAGCTCTTGGTTTCCCCACACTCATTACCTATCTTACTACAGAGCGCCCCTTCCTCCTCCTCCTCTCCCTCCCAGGGGTGCTGGCAGCGCCCTCCCTTGCGGGGCAGAGCAAAGCCGGCTGCTCCGGCAGGGAAAGGGGCCCAAACACTCCAGAACATGCGGGGAGCAGAGAGTTGTTCTGTCAGCGGTGAGGGAATGGGGAGCAGGGCTCCTGCTCRCCACCCTGGCCTCTCTTCCCAAAGGTTCCCGCTGGGCTGCTGTGGAGAGAACCGCCCGAACCTGGAGCTTTGCGTTTCCTTCTGTGGCCCAGAATGCTCAGAATGTTCCACACRCACATTAATGGCACCTCAGGGACACTGCCAGCTGGGAGAGCATCTTGTTCCCTGCACCAACCCTCTCCCAGCAGCGACTGGGCCGTGCAGGTGGGGCCAGGGCTGCAGCTGGAAGGATTCACTGCGGCCAGAGAGCAAAAGCCTCTTCTACCTTTAAACAAAACAAGCTTTCATTGCACTTGCGGGAACTCCTTGCTGGGAGTTCTGAGCTCACTAGAGCGCTGTGAAATGGTGGCACTGGCCCGGCCCTGGGCTCCTGTGAGCCACCTCCTGGGATGCAGCGTCCCCTCTGTGTGCAGGACCTGCCCCTGAACCCCTCCTTCACTGCCACCCTTCTGTGCCTTCCACCCGAGCTGAAATTCATGAATGTGGGCTCCAGCTCCGCTCCCGGTGAGTGAATGAAGCGGCAGCCCCGGAGCTGGGGACGCTGCTTGTCACAGCCTGGTCTGTACAGACATCTAGTGGCCTTGTGCTCAAACTCCACCAGCGCCGCCCTTCAGCTGCAYTGTCACAGAAAAACCGAGGCGTGTCCCCGTGCTGGGCTTCCACACACTCAGAACAAACCTGCTGCGACCCCAAGGAGCTGCCAATTCAATAAGGAAACTCCTCAAATCCCATCCCACCCTGCTCTGCTCCCCTGGCACCTTTAGGGAGCCCATGCCACAAAGCAAATTATTTCAGATSAAACCAATGCCCTGAGCACTTTAGAGAGCTCAGTCCTTATGGCATGAGAAGGGAGCACACAGCCTGTGTGAGGCACAGCTAATAAACATTTGTGCATCCCTGCACACAGGAAAGACAACCGATGGCAGYGCCCTGATCTTGCCAGCCCAAAATAAAAAGCACCAAAGAGTGACAGGAAACCCAATAATGGGAGATTTCAGCAARCACAGCCCCCCAGAGTGGCAGGACTGAAGGCATCACTTGGCAATCCAGTGCAGGGACCTCAGCTCTGCTCTTCCCTGTGTCCTGCAGGGATTTTCTCCAAGAATTGGAGCATGGGCCTGGGACCCCGACAGCTTTAAAGAGTTTGTATTTCCCTCTGAGGCCCAAAATATTCGAGAGGTCCACAATACACACCTTAATACCCATTTCACAGGGAAACTGCTGGCTGAAAAGCTGTGTCCTGCAGGGCATGCCTCAGGCACCAACACGCTCAGCCTTGCCCCATAACCCCCTGGCTGTGACTTTAAGCAGTGATACCCGGTGGGATGAAAATGCAGCACTGACTTCACACAGAGCTAGGCAGCTTCCACACTGAATACTGACACACCTTGCTGGAAAGTAATGCTCACACCACCCTGCCAGATCCTTCAGAGTACCCCAACAGGCAGTTTCAGCCTTAACCTGTGTTTCTATGTCTCCACTTTGAAACGAAGATAGCATGTCTCTCCCCAGCACACCATGATAGCAAACTCAGTAATTCCAGAGTCATTTCCACAGGGTGCTGGGGGAGGCAGGTGGCAATGACTGAGGGTTCACACCTGTTCAGAATTTACAGTCAAACACCACGGATCACCAGCTGGATGCCATCACCAGGCCTCCAGGAGAGACCCGAGAAGCCCTGAACTCCCCCTGTTTTGCCAAACAAAGCAAAAATCTCTGGTGGGAAAAAAAAATAAAAAAATCAAGAGCTCAAATCTATTAGAACTGCCCTGGCAGCTGTGTGCACACCAGACTCTGAATCCACAGCCTGCCTGGGTTTCCTGCAGTTATTTAGAGTGACTATAATCCCAAAACAGAGGCAGCCTTCCCACCCTGCTCTGGATATCCCCCAGGCTTTCCCCCAGGCCATCCTCGCCTTGCTGAGCACAGGAACACGGCGACTCTGTGTGACAGCGTGTTAGACACGGCTCCGCGGGGGAAGGGCTTGGGGCACAGGGCAGAACGGCCCGCAAAAAGCTGTTTAAAAAGCCCAGCTCAAAGCAGGAAAAAGAAAAGCCACCTCCAGGAGGGATCCCCGCCGGCTCCGTGCAAAGGTAACCCTGCCGCGGGCTGCGGAGGAGGAGCTCGGCTCCTTCACCTCCCGGGCACGTTCGAATTTGAGGAGGTGGGGATGCCCCTGCAGCTGCTGCGAGCAGCAYTTGGGAGGCGTGGGAGCCCCTGTGAGGATGAGGAGGAGCTGCTGAGGGCGAGATGAGCGCTTGGTTTCCTGCAGGGGGGCAGCGTGAGTCACCGAGCAGAGCGAGGGTGGCTTCTCACCGCGCTCCCTGGAGCGGCCGAGATGTAAAACACGTGGGCAGGGCAAAAACAATGCAGATGCAAGTGATTACGGAGAGGCAGAATCACCGGGAGGATGGGGTTTTTCCTACTTATCTGGGTGTCTGCAGGGCTGATGGCAATCAGCACAGCGCCGCAGAGCTGCTCGCACCTCTCCCTGCCCTGTGCCAGCGCTGGTAAACGCCTTTCTCTCACACTYCGGGGTTCTTTGCTCTGCTCCAGTGCCCAGCTACCAGCATTTCCCTTTCTCCCTGCTTGCCTGGCATCCAGAGAGCCCCTTCCAAGTGTTCCTGCGGAGAATTCACCCTCCCTTTCCGCAGCCCTCAGCCCGGGGCAGCACGAATCGAGCAGGTTTCTTTATGCCAGGTGCCACCTCGGGCACAGCAAGCAATGCCACCCATTGCAGTGCCCACATTCATTCCTCCACACCCTTGGCACCAGCAGCATTTTCACCAGGGCAATGTTCACGGAATTACAAATAAACACARTAAAAAACAAACAAACAAAAATTCAGAARCATCTGAACAGTGCMAAACCTCACAGGAAGARGCATCACAACTATCTTGCTAYTCTAACAGSAGAACTCCAGCTAGAACAAAAATTTTATACCTTTGGGGATGATTTCGCAACAGATCAAAGAAAAAACAACTCCCTTTACCAGCCAGCCTGGGAAAGTAAGCCACTAATGTGGTTTTCAAACATGTATTTAAATGTTACCTTGGAAATAAACACGATGCTCTCCCCCACGCTTGGTAACAAACATGCATCCCCTGGCAAAAGGTCAAATAATTAACCCTGGGCAGTTGAAATGCTTTTGCCCMAGCAGGGAGTTTTAGAGCAGGAGAACAGAGCTCTGAAAAGAGAAATGGTATTTCTCCTGCTTATTTTAAGTAAGCGCATTTCATACAAAAAAAAAAATCAGCTCTGAAACAAAATACTGCGTGTCTCAGGGATGGCATCTCAGCACAGGTGAGAGCATGAGGCATGASAGGAAGGAGACAACACTGCAAGGAGTGCACCTTCCTCACTCAAAACCTTTCAAAAACCCTCCCAGGCACTTATGGCAAGAGGGCTTCCACTATCCAGTCTCAGCAACCCCATCAAACATCACCTACTGTGGCAGCACAGCCCCACTCTGAGCACAGCTTCCAGTTCCCTGTCCAGAACATGCTCAGCCTTTGGCATTCAAAGAAACCAAGGGGAGGACACAACAAATAAAAATAACTAATTTCAAAGTAAGCAATAGAGAGGGCTTTGAATTCCGTCCCCCACAGCTCATCAATAGACACACAGAGCTTCTCTGCCCTTTTCCAGCCTCACTATAGAGAAGGGAGGGATAGAAGCACGCTCAGCTGAGACACAGGGTGAGGTCAAACACCCATTTCTGCAGGGGCTGCTGACAAACAGTGCTGGAGCACAGGGGGACACCCATTCCTTGTGAAGCCTGCTCCTGTTCCGTTTTCCCTGCAGCCTACAGAGCACTCCTGGGCTGCTGCTAGAGCCTGGGTCAGCACTGGCCTTCAGCTGTACCCACTCAGCCCTCCTGCCTCATCTCCCTCCACCGGGGCATGGAACAAGTGTGGTGGTGGTGGTGGAAAAGAGGTGACTTTCTTTTATGTCTAATGGAAATGCCTGCCTCACAGCTTATCTCCCCAGATCAGCTTTCACAGGGGAAGCACTTGCACTGCCTCTGATCAAACAGTGCTGAGGAGTTGGAGAAGAACTGCTCAGAGGTGTCCACCAGCMCCACTGCTGGACCCAAACCACAGCAGCCAAGCCCACCCTGGAGCAGGAGCCCCTCTTCCCCATACAGCCAGAGCCCCTCTTTGCCCTTACCTCACACAGCAGTGTCCACAGCCAGCTCCTGCACTGCCTCCACTCCAGTCCAGCGYATCTCCACCAATTCCCAGCRGCTTTACAGCAGGRGAGCTGGGAATGCTCCCTGTTCCCCGTGGATTTGTGGCAGGAGAGCTGGGAATGCTCCCCTGGAGGTGCCTGTGCTGGGGAGCAGCCTGGCACACACCCCACAGCCCCTCTGTGTGTGCCAGCCTGGGGGAGCGACAGTGCCCCAGCAGAGCCCTCTCATCAGGTAAAACCATCAAGGGTGACTGCTCAGGTGGCTTCCTTTCTTGTAAACACCGTTTGATCCCTGTGTGAGTGCTGGTGAGCCTCCCCTCGCTCGCTCTCGTGCGAGGTTGAAGGTTCATGCTTTGGTTTGCGACCGCAGACAAATATCTCTGGTGAGAGCAGGCCTGAAAACCTGGCAGTGCCAAGGCCTGCAAACAGGGCCGTGAGGAGCTGCACGGTGACAAAGGTCACAGAGACACAGCTCTCACTGTTGGGGCAGCTGGGCAGCCTGGACAGGACTGCAGAGCTTTAGAGCCAAAGTGCACCCGTCCCTCTGCGCTCCAGGTGTCAGCAACAGGGGAGGGAAACAAAGCATTCCTTGCTGACTGGGATCCTGCTGCCTTTGGAGTTTGTCCAGCCTCAGTCTCACCAGCTATCCCAAAGAACTCTGGAGATGTGGTTCCAAGGAGTGACACTGTGAAGGTGATGTCCACTGGGTCACACCAAAGCCCCTGCCTGCCCTCTGGCACTGTCCCACAAACAGGATTTGGTGCATTATTGAGACTCCAAGGCCTTTTAAAGCACTATCTCAGCAGTCAGACGTGAATTAGCACAAAGCCAGGCCAGTTTCAAACACCCACAGCAAATTCAAGTCCATCCACTACTAGGCCTAGACAGGAACATTAAATTATAGAGTTTAAAGCAAAAAAATACAGAAAAACGGGATGAATGAAGGTAGAGCACTTACCAGTTATCCTCACTGCCAAAACAGGCTCAGCYATAGGAATTACCTCCCAGCCAGCACAGCAGAACTGAACTGGCTCCCAGTTACCTTACCCCACTTAAGTAACTTKCCCAATCAGGGCAATTAAGCTTTGCTGCACCTTGTTCTCCACACAGGTGTGGGGAATGAGCAAATCAGACTTCCTCAGGCTACTTAATCACCAGGTGTTGCATTTCTTACCCAGAGTCTCACCAGTTTTCACCAGTGGATCTGAAGCCTTTCTCTAGTAAAGGTAAAAATTTTCTCTATTTTTTTCCCTGAGAATGGTCAATTGTGAACTAGAATTTAGCTACCAAAACCTTGYCATGCAAATCCARTGAACYCCTCTCACTTCCTCCTGTTTTTGCTGCTTCCCCAAACAATGTAGTCCTTTCCAAGCCTGTGACAGTTTTGTTGCAAATCCCTGATTTTTTTGGGGGGCAGTTTTTGTATGCTAAGCCATGAAGAGAGTAGTAAGCTGTCTCTTAGCAAGGACATCTCAGTTAAATGAGTTCTCAGCAGYAGAGGAAGAGCCAGGGAAGGCTGAAAACCATCCAGGTATTGAAGGATTTCTCTTCTGTGTGCTTGGCCCCTTTTCCTTCACATCACCTTGCTGATGAGCCAACCTAAAACTTTCAATTTGATACACATCAACCCACACTGGTCCCAAGAGATCAATRTGACAAATCTTCAAAAGAACTGGGAAAGCTCCAGTCCCTAAGTGGTTTAATGTCACCTTATTTGTCTGAAGCTCTTTAGGGACACAGCTGGAAGTGACATTCCTGGGCCCACCTAGTGAAGAGTCCCAGGAACTCAATCCTGGCAACAGCCACCTCCAACTCCTTTGAACACAGCAGATGCTTATTTGGATCCTAATCTGCTTTTGAGTCTCCTGGGGATTTTGCTTCTAAGATTACTCTGAATTCAGCTTCCCACTTAACATTCTGRGAGCAGTCTGGGTATGGTTTTGCCCAATGGCAATTTTGGTACGCTTCCATCTGGTACCTGCCTCCAGAAGTCACATCTCAACAAGCCTGCAGGTCTGCATGTGTAAAGYGTTCATTTAAACACTGCCCTTCAAGTCTCCTCAGCTTTCAAGGCCTCTGTGTTTTTTTATCATCACGCCAGTTCACAAGCTGCCGTGACTTTCAGATTCTTCCCTGCAGAACTGTTTCCTGACAATGCTGGTCCAGCCATGACTGGGAGGTGCAGGATGCACAGCAGAGCAGACTGTCTCTCATCCCTGCTGCCCCTCAGAGAGCCCTTTGGGGCTCCTCAGTCAGGGAATTAAGGTGGTGACAGTTCTTTAGAGCAGCAGAGGATCAGCAGCAGCCCCACCACCAGAAGCACAAAACCCCTGCTGGCTGTCCTGTCCCTGTCCTCAGTAACCTCTGCTTCCTGCCCAACRAGGCTTGGTTTCCTGTAGCTGTCTTTCCACCAGATAAAAAGCAGCATTATCTGTTTGTATCTCCTGTGCTATTAGGCCCTGAGCTGTTTATCACCGTTGCTGCTGATTTTCTCCCTYCCAGGTGGCAGAGRAGCGTCATGGGGACAGTGACAGGCACTGACAGAGGTGTCTGGAGTGGGGAGGAGCTGTTCATCCCCTCCTGCACACCCCTTCCTCCTCCCTAGCTGCTGGAGGAGGTTTCCCCTGCCCGAGAACATCACCCTGAGTGCAGTCACTGCACAGAGGAGGGACAGCCCTAGCTGGGACCTGGCAGTGAGCAGTAGGATAAGAAGGTGRGAAAGGCTCTCTGGGGGAGTCCCTGCCCAGCCTCCTGTGCCAGGCAGGGCTAACAAGTAGGGCAGATGCTGGCACATGTGATCCCACCCTGGACCATGGTGCCATGGAAGCCTCTGATCATCACCTCCCACCCTTCAGGGAGCAGCAAGGGCGGTCACCAGGGCCCTGCAGGACACACGGAGCTCTCCAGGACAGGGAATGCASTGCATGGAGGGGAGCCCAGCCCATGGGTGCCAGCAGGCACCATCCCTGCTCACAGGGAACGGGCACTGCTGCAGGATCAGGAGGGCCTGCAGGAAGGCACTTCCAAAAGGTCCTCAGCTCAGCCAGAGCACCTGGGGCAGGGGAGAGCCCACCTGTCCAGCCTCGGTGGGAGGAAGGGCTCTGTCCCCCTCAGCACCAGCTCAGTGACTCACCCGCTCCAGTGAAGAGTCGTTGGCAGAATGCAAATGTCCTGATGATGAATCAGCTCCAGGTGTTCTGGTGTCTCCAGGCTGCTGTGGAACACCCCCATGTCACAGTGCCACACCACCCAGGGGGTGTCACAATTACCCCTGGCAGCACACAGGGACACTGGGGTAGATGGGTGTTAGTGGTGTCCCAGGCTGCTGGGAGCTGCTCAGCTTTCCTTGTGCCACCGAAGAGCCTGCTGGCACAGGTGTCTTCAGAGCATGGAGACCCCTGCCAATGGCTGCCCAAATCCCAGGCCTCCCCTCAAACCCCTGGCTCACTGCAGGGYTGATGTGTGTGGCCACACCTTGGCCCTGCTCCCCTTGATGCCTTTTGGGGCTACCTAAAAACAGARGTCAGACAGAATTMAKGGACTAAAAAGCAGTTATATTTRTTGAAGGGCYTTCAGGTACATTTAGGGCAGACAAAGCCCMCCAGRGGYTRCACCCAAAAATRGACAATGGTCATGGGTTTTCACACTTTTATAAGTTTGGTCCATTTGCATCTTGRGGGTCAATCTTCCAAKTACAGYTTCAGGTAATGAAGTCATTTACACCAAGTTTGCTCCCCCCCAACTCACTTTTRGTTACATTTCTCAGGGCCTGAGGTAGTGAGGTGTCCTGGAGAGGAATTGTTGTGTCYRACCAAAATGGGAGAACAGCAGCTCACACTGTACATGGAGTTTAGAGTTATACACTAAAGAAGGATTACAAAGATGTGAAAAATATAAAAGCTAAAATCCTAAAGCAGCACCCTTCTGCTGAAAATATAACTCACACAGGGCACACTCAGAGTTGGTTCAGACCAGTGTCCCCAAAGCACCAGGTACTGAAGGGAAACCTTTTATAACTGTTTTGTTCTCCCTCCTTGCTCTGAATTGTTTATTACTCAAAAGAAGCATTTCTTAGTTTCCATCCAGGCTTTCCATTCCAGCCAATAACACAGAAATTTAACTTTTGACAGAGTTCACACCACCACCCTCTCCTCAACACACACATAAGGACTCAGGTCAATGCATCTCCAGCAGCCCAGGTGGCTCCAGCCAGAGCCACAAAACAAACTGAAGTCCCCATGAAGTCCTTCAGGCTTTAAGTATGATATTGGGCAACTCACTAAGACAGGAAATAAAATCATTCCWTCAATTGCATAACAATGATATTCAATTTCCTTGCAAATTTAAATGCAACACAATTCAAGTGTCCTGCCTGAAGTGCTGACAGTTCTACCTGCCCTGGCTGCAGGTTATATTGTGGGTAGGTTTGCTTCATTGGAGGTGGAAAATGCCTGCCTATARACAGAGATAGCATTTATTAATGATTAATGAGTGTCACTTTCCACACAGACCGTTTCCCACACCTTCTTACAGYTCAGCCACGCGTCATCCACTGCAGCAGCACAGCCCTGCTTGTCTCCTCCACAGCCACTGCCAGAGCCTCCCGTGTGCCCCAGCCAGCCCAACACTTCCTTCTCATGAATGCCTTTCCAGGATCCACACCATGGCAGGGGAATGAATGCATGAGGAGGGAGGAATGGCAAGGAGTTTGCTCCATCAGATGCGAAGGGAGAGACAGAGGAGCTGGGAATGAAGGCATGAAGGGGAAAAACATGGGCTGGAGGTGTGTGGAGGGCATCTGTTTCCCACCATCCAAACCTCTTTGAACAGGCAATAAATTRGTTTCCCCCAGCTGAGCCTGTTTGGGCAGKGAGGGTARCTGGTAAGTGCTCTACCTGCAYTGATCCCAACCATGAGCCTTTCCAACTTATTTTCTGAGCTGTTCAGGAGGGGGGGTGAGAGTGGCTGGGTGGCTCTGGGGGAGCTGATTGGGGTCWGCCCACCAGAAGTGCCCAATATTGAAATTTCAGGCACAGAGAGGTGTGACCAGCTTACAGTTGTCTCTCCTGTGGAGAACTCACAGCCCAGGTGAGACTCTGAGTGCATCCCAGCAGGCTCAGCCCTGCTTGCCCCATTCAGCACACAGGGATGCTGAGAGGGGAAAACACCACATTTCCATCTGCATCTCTGGCAGAAACATACTTACAGCTCTGGCAGGGCCTGGGGAGGGAGGGATTCCCAGCAGACCCTGCCCAGCTGACCCAGGAAACTGGGTCAAAGCTSCTCTGTGTGAGACTGAGGTTTTACTGGAAGTCACCACAGAGTCTCACTGCCCAACTGCTCCCTTTTAYACTCAGCAAGAGAGCAGAGAGATGCTTCACATTTCTGTGTTTCATGWGCTCTTGGAGACCACAGGAAATGGCAGTTTTTAAAAGCAGGTCTTGGGTGGGTGAGAGGGGGGTAGCTTTTTTTTTTTCTTTTTGTCACAGAGGAAATTAGAAGTAAAGAATAAGTAAAAAAGCTGTTAAAAAAAATTGAATTTCTGAACCAGTGACGTGATGGATTCTGCTAGGAGGTGATTCAGTGGTTCTGCACGAGGTTTTTCACACCCTAAGAGCAAAAGCAAGTGTTCAACAGTGGTACCAGAATTACRGAGGGCACAAACCACCAGATGACAGTTGCAAGAAGACAAAGGAGAGCAGCTTCGTCACAAAAAAAGGCCACTCTTCCAAAGAAGGCTGTACAAAGAAGCAACACTCGCTGTCTAAGTGATGTTCCTGGAGAGCCAAGGTTTGAGACAGAAACCATGCATTTCTTTTCTCTAAGCCACGTCCTCCATTCACAGAACATTTCTCTCTCTCTCTCTGGGTGGCTGTGGGCTGGTGGAGGGGAGCAGCTCACCCCATGTCACCATTTCTGGGGCTGGGCCTGCCCCCAGCACAGCACTGGGGGATCAGGCAGCTCCTCCCCAGTGCCCATTATTCATTACACCCTGCACACCCAGCGCTTACGGGCAGGGAACTGCAGCGCGGAGAAACGAAAGCACTGCTGCCACCTGCCACGTTTGGGGTTTTGTCAAAGAGTTCAGGGCTTGTATGGCTGCTGGCAGCTCTGCCTTCAGCCCCAACATCCCTAACTGCACTCCTGAGCATGGCAGCCTTGGTGTCTGCCCCCATGTCCCCATGTTCTCTTGCATCCTCCAGCTGCCTTCAAGCTCCAGGGCTGGGGCTTTGCTTGCTTTTGTCTACAAGAAGACAAAGGATGGCAATGAGTGGGATAATTTTGGCTGAAATGCTGGTCAGGACTTTCAGGTAGTGTCCTGCAGGAGAGAGGGATCAGCACTTGGAGGCAGAAGCTGCCAGTGCCACCTGTGGCCACCAGCAGCCCAGAGCAAAGAGTCTGAGGCAGCAGGAACCTGTGCAGGTGGTGCTCTGCTCCTTCCAGGGATCCTGTGCACAGCCCTGGCACTTCTCCTGTAGCACTGCAATGCCACCAGCTCTGGAACATGTTCAATCTGTGACTTGGAGGGCTCTGGGGACATGGATGCAYAGACTGGCAGATGGATCTCACCCTGTCTTGTCACTGAACAACCCCTTTGCAGAATAAAATGCATGTGGTGGCAAAATAAACTATTCAAGGGCAGGGAGACAGGGCCTCAGCATGGTTCAAACTGGATTACAAAACKACCATCCCTTTCTTTCCATCCACAGCCTTATCTGAGTCACCTCCTCCAGCACAGCAAGCAGGGTCTCCACAGGATGTGAGGGGGGAATTTCAAGCAAAATTCTCATTCCTTTCTGCTGCTTCAGGGAAAAACCAGTCAGCCARCCCACCCTCTCTCAAACCAAGTGCAGTAATGGGATTTAACTCCTGAATGTGCTGAATTCCTCCTGGTCCTTCACTGCTGGGATCAAGCAAGGAATCTGAGAAAATTGCATTCTCTTTTGTGCATTCTTGATCTTCCATGGTTTGGATTTCTCTTTCAGGACTGCAATGAAAGTTAAATCTCAGATATCTGTTCTTCTTGTAGAAATCTTATTAGGAGGCACAAGTATTCACCTCTGAGGCCTTTCTCTCTGACATATTTTGCCTCTKTGTTGACAAAAACCTCACAGTGGTGAGGGGAGAGAAACATCACGGGAAATGCACGTCCCCAGCACAGAGCTGAGGAGAACATGCAGCCCATTCAGATGGCTCAGAAGGCAGCTATGCCCCTGCCAGGGCAGCTTTCCAAGGTGAGGGCCCCAGGGAATCAGGACCAGCTGGCTTTCAGTCCCCARGAATGACTGACAAAGGGGAGCCAGAGGAGTTTCCAAGAATGACTGACAAAAGGGAACCAGAGGAATCCCCAACAACAAAAGAAATCTGGATAGGGAGACTTTTTYAACAGTTGTTGAAGGAAACTGGTTGTGGCATATGGGAAAATGAGAGAGAGATGTAAAATATCTGTGATGGTTTGTGGGGTGGGAGAAGTTGATTCTCTCATGGATCATGCTGAGGAATAGGGAGGCAGCTGAGGGAGAGGAAAGCAGGTTGTGGTTTGAAATTCCACCTGGAGCTTTTATTGTCTTTGCTACCCAGGGGAATGAGCAGCTTATTTCCAATCAAACCTGCAAGTCTCCAGAGTAAAAGCCTTTGTGCCTGTTCCCACAGCTGCTGCTGGCTTGGCAGGGGCAGTGCCACAACTCCTGGGACAGGCCCTGTGCAGGGAACAGAACTCCTGGCTCTCCTCATTACCCCAGCAGATGAATCAGCAACTCATTGTCAAGCTTTTCTTCTTCCTCTTTTCTTTTCTTTTTAAGTCATGAAAATCAACCAGCAATTCACATGCAGCTTGTCTCACCTTGCAGTAAAATTACTCTGTGTTTACTCACCCTCTCTTCTGCACTGAACCTCAGTCTCTTAGTCACGCCTGAAATTCCACTTGTGTAACCATGATGTAATACACCCATGTGTCAGAGCCCTGGGAGAGTGACACCAATACCTAAATCTGCCCCTCTTCCCTTTCTCCTGTCTCTAACCACTGAGCAGTGCCCCTTCCTTTCCCTTGCTGGGGAGGGAACAAAGTTGGTAAGTTCAAATTAAATTTCAATGATTTATTTTTATTAAAATATTTTAACTRCAGCCCAAGAGCTATCAAAAATCACAGAATGGTTTGGCCTAAAGATAGCTCCAACAGCCCCTGTTTATGGCAGGGACCCCTTCTGCTGGACCAGCTCCCATCCCACCAGCCCTTGAACACTTCCAGGGATGGRGCATCCACAGCTTCTCTGGACAGTGCCAGGGCCTCATCACCCTCACAGGGAAGAATTTCTTCCCAATATCCAGTCTAAACCTCCACCCTTTCAGTTGAAAGCCATTCCCCCTTTTCCTGTCACTCTTGTCACAAGTCCCATTCCAGCTCTCTGGGAGCCCCTTGAGGCACTGGCAGGGACTCTGAGGTCTCCCTGGAATCTTCTCCAGGCTGAATAATCCCAGCTCTCTCAGCCTGAGAGAGMCTAATGTCAGCCTTAAATACTCATTGAGTATTTAATGGTAACAATTAGCAAAAATTTCTTTAAATGAATGGCCAATTAGCTAGATAAGCTGATGACTCTAATAAAGTCAGTGTGGCACAAGCAGCCTATGAATTGACTCCATGAAGCTTGAAATGCTTTAATCCTGTCATGACCTCACTCCCAATCCTAAATCAGAGCCCAGGAGCTAAGCAGTGGCTTTGCTCTGGGCACTGCAGGGGGGTTTTGAGGGAGGGATCACAGAGCAGAACCACATCTCTCTGGCAGCTCCTGTGCCACTGTCTCAGGAGCAACCTCAGAGCCCCAGCCTGGCCCTGCAGCAGCTCTGTCCACCTCAGGAGGCCCAGCACTCCTGATAACAGCACTGCCCACCCCAGTGTGCCACTGCAGGTCTGCACTGAAACATGCAGCTCTGTGGTGCCTTTGCATTTCAGGTAAGGGCGGATCTTGAGAGCGAAAGCTCATCCTGCCCCAGAGCTGACTGCAGCCACAGCCTGCATGGCTCACTGTGTGCTGACCCAGAAAAGCCTTTGGGACCTTTCCAATACCTTGCCAGCAGACTGAAGAACCTCAGGGCAGGTTTCCTGTGGGCCTGGAATGCCTTGCCTCTCTGCAGGCTGCTCCCCAGTAAAGCAGGGAAGCACCTGTTGTGCTCAGCCAATTTGGCTGCACAAAGAGCTTCCCACTCCTCACTTGGATGTCCCATCACCAAGAGAGCAACACAGCCCAAGCAGCAATCAGAAGAGAACAGCAATTTCCAGGTTCTCATGCAAAGGTTCGGCAGCTCCATCTCTGCATTGTGCAGTTCTGCCCTCTGATACGTGCAGGGTGAGGGCATTGAGAAAAAGCCAAGCCAGAACATCCCTAAACTTCATCCTTTTGAGATATTTTCCACCCTGAGAAATGCAGTGGAAGCATCAGCAATGGCTGTGTGAACAGGGGTGCAGTTTTTCCCCTCACACTGGCCACAGCAGGAGCCAGACCACTGAGACATTTTGAAGAAATGAACTTCTCTGAGGCAGACAACACAAACCACAGASCACCGAGCTGAGAGCAGCACCATGGAAAAGGAAACAAATGCTGCAGGCTGCTGGAGAGCCACATTCACTGAGACCAACAGCAGRTCTGCAGGATGGCAGGAGCACTGGCAAAGCCTTTGTGTCCTGCCTGGGCAGTGTCAGTGACAGTCCCAGGGTTAGAACTCCATAGACCTGACACCAGTATGAACAAATTGGGTTTGGAGTTTTTTTACACCACTTTGTTTCTTTGCCCTTCAGACTGCTCTGTGAGAAGTGCTTCTGGGGCCAGAGGTCACACAGATGGTGCCTTTGGGGACAGCACCACAAGTGCCTGGCTTCCCTCAAGCTCCAAGCTGTGGTTTGAGATCAGCCCCTTCCTGATGGCCAGAGTGGGCCTGGGCTGCCTGGGCTGTGCTGCCCWCACCACACCTTCCCAGGCCCCAGATCCTGATCCTGGTCTCCCTTTTCCTCCAGCAGGGCAGGTTCATAGGAAACACCATCAGCCACATTTAATACACATCAGCCACAAGAGAGGTCAAACCTCTGCCAAGCAGCTCTCTGTACTGAACAAAACAGAATAAATATTTGCCATGCAGAGCCCCCCTTGGGAGTTCAATGCTGGAACTCCAAAGCCTCATGGARAGGGCCCTGCTCACTGCCAAGCAGGCAGCAAAGAGGGATGGGACTCCCAGGTTTCTGCCGTGCTGCTGGAGAAGGAATGAGGCACTGACCCCTGGTCCCTGAGGCCTTGCAGTGCTTTGGCCATGGCAGAGGCCTGTTGCACCAAATGAGGAGAGGACAGCACCACTCACTAGAAAAATATATATATTTACCATCTGTGTTTTACTCAGGAGAGAACATCTCATGGAAGGGGCCCAGCACTGACAGGTGCCAACACATCAGCAGCTGCATCAGGAAAGGGGAGCAGACCAGGCCTCCATGGAGAGCCCTCATGTGCTGAAAGGGCAGGAGGGGGCTTGAGGTGCTGCTTTCACCTCCAGCCCCAGTGCCCTGCACTGCTGTGATGCTYAGATTGCATCAGCAGAGCCTGGGGCCACCCCACCCTCCCCAGCACCACAGTGTGGTCCCAGTGTCACTGCTGGGACACCCCTCATGGCACCACTGCTTCTGGCAGCTGGGATCAGTTAAATCCAGTGGCTGGGGAGCATTTYCTGGGATGGGAACAGTCCATAACTTAACACAAAATGAAGGCAGCACCTCTCCCAGCCCAGCTCTCAGGAAGTGCCTGGGGCACAGCAGTCACAGTGCTGGGCAGGGGCCAGCCATGGCTCGGGGGGGAGCAGCTGCTCACACCACTCATCCCCACAGCACTCTCTGTGCTGTCATGGCATGGCCCAAACACCTCCTCAGCACCCCCRGGGCTGKGRCACCATGGGGAGCAGCAGGTCCCACCATCTTCTCAGGCAAGTAGTGAGCTCCAGCAGGGTCTTCAGCACGGCACGTTTTGAGTTTGTTGGGGGTTTTTGTAAGGAGARTAAGTGCAATTCTGCTCAGGCTGATGCAGCACAGCCCTGGTGCTTTCCAGGTGTCTGCTCTCAAGTCTTTGCCTGTTGCCTGAATCCCCTCATGCTGAAGCCCAAACACGGTTTGTGGGTGGGTTTTGTGGTGCCACCGAGCCCAGGCAGCGCTCAGCCCTCACACATCCCTCTGTGTGTGTGTGTGGAGGGGCTGCCAGCCACGCTCCCTTTCAAAGCTTAAACAAGCCAAAGAAAGTCTTGGATTCCTCAAAGCTGACCAGGGCGATTTTGGAGACGTTGACGTGCAGGCTGTCCATCTTCCTGAGCTTGAAGACAGCCCCCAGGTAGCTGCTGCGGGCCCACATCCTCTGGCCCGAGCAGAAGTTGGTGGCCCTGTCCTCCATGAGCACCAGGCTGCCCGGGGAGGCCGGGTTCCTCTTGTACACGACATGGGCCAGGGGCTGGCTGTCGCAGGCGCTGCCGCGGAACAGCACGTTGGAGTACACAAAGTACAGCCCCGGCTCGCCGATGAGCAGCCCCCGCTTCTCGTACTGGATGCCACTGGTGTAGGCATGGCCAGAGATGGGCTCCCACKCCAGAGGGAGGTCCTGCTGGGCTGGGTTGCCTGGAAGCCAAAACAAGACCAAAAAAAAAGGGTGGTGAGTGCATTGAGTGGTGTGTTTTCTCCTCAGGTCACACCCCACGTCACAAGGACGCTGTTCTCCAAGCCCTGTCCATGGTGTGGAAAGTCCTCCCCAGCCTCACCCCTCACCCAGGCCAGCCCCCAGTGACAGCTGCTGCCCTGCACACCCCAAAAACCCAGCCAAAACCAGGCCTCACCCAGAGGCACAAATGAGGGGGAGGGTTTGATCTGCGGAGCAAATTTCCACTGTCAGAGCTGACGTGGTGCCCGAGGAGAGCAGGAGAGGCTGTGTGAGGTGGGGCCCCTCAGAGCTGCAGCCATGSCAGCCCCTGTCCCAYCCCAGYTMAATCCCCCAGCCCRTACCTGTTAAATGTGCYGCCTTCCTCGCCTCCCTCCGCACCRGCTGCTCCTGCTGCCCTGCACAAGGAGAGGGAACGGGTTGGCCACGAGCTCCATGGAGAGGTCAGCCCAGAGAGCAGCCACAAAGCTGGCACCTGAGACCCTGCACACCATCCCACTGGCCAGGCAGGAAGGGGAGAGCAGAGCTGGGAAARCCCTGCCTTCCCTGGAGGCCTGAGCTCCCTTTGGAGAGCTGGGCCAGTTCCAGAGACTCGGCATTTGGATCCCACCCCACTCCATCCCTTCACTTTTCCTCAGCATCCACTTCATGTTCTCTAATTTTAGAAGCAGCCTTTTCTTTTCTTGAGCCAGTTATTTTTTTCTCTCCGCTCCCCCTTCTCCTTTACATTATTTTCCTGTTTCTATTTATTTATCCAGCCCCCTCAAGAAATTCAGGATTATTATTCATGTTCAGCTTCTGCTAAAGAAGCCTGTGACCAGAGCACTGAGCATCCAGTTCAAATGACAGCTCCACTTCCCCTAAAGGGGAAAATTTATTGGTACAGGTGTTCATGAGAACCAGGACTGCCCTTTCCCAAGAATTTTGCTATTTCAAAGTATTTTTTAATTCAGTATCAGAACAAATCTAAAAATAAATTTTCTAATAAATAAAATTCTTAAAGGGGGGGRAATAAAACTTTTCAGATCTAGAAAAAAAACTGTCAAGAGGACTGAAAATTKTTTTCTGACTTGGCCATTTTTGAAAAGGGCATCCTCACTTACAACATTAACATAGGAATGCAAAAGAAAAGCAATAGTTTGAAAGTTCAAATTTTTAAATTGTTCCACCCAAATTGAAACTTTTTTTTTTCTCTAAATGAAATCTAGAAAAATTGGCAGGTTGTTGTGGAAAGTTTCAATTTCGCTGCGTCCCTCCTGCAGGCACAGACTCACCCGTGAGTTTCTGAGAGGCTGGAGGGATGTGCTCAGCGCTGGCAGACTGTCAAGAGAGAACAGGGACACGGGCTTAGACAGAGAGCATCAGCAGCCAGGGGCTGCCTTTGACAGAAGACAAATTTGGGTGCCCCACGGGGAGCTGGAAAGTGCTAAGGAATACCCAGGGACAGACCTGGCAGCACTCGGGAGCACAGAGATATCCGGATAAATCCGTCACCAACCGAGCAGTCCCTCACGGGAACAAGCACCCCCCCTTCCTCTGTCACAGCAGACACTGAAATGCCACATCCTGCCCCTCGGGGAGCGTCTCAGACACGATCCAAGCGTTCCTTTCTCCCTGTTCCCCAGGGACCTGYGCCCAGCCGGGCACACCTCACCTCTCTGAGTTCATCCACTTCCTTCTCCAGGTGRAAAATCTTAAAGATGCTCAGCCCCACTCCCGTGAAGGCCACCAGGATCAGCAAGAACATCACGAGGAAGCCGGCGCTCCTCCTCTCCCCGTCGCTCCGTGGCTTTCTCCTCCGCTCGGGATCGGGCGCTGGGAARGGAGCCGAGGGGGGAGCCGGGGGGCAGGAAGGCGCTGCCTCAGCACAGCCCTCCACCCAAAAGATCTGCGGGTAATAGTTCAGGTTCTGCTGCACGGGCGGCAGCGGCACGGGCCGGACCTGCCTGCTGGGCTCGTCCTTGCGGCASCCGAACCCTGCGGGGCTCGGCGCAGCGCCGGCCCCGGGGGCGGCTCTGCCCGGGTACATCCCTGCGGCAGCCGGCCGGGATGCTGCTGGTCCCCAAGCCTCAGAGAATCATCAGCAAAGCCCCTTCCACCCGGTCGGGATGCTGCTGGTCCCAGAGCCTCAGAGAATCATCAGCAAAGTCCCTTCCACCCGGCCGGGATGCTGCCCTCCCAAAGCCTCAGAGCATCATGAGCAAAGCCCCTTCCGGCGCGGCTCGGGACCCACGCGCTCCTCCCACGGCCCCGCTGCGGGCTCTGCCATCCAACACCCGCAGCAGCTCCCCAAAAGCGCAGCGGCTGCTGCTGCCCCCCCTCCGCCCGACCGCTCTGTGGAACAAAAGGAACKGCAAACTTTCCGGCGTCCTGCACCGCAAGGGAGACACGGAGCCCAGGAGTGCTCCCCAGCGGGAGGATGCGGAGCCGAGCCCAGGCGGGATGCTGGGGAATCGCCCCGCTCCTCAGCGCATCCCTCCCTTTCCCTGGCAGCCCCGCAGGAGGCACAGGACACAGACCTGCCCTGCCCTGCTGCGGTAAAACCTCAGGGGGAAGAGGAAGAGCACAGAGTGGTGCAGCCTGAGCAGAGCTGCCCCGGCAGAGCCAGCTCCGGGGCTGCCCTCCAGCCTTCCAAGGGAAAACACAGAATCCAGACCATGCTGCAAGGGCCAGCACTTTTAGGAGCTCCTTACAATATCCTAATGAAGAGAGACAGGGACATTTCCATTTCTCAGTTTCCATTCCTCATATATTGCAGATTTCTAAGTGGGGACAGTTAGACAGAGATTTCCCCACAGATGTACAGGTGTACACCTATATGGTTATAAACATTTTTCCTTGCACTTTACAGACCCGTGTTGAAGTGTGGATTTGTATGGGGTAGTGTTAAAAAAAAGGAAATGCCTAGCACAAGAGCAAACCAGAGATTTGTCTCCTGTGGCTGAAGGAAGCAATCACAATACACAGGCTTTGATCTTGAACATCAAAACCAGGATCTGAAAAGGGCACATTTGAGCAACCTTTGTACACTTGTTTCTCCAAAGCAAGGGCTCAGCTTTGCCTGCAACCACAGCAGTAAATCAGACGTGCTGACAAAGCCTTGCCTGCACCACCAGACACCCCACTGCTTTTTGAAGATATTCACCACCCTTTGCTTCAGCAGCAACCCACAGCACAGGTTTCAACAACCCCATCTGGCTCTTCCTCTCACTTCTGGGTTTAAAAGACACAAAAATCCAACTCTAACAAGTTCAGATTTGGTCACGCCTGCCCKGGCTCAGTCCCCCTCTCTCTACCCCAGAACAGCCACCCAAGGACAGGTCCCCATCCCCTCCCACAGCCAAGAGAGGGTGACACGATGGCTTTGCCTGGAGAGGATCCACTTCCACATTTTCTGACACTGTGTTAATGCCAACAGCTTCCTGRGGTGGGATTGAGGAGAGAGTAGCAGCTTCCCTTAAATGTCACAAGTGTTCTTACTCCACACCCACTGCTTCCCACTTTCACAAAGATGCTGTTTTAAAGGGTGGGTGAGAGGGAGAGACAAGGAACCAACTGAAGCCATTTCAGCTGCTCCTTCTTCTTTGCAATGCCCAGATCAAGAGCCTGCTAATACCCCATGTGGTGGCAAACCAAAGATTGCGGCTATTTCACCAGCAAAAGATGCTTCCCAGCACAACATGCTTTCAGGGACCTCTCCCTCTGCTGTGTTGGTCCTGCTGTCACTCCCCATTTTCCTGCCACCTCCTTCAGACACCACCAAGATGACAGACCCTGACTGGAAGACGGTGCCAGGCAGGGCTGTGTCTGCACAGCACATCAGCATCACAGAGCCACAGGATGGCTGGGGGTGGAAGGGACCTCTGGAGATCCTCTGGTCCAAAAATAAAGCAGGTTCTGGTGCCTGCGGGCTCTGTGTTCTGCTGGCTTCCTACTGCTCAGATGAGACAGGATATTAACAGAAATAATGGCAGGACACTTTGCTGTAGGTAGGCACTTCAGTCATGTGAATTTTGCTAGAAGGCCTAGAGCCAGAATTTAGACAAGGCTGAGCCCTCCTAACGTGGGGCAAGGACAGGTGGGCAGGAAATCAGGGCATAAGGACAAAAAAGGGGTGTCAGATTTGTCTCTACCACCCTCTCCCCCTCCTGAAGCAGTTCCTGTTTCCAGCAGCCCTGTTGTGTCATTTGAACARGAAGGAATATTTTCCAATGGAAACACCTTCCATAGCCCTCATCAGAGAATTGTTCCCCTTTACCAAACCAACAAAACATTACACAGACTGCAAAAGAGGATTTGCTCAGRAGAACACTCTCCATCCCCAATTCACCTGCACAGGAGAGGTGGGGAGCTCTCATTAACAGGACACACCATTATGCTGAAGTTGATGGCAGAGAATGAGCCAGCAGCTAAGAGTTTGTATCAGCAGGATTCAGGGACAGAAGGATGACCTGCCTGAAACAGCCCAGAGAAAGCAGGACTTGAACAATGATCCAGATCTAATACTTGGCAGAAAAGAAASCCTGAAACTCAAAAACTGAAGTGTGAACCTCTGTGTAGGAGAGGCTCTCASTGTGTTTTGGACAGAGTCTCTCTGGAAGCAATTAACAAGTATTTCCTATTACACTAATGACTAGTGGAAATGTTAAAAAGCACTCTTGAAAGCCAGCAGGGCTGCAGGAGTCACACCCAAGAGCAACTGAGAAAGTTGAGAATCATTCACATTCAAAAACACAGGACTCAACGTCACGAGGACAGAGAATTGAATCAGAAGAAAACCAGGCAAGAAACAGACTGCAGATCCAGCTCATTGGGTAGAAAAAACCAATGTGCTAGAAAGAAAACAAGTGTGAAGCTGAGAGGCTCCTCAGCTGGACACGAGCYTCCAGCAGGGAAAGCCCATGGGCTCCTGTGAGAGCTCACACACAGCTCTGGACAGCTACAGACACTCCTGGAACTCTGCAGGTCTTTGTTCAGCTCCAGAGAGGCTTTGGAAGAAGTTGCAGGAACTGTTGGACAGAAAGGAGGTTCACATCTGTCTGTTCAAGAGCAGATTGGCAGGGAGAGATGGACAGTGTGTGGAAAACTTGTSAAGAGAGGGATGATTTCCAGCAGCAGAGAGCTCTTAAATGTCACAGAATAAAAASCCTCCYAAGGAGCCACTAAYGGCGAGCCAAATCTGAAGGAGCTGGAACAAAAAGATGGATTTTTGACTGAACACTGGTATGGATGTTTGTGAGAGCTGCCTCCAAAGGGAGAGGGCCTCCATCTGCTGAAGCT
Source organism: Alauda arvensis (assembly GCA_902810485.1). NCBI lineage: Eukaryota > Metazoa > Chordata > Aves > Passeriformes > Alaudidae > Alauda > Alauda arvensis. The sequence goes on along the minus strand of CADDXX010000194.1, from coordinate 333,306 downwards.
TCAGAGGAGTATGGGAGGCACCAGCAGTCACCCAGCCTTTGCAGTTAGCACTGACATCTTCATGTTGTTTTCTTTATTATTTATTTATTAACAGTTTGGGTTTCRAATAAGGGCAATGCTTTTCATTTCCTCAACAACTGCTCTCCTTTCTAGGAGCATTTGTTGCACATGTAAAGCCATGGCAAGGACATTCAGATATTCACACTCAAGAACAGGTTTCAAAGTCCACTCTTTACAGTGCTTAACACATCCCTCTTCCCGTGAGCAAGGTGCTCTGTCTTCACCCTGATCCCAACAAGCAGCCAGCAGCCCTTGAATGCAGCACAAGAGGGCTCTGTCCTGAGCTGAGAGAGAATCCAAGGAGCCAAAGCAGATGAGAAAAAGAGGAGCAATGAAGACATTACTCTGCTGCTCTCATTTCTTTCGTGCCTGTGGTAAGTGCAGGGGAATGAGGAAGAGTGGTAATGAGGTAATGGGATCTGTTCTGAGGAACAGAGCAGCAGGGTCATTTCATGGTGCACAGCTCCCTTACAGCACAAAACTGAGCAAGGGGCTGTGGCCAGTTGTGAGGAAACCCAAGAGGATGTGCAGGTGTTGAGCTCCTGTCCCCTCCAGCCAAAGGGAGGACAGGATATTCTCAAGCCCTTCTGCAGGGTCTGTGTCCTGCCCCAGCCTCTGGGCACAAAGCAAACAGCAGCTGGCTCTGCTGGCCAGGGGATCCTGGTCAGTACAGTTTTATTTCCTCTTGGGAGGAGYCAGTCTCAGCCCATTCAAGACAAACAGACWGTAACTGTGCCATTACAACTCACACAAGCTCCAGTAGCTGCTTCCAGTTATTCTTCTGAGAAAAGAGAAGCAGCAGACAGGGACTGCCTCTGTTTGCTGTGAGCTCACAGAGGCTCCAACCACATCTAACAGGGGAGAAAAACAAGCCCCAAGGTGGCAAACGTTTCTTTTCCATCTCTAGATCCACAAGGGGCAGAGCTCAGTTCCTCTCCATGGCCTCCCAAAAGCTGCCCTGCTGTGTGGGAGTTCCTGGGTACTTCAAGGGACAGCAGCACTGTCAGGGCCAGCTCCCAGCCCCTGTTCAGTATCCAACAGCAGGAAGGCAGCACAACCTCCTTGGAAGCTTCTTTAAAATCTATGCTGCTTAGAGAAGGGCTAAGTGAGAAAGATGAGCGAGTTTCAGCACCCCTTCCCAACCTAAACCTGTATCTGCACAAGCTCTGGGAAGAGGCTCTGCTGAGCTGTCCCAAAGGCCAGCAGCACCTGCAGCAGCAGTCCCTGCTGTGGGACACTCAGGGTTTCCAGGAGATGAGACAGCCCAGGGCTRCCCACACCTCTGTGGTCAGGGCTCTCCACCTCCCTGCTCCAAATGAAGTGGAACATGTTTGTGGCTAATTAACCAAACCCTGCTAAGCTGTTCCACCTCGTGCTGTAACCTGGCAGAAGCCACACACCACCACCTTGGACCTGGGTTTTCTGCTTACATCACCACACAGCTGGGAGAGCCYGCATATAAAAAGCCTGGATTTCCAYTCTGSTACCAAGGGTGTAAAACCTAAACACCTTCCTTTGGCAAACACAGCAATTCACTYACACAAGGTGTGTGTTTGCACCTAYCCACCCTCACATTTARGATTTTTCTGCCCTTTAAAGGSCCTGCCCACRGACTGAAGGACACCATCTTCACTCCAGCACACCCATTGGCTTCTGTGTGTTTGTTTTACATCAACAGCTGTCCAACCTCTGCTTGCAATATCATAAGACTGTCACACAGGAATTTGAAATGCATAAACTTCATTAGAAACTATAACCTCTACATAAAGCCTCTAACCACTTTAAGAGAGACTCAATTCCAAAGAACCAAATTCTGAAAGCTAGATTGTGTGACATTAATAAAACTGAAAGTAAAAAATTACTCAAGAGCCCACATGAAAGGAAAACATTAGGCAATATTAACCTGGTAGGAAGAGACCTTTTTTTTTTTTTTAAAGTGGTTACAGATAACTAAAAGCAGGGAGGCAGCRGCAGGTGGAAGCTGTGGTTTGATCTCCAATCTCTTACCAGAACACACTCTCAAGYCTGCAAAAGCAACACCTGGCCCTGTAGGTTCCCTTCAGATGCTTTATTCCCATGGCACACTTCCCATGTCCCCATTACAGGGCAAGCTTTGTCACTGGTATTTTCCCACAGAATGCACCAACTCCTTAGCTCTAAGTCAGGCCCAGTTTTTAACATGCACAAAGGGAACAGGGAATTAAGGGACCTGTTTGGAACACATTTGGTTTCACATCTGCAATTGTTAACTTGGAAATCTGAACACGTGCTTGGGGTTTCAACATGCAGCCTCTCTTATCAGCACAGGGTTTAGCTCATCACCACATGTGTCATGAGGGGCTGTTTTAAGAATTCAGCCACATCCAAGCTTCAGGTGATTCCTACTGAAAAGCCCAGTAATTGTCTGGGCAATAAAGGTACACATGCTTCTAACAAGTAACATATCAAGAGGAAGGAGTAAATATGAGAGACCCACACTTTCTCCCTACCAGAACACCCAACACTCTCCTCCCTCAGCAAACTCCACATTCAGTTGTATTTTTAAATCACAGTGCTATGGTGAGAGTCCTGAGACACTCAAGTGAAAGCTCAGTGCTGGGGAGGTCTCCTCTGACAAGCAGGTGCTGGCCAGCCTGTGAATTTGGCATTTGTCTGCTCACAGTCCTCCTGGGCTTGACAGAAGTCAGTCAGAGAGGGAGGGACCAGCAAGGGGCAAACTTTTAAGCAGAAAACTCTGGTTTGAGTTAATGACTCTCTAAGCTTTCCTTTCAGGGCCTTTTGTATCCCTCACAAGCCTTAGCTCTGAGTAGCAGAGGTCATTGCATGCAGTTCTTCTGACAGAAAGCCACCACAGGCAGGGATCCCCCAGGGCAAGGTGTGAACCGACCTGCTGGAAACCTCTCCAGCAGTTCCACAGGGCCACAATKCCTGACCTTTTGGACAAAGCACCACAGTCCTCAGAATCCACACCCCCACACTTTTCTTTATTTAAACAGAAAAACACATCTAAGCTGACAAGTTTATCAACTCCTTACTATAGCCCAAAGGGTCCCAAATCTAGTCCTGGACTGAAATTTTGAGACTAGTCCTTCACAAARAACGGAAGCCACAAGTTTCATTTTCAAAGGAAAAGATGCCAGTACATGAAAGACAAAGTGTTCAGATTTATTTGGAAATTCACAGTTTCTAATGGCACTACAGCTCTGTAGTTACATACTCTTGCTCCACAACACTGGATGCTGCACTCTGGTGGTATGAATTGTCTTCATCCAGGTTTGACATCGTTCTGAATTCACGTCCAACACGTCTGGTTCATGTGCTCTGACTGGCTAATTGTGCAGATCAACTCTGAAAGTACATCACTTTAAAGTACTCATAAACTAACAAGAAAGCAGCAAAAAAACAAAGGCTTTAAATAAGTCACATTACATACAATACCCAGGAAAGGCATTAGATCTGTTAAAAAGGGTACCACTAAAAGTGCTCAATAAGTTAACTTATTTTGTACAACGTGAACCTGTAACACCTGTCAAAAGGAGTAACCTTTTGTTCCACTCACTCAGAACCACACTCAACAGTTCAGCAACCACACATCCTCTAGTATCCAAATATACAGTCACAGTCAAAATAAAAAACACTGGAGTATGAAATACCAGCCATACCAACACTGCACATTTGTTAGCCAATACAAAAGCAAATCTTATGGAAACAGCTGCTGTGAACCAGCCCGAAGGCTCAGACTCCCAGGCTTGGCAAGCTCAACATGCCCAGAGCAGGCTCTGGGAATGCAGCCTCACATTCTCCAGCACGACAGCAGTGAGCATTCCTCATGCCCTTCCTCCAGAGAGCTGCAGCAGGCCATCCAGGTGACAAATGCATTCCTCAGCCTCAGATTCCATCACCAACAGGAAATCCTGAAGAGCCACCGTCACCGATTCCACGCATCAGAGTAAGCTCCAATTGTGACTGAAGGTGCAAGTAAACACAAATGCCATCCCTGGTGAGAGATTTTCCTCAGCRGAGTTTGCAAAACAAGAATCTAGTCAGGCAAGTCCATCTCTTAGTATTTTTACAGTATCCAGTCCACATTACTGAGTCCAGCTGAAGGCCAACACATGTCCCTTTACAGCACTGTAGTGTTGCATCTTCAAAAAAAGCTAGAGAAATTACAAAATAAATCAAATGACAAACAATTGTATCTCCCCTCTTCCAGTGGCATTATAAATAGACAAAAGGCACATAAATATGGGAAGGTGCAAGAAATAGGAACAAAGCTAAAGGAAGAGGATTAGGCTTTTATCCCTATTCCACCCAACAAACTGGGTTTCAAAAAATCTCTGCCCCAGGAACTGTGAAAAAAAACCTTTATAAAATGAACCCTGCCCTCCCTCCCCCCCCAGCTGTTCTCATAGGAAATTATCAGCCTTGTAAAGCTGCAGCTTATAGCCAAGATTGACACAATCCCATCTATTTAAAAAGGCAGAAACCAAATTTCTGAATACTTTCCAATGAGTTGAGCTCTTCGCTCCCACTGCCCTCCCACAGAATACCACAGACTGTTCTCAAACGAACAAACACCCTCCTGTTTGAGAAGTTCAGCTAGGTTCAGATGTGTCCAGAGACCGTCGTGACACCGAGCGTTCCCACTGCTATATCTTTGTTTCCTTTGATTATGTCATGCAGGCTTGGCATTGACCCCGACTTAGTCTGTATCAGAGTTTTTATGAGCTTCCCTTGGTCTGACACTTTGGAGCGCCTTCGTTTGACAGCCCTCTTCTCAGTTTTTGCCTTCTGGGCCTGCCCGTTGCACAGGCTCGTGCAGGCTGAGATGCCACAGAAGTAGGACTCGTCCGACTGCGACGACGTCTCGGAGCTGCCCTCGGAGGGAGGGCCCTTGTAGGAAGAGTGATAAACGTCCCCAATGTTGGAGAAGTCCCTCTGGTTCGTGAAGGGCTTCCTTCCTTTGATCTCCCCGTTGGCTATGGGGTGCAGGGCTTCTGTTGTCGGCTTCAGAGTCTCTGGCTTTTCACTTTTGTACTTGCAACGCTTCTTCTGAAACGGGAAAAAAGAAAGGGTGAGGTTCTGGAAGGCAAGCAGAGCAYCTAAAGCCAAGCCTAAGAACCAGCAGGGAGAGCAGCTGAGATGTGCAGCACCTGCCAGCACAAACAGCTCAGCCCCACCAACTCCCTCCCCACAGGGTGAGATGGTACCTTCTTCTCTGGGGAAAATTTCAGGGGCTCCACAATGTACAGATCCTCTGGATCCACTGTAAGAGAGAGAACAGAMACTCATCAGTGCTGACACTGCCAGCTCTAGAGCAACACAGTCCCAACTAAACAGCAGCATGACAAAATATTCCACTGAGCAGGCACATTTTTCCCCTCTCTTCTCTCCCTTTGTAACTTAAGGGGGGCACAACACAAACACTTCAAGTGAAGTCAGCACACACAGAAATTCCCCTGTGCTGTCACAGCAGCTGGCAACCACACACACTTGAAAACCCCTGGCTTTCTCACAGTTATGGCTATGGAGAGGTGCAAAGAACATCCTTTGGGGAAAAGGAGCAGTCAGTGAGTGCTGAAGTCTARGAAAACAAACTGCTCCCAGTGTCAGAGTGTTTCATGTGCAGCCTCCCCCTGACAGCACAGATGAACACCTACCAACAAGGCAGATGTTCACACCGACATGAGACCAGCACAATTTGGGAAAAGTGTCAATTTGGGGGGAAAAAAAAAAAGTCTAGGCCTTAGCTACTGTTCATGGCATCACACTGCCAACTCAAGAGTTTTAATGGCGTTTTATTCACAGAAAAAAAACCTGTGAGGAAAGTTTGCAGCACCCAGAAGAGTTGTGTCAGCAGCTTGGTAGTTACTATGATCTGCAACACTTGCTTTTGCATGACACTCATGGCCTAAGAAATCAAAATTCAGTTGTCTCAAACCTACCATGAGCACTGCAAAGATCAGATCATTCCTCATAGCCAAGCCAARATAAATGGTCTAAGTTTTCTTACTGAAGTTGCTAAATTTGAATCCTAAATGCCTGCCAAGTTTCAAACATAGGCTATTAGGACTTCAGAAAAGTAGGACACTCAGACTTCCTACGTCTGGCATTTCCAAGAGAAAAAAACCCCTACTTTCTGCAGCTTCACAGCTTTGCAGACCTGAGTGCCTGCAGTGACTGCTCTTAACCCCAAAAAACCACCTGTAGAACAGAATATACCTGTAGCAAAAATTACATTTAAGGTTTTAGCATAATTCAGGACAGTTCTGTGAGTATCTGGTAACTTGTTCACAAACCACCTTATCTTAAAGAACACACACACACTGTGCAGCACTAAGAGCAACACCACAGACCAGATGTATAATGATGAATAATACCTTCTTTTCCAGCTAGCTGAAAAGACTGGGATCTGACCAGTGGAAGGGAAGTTCTTCTTTTCAAATTCATATCATCATAGGARGAGAAACACCTAGGAAATTCCARAAGGCTTTTTTAATACATTTTTCTCAGGACTTTGTCATGTACATTTCTCATTAAAAACCATTCTTGGCAGAAAAACAGAACTGTYTGCTGAGGTGCCCARGGAAGCCTGGCTAACAGACACAGTACTGTGCTTGCTACATGCTACAAAGGCATGTTTTTCAAGTGCAGTAGCCTCAAAATGCTCCTAGGAGAGTGTTATGATTGAGAGCCCTTTGCTAGCCATTCTGAGTGTGCAGAAAGAAAACTCAGAATTAAAGCAGGTGTGCCAGTACCAGCAGACTTATGAAATATTAACAAAAMCTGCAAGAACAATTAAGTTCCAAATATAAATACATTACCTTTTGGGGCTGGGGTAGTGATTGCTTTTGGGAATTTTGGAGAGGTAATCTTCACAGAAGCGAGAGGGGCTCCTGCACCGCTGCACAAAAAGCACCAAGCCCAGGATGAGGCAGAGAAGCAGAGAAATCACCAGGTACGTCTGGCGATCAGAAACCTGCGGGGAGTTCAGACAACTGCTGAAGACAGAACCGTTCCATCATACTGCCATTCTTGTGTGTTAAGCTCTAAAAGACAAATGCTTTTGGAAAAGTTCTCAATGCACTTTTCTGTCATTTCACTGAACACCTGTTTATATTTGAATATTTTTCAGAGGTTTGATGCAGTCTATTGGCTGTGCAGCATTCCAGGAGTGAAGGCTGAATCTCTCTAGCTGCTAACAGGACAGGATTTCCCTGCTTCCAACATCAGCATGACTACAGAAGCTGCCACCCCCTGCAAAGAGCATCCAAACCTCCCTGAAAGCAGTATTTCCCATAAGAAGCCATGCTCAGAAAGTAACCTCCCTGGTTCACAGCTGACATGGATGCAATGCTATGGCAAATCTAAACTGTGCTTTTCATAAGCTGACACTGCAGTACTTGACAAAGCACCATTATAATCACTGGATTCATGTGGCTTCACTGACCACAGCACTCAAACAGGACCTTAGCCAGTCAGGCATCAAAGGAGGAGTCYCACCAAGTGTTAGCTCAAGGGAGGTCTTTGGCAATATGCACAAAATATAAAAGATCATGTTTATGGTACTGCTTGAAATGCCAGGCAGGCAGAACATAAACATTTGAGAGAAAATGTTCCTAATACTGCTGCCAAGATTTCTCTGAAGATGACAACAGCCAGTGGGGGAAGGAGAAGGGTGCCCTGGCTCAGACTCATGGGGGCTAGTGGGGCTGCAGTAACTATGACCATTCTGCTGTGCACAGGACAGCTCATGCTACTCAAATTTGCAGATAGAAGTTTGGGATAAAGTAGGCTGAAAGCAACACTGCAGACAACCCAAAGCTTCATTTGAAGACTCTGGTCTCTTCAAACAGACATGTGTTTATGCAAGTATTTCCTGTGAATGGTGATTACCTCCCGTTTCAGTTCCGCCACGGTGGCTGACAGATTGGAAGCCAGCTGGGTCATGTTGGTGAGCTGTGCTTGTAGCAGCTGGATTGCCTCTGTCTGACGCTGATCCTGTGGGGAACAGAGCCATGGGCACACTGTCAGTGGCCAGCTTCCCACTGGCACATGCTCTCATGGCTACAGAGTCAGTGTTCTGTCTGACACAGCAAGGCATGTGGCCCAGCCAGCATTGTTTGCAACACAGTGTTCACCTAACATTTTTATTAGTCAGCTAACAYTTCCTAACATTGTGCCAAAGTGCATTTCATTAGAGAGACTTCTGCTGTCCCCAGCACGGGCAGAGTGAGCAGGCAGCTCCACAGAGTCCCTGCCAGGAGGCCACAGAACACACACACAACTGCCCAGGCACAGCTCCAGCCTAAGGCTGAGGCAGCCAGTCCAGGACAGGAGCCCAGACCAGCCAGGAACAGCTMCTTCCCAGCTAACAACTGCTCCCTGGGAAACCCCAACAGGACTCAGTCCTATGAGAAATGAAGGAAGGTGAACAGAACACCATGGAGACTAACCTCAGACTGACCAGCACTGAGACTCTTCCAAAAAAAACCCCAAACCCAACCCAGAAAAGGCAACACATGAAAGCTGCCATTTTCTTCACTGTTCAGGGATGAAGAAACACCAGGCCTGGGACTGCACTTCAGAARCTTTCAGACAGTTTGGGACCAAGCCTGCTATGCTACATGCACAGCTGCTTTAGKGAATGTTTAGCACAGCAATCACTGCTCTATTTCACAGCTGCTCAGGAAAGCCAAGAYGGCAGAGCAGGGAAAATCCACATTTTAAAGAAAGCAAAGCTTCTGTTACATGCAGGACATTTTTAAATGCAGATTTGCCCTAGGCCATTACTGCAGCCTCTGCCTTTCCATATGCTTAATTTCTTCAACAGCAGGGAAATTGTCTATTGATACCTTAAATCAGGTATGAAAAATGAACCAAGTTTTAAAAATTGCTTTGAGTGCAGTCACAACCAAGAAACAAGGGTTGGAACTGACCTGGATAACCTTTTCATTGACAAAGACATTGAAGGGTTTTAGCCAYTGCCAGCTGACAACTGATCTTTTCTTCATGTACAATATCAGAAAACAGAGCTGAAAATGGCTTTATTCTGAAACAACTGAGACCATGTCTAAAAATCTTATTATGGACAAAAACAGGGAAGCATGGAATGGATGCTTTTAAAAGGCAGATAGTTYAGTTGAAAGAGCATTTCTACACCTCTGTGCAACTCTTCATTAACATTAAACCTTTCTAACTAGGAAAACACCTCAATACTCCAARCAAATCATACCTGCTCCTCTGCTATTCTTGAGGTGTTCTGAAGTTTTATTATTGTTTTATTGAAAGCCTTCTGCATTTCTTCCATTTGTTTTCGGTACCTAAAACAGAAAGTGTTTAAGACTGAAATATTAGTGCACAAAACTCCTCAGCCTAGACTTGACTTCAGAAAACATGACTATGCCAGCAAAAACCTCTTTGCCCAAAGAGYTTTATTTAAACATCAAGTGGTACCTGCTTAGAAGTTTCACAAATAAAACACACATGCCTTTTGTTTTGGTTTCTTTTCCCAAGGTTATGGTCAGATCTATTTCAACACCTTCAAGCTCAGTGCCAATTTACTGAATTCACTTTGCACAGTAAATACAACTGTGAGCCCCTTCCCTGGAACCAATTCTGAAATGGGTACATTTCCCCAYGCTCCTGTAGCTCAGGAACACCACAGATAAACACTCATACACAAATATATCCATCACAGGGAACTCCTGGTAACCTCTCCACAGTCACTTATTCACCCAGAGTTACCACAGATAACAGGGTACTTCAGGTGGAAACAATTCAATAAAAAGGGCATTGTAGGCCTGTGACAATAAGGAGAAGGATGTGCCCTCTTGTAGAAAGAATTATGGACAGGATTACTGCCTACATCCTGACAACACTTTAGCCTTTTAAAAAACCCACAGCAACATTCCTCAAAATACAACAAGCAGGATTTTATCTGAAATGCAAAGAGGGAAGCCCTGTCTCACACAGGGTAACTCCAACAGCCACCTAGGCTTGGRTYYTTCCCTCAGTTTTCCATCAAGCTTTAAGCTGTGATTTCCCCTCTGCCCAACCTCCCCTGTACTTCCTAGGCTGACTCTTCCCAGCTCCCTGAGGCTCACCTCTGGCTCAGCTCCTCCAGGTAGCGGCTGCTGAGGGACATGTTCACCTCCAGGGCCTTGATGCGGTTGTTGAGGCGCATGAAGACGGATTCCTTCTGGTTGGATCCATGGACCAGGTTCCCGTTGGCATAGCCCAGCTCTGTGGAGTTCTGCAGCTCAGCATAGAAATCTGTGGCTGTTCTCTGCGGGCCCCCTGAGACTGGAATGGCCATCAGAGCTTCCTCTGCTGCCTGCTCGTCCTCCTTGGTCTCTGCAGGTGCAGGAGACTCCACAGGAGGTACAGCAGGTTTCTGCACTTCTGGAGTGCTCTCCTTTGCTTCCACAGCATCACTGGCTACCGTGTCCACTGTGCTTTCAGGCTGCACAGCAGTCTCTGTAGGCTTGGCAATCACTGGAGTAGCAACAGTCTCTCTTGTGCTCATCTCCTTTACCTCAGTGGCCACACCGGTCTCGGGGCTTTCTTCTTCAGCCGAGCTCTCAGCCTTTTCCACATCAGTGCTGAGCTCTGGGACATCCACCTGGGGAGTTGCCCTTGGTGCTACCTGGCCTGAGTCTTCTTTTGGAGGCTCCAGCACCATGTCTGTTGTGGGGGATGGCTTCACTTCAGAAGTAACTTCTAGGAGGAGGGACTGMGAGACAGTCTGAGGATGGCTTGGCTCCAGCTCTATGGACTCTGTGGTCTCATTACTGATCTCCTCATGGACTGCACTGAAGTCAACTGCAGTCACAGAGCCAGGGGGCTTCTCAGCTTTGCTGTCCAGCTGCTCAGGCAGAGGCTCCTCTGCTGCAGTCTGGGCAGGTTCAGGCAGAGCTGGCTGTGGCTGCTGCACATCCACAGGGTAAGGTGGCCTCTCCTCACCTGCAGCTTTACTGTGCTGCCTGTGCATGGCTGCTGCAACTGAGCACCACTTCAGCAGGTACTCTGAGAAGGTGGAAATGCAGCACACTGCTGCCATGTCACAGCAGTACTTCTCTGTCTCCACTTCAAACCATGCTGCTGCTTCCTCCTCCTGCTCATCGCCAGACAGCAGAGTTACTGTGGACTGGCTTGTATCCTCCTCATACTCTTGCACCAGCTGAACAATTGGGCTTTCTTTAGTCAAATCCACCATTAACTGCTCTTTCTCTATCTGTGGAATATCTGTAGTAACAAGTCTACAACAGAGTTAAAGACAAGGTGTTAATTCAACAGTTTTACACCCCTGCTCGAGGAGACTGAAAATAGTCTTCCAGAAAATTAGCAAAGCTTAGCGCAGTGACCAAAGGCCAGTTTTGAGACAGAAATTCTGCAAGATAGTATTTCCTCCAGTGATTTTCAGTCCCAATAGGCAAACACATTATTTAAATCCCTGCCTCTCAAACAGCAAGCCTTCTCAGTTAGATATTGTCCCTTCCCTCTGAAAACAGTCAGCAGTTCAAATCCCCCTTTTTACACAGCAAGCATYTTACTCTGCTGATGCAATCCTCAAATGCAAGAATCACAACATTCCCACTGACCTTCCTCAGCCTCATAGCAAGAGCACTAGAAAACTGCAAAGCCACTAAATACAGCACAAGTCATGTCTTAATAATTAAGAGGCAGGGTCTTGGCCTTAAGCAGCCTAATTATCAGCAATTGTAATCAACTGAAAAACAACAGACTCCATATAGAACTTCTCAAGCACACTCTGTACATTTGCACACGTTTTCATTAAGGGCAATCTACCAAAGTATAAGCTTCTAAACCAGAATTCTGGCAATATAATTTAACTGAATTAATTCAGCARTACAATTTACATTCCTTATTAGTCTCCCTTGCAGGAGACCACAAAACCTGGWCYAATATTAAGCCAGTTTCTGTGTCAYAACAAAGCACACCACAATGGAAATAGCAATAACAGACAGTAACTAAAACACTGAATTTCTCTGGTTAGTGCCATTACCATACTACAGATTTTACCAAGTCTGCRTGCCAGATCTGAGCATTCCACTACCAAGGACTGCAGACTGGCACATGTTTGCCTCTGTTTGGAGCACATTACAAAATCCCAAGAGCAATCACTTACTCTGGTGAAGGGACAGGTGTTGGTTCAGGCAGTCTTGGTGCAGCTGTTGAAGTTGCAGGGGTGGCAGTGACATTTTCAGACACACTTTTGTTCCCAGCTGCAGGAAGGAGAAAAATGTGAACATGGAAATTCAAGAACCATCTTTGTTTTCAATTAATTCTGAGGTCTGGGTTTATTATTTGGTGGGGGTTTTTATGATTAACTTTGCTACCAAATTAGTTGCAGATGTCACCCAAAGTTATCTGAATGAAATGCTACTGACAGTCTGAGTATGATGTGGACAGTCTCAAAGTATTTCCAGAAAGAAGCAGCAAGTTAGAACTTTACAACTTCAGCTGGGTAACACAGARAGGAAAGGTCTCCAAACAAAGCTGAACAAGCATATGTGTCATCTTTGTATGGGTTTTTCTTCTCAGCAAATTCAACATCTTTGTTCCACTTTTCAGTGTCACTAGGTGCTATGACACTCATCAGGTGTGCCACAAAATGTGAAAAAAGTAATCTCAACCATCACAGACCATCCAACTTCTCACTAAAGAAGAAAACAAAGAGATGCAAACTTTACAGAATGCTTTTCATCTAAAAAAAAACTACAGTACCTTCAGTTTCAGATGAGTCTTCAGTTTTGGCTCCAAGCATATTAGCAGCAATGTTCACCATACTCAGGATAGCATCTAAAAGAGACAACAACTTCTCAACAAGGGCACTCTCAGAGGGCCCAGGGATCAGCAGCACTGAGAAATYTGCTTTTTTGTACCATTTGCTTGAAAGGAATGGCAGTGTAAGGACATAATATCTGGTCATTCTATTACACTAGAGGCAGTTGTTTCTTTTATAGGTAAGTGTATAAGATACAAACCTGTATTTGAAAACCTGTACCATAACATCCACAGATCTGGCTTACACATATTTATTTTAAGGACCTGTTAAATAGAACAATTCCTCTCCCCTCTGAATTCACAGAAGTAAATTCCAAGAGGGCCTGCTCTACATCAGCACAGATATTAAATACAGCTACTTTTTGGTCTTGATATTGACACCAAACATAATTGCCAGGCTTATTTAGAAGATGAGGAACAGGTAAARAGCACTCTATTGTAAACACACAGAAGCTGGCTTGATTTTGCCCATTTCTCCCCAGCCACCAACACACAGCAGTGTATGCCACATGGCCAAGGTCATCATGTTAGAGAGGCATTGCAGCAGCAATGCCAAGCTCCTTGGGCTCCAGGAAGTTGTGTTCAAAACCTGGGTTCTGCCTTTCCTCCTGAACATGTCAGAAGCTGCATTCCTGATTGATGTTAATTTATCTGGGTTTGTAGAATGCAGAAAGTCACAACAGTCAGGAGATGCTGAACTTCAGCTATGGATGGCTTCTTATGAACAATGAGAAAATGAGGGAGAGTACAAAGTTGGTAGAGAAGCTTTACAATGTGTGAGAGTGGCAGGACAGAGAACACTGAGCCATCCTCAAAGGTTCAGACCCATGGAGGACTGCAGAATGCTTCTTATGAGATTAAACATCTGAGAAACCTCCATCTCCTCCTCACAGGACCCTCTTTTCTCACTCCACATTTAAGATGCAAAACAGAAACCTGCCATATTTGCCTATGTGCACATTAAAAACAATACCCACAAACTCTACACCTTCCAAAAGAGGAGCTCTGAYAGAGAGGAAAAGCCTCAGTAACAAAACCCACAGCCAGAACTAAATACTGGTCACAGTGCATTAGAGACACAGCTGAGCACAGTCAGCAACAGGTGTTTCAAATCTTTTAATCTTAGCTTTAGTAGTCTAAAAMATTAAATRGGAAGTTACTGCATTTTTCAGACARTGAATATAAACTTGTAATACTGCCCTTGCAGAARATCATGTAAATATGCATCACCAAGATAGCYTGAAGATAAACAGTTTAGAAGTCACAAATMRGAGATAAGCAGTGTCAGGGAAGAATTTACTGCTTTATCTCATCTGTGAGAGRCACACATTTAGAAATAAACTGCCTTTTCCACTRTTTCCCTTTTGAGAACTGTTCTAAGCTGTGAATATTCCTAGCCATGACCTTATTCTCAGGAGACAACAATGTTCTAGGAAAAAGYAGCTCTSTGCCACTACAGGATGAAAGCAAAGCCTGACTCCAAACAGCATTAACTGAGTGCAAATCTACACTGGAATAACAAATCTTCATTAACTGTGACAGAACAAAGAGTGGTACAATGCAAGAGCCCCTTAGGAAATGGTGTGTGGAGGTGATACTATCCTGAATAATTCAGCAGTGAAGAATACCATTAAAAGTGAATATTCAAGGATTCTCAGCCAMACAAACCCTACACATGGAGGTTTTCCAATGGGAAAAGTGAGAGGAAACAGTCAAGAACGTTTAGTTCTCCCAAAAAACACACAGCCCTTATGAAGAACATGTTACAGGATTTACATGAAGCCTTCTCAGAAACAGCATTCTCCATCCTTCTCTYCCCCTAAAGTTGTACAAAGTATTTATACTGCCATCTGTGAGTTAAGCATTTTAATAAAATACAGATTCCAGCTTTCAAATTATTAAGGTTCTACAACACTTCAGTACTGGCCATTTATGGCCCCATGCAATTTTTACACAGTTTTCAGTACTCAGAATCCTTAAGTACAGAGAACAAGTTTCCACAAAACAGATATCCTTGCAAATTGAAAATTCATTTTTAGAACACTAAGAAAATCCCCCAAATCCAAATTTGTAATTATTCCTATGAAACTAAAGAAGAATCACAAATTGCTTCAGCAGAATATGGAAGTTGTAGATGTTCTGTGACAAAATGTCATTCTTTCAATTAGCACATCTTGTTTTAAGCACAGGAGTAACTTTTTGTAATAAACCATACTTACTTGTAGCAGAACCAAGAAGATTTTTTGAAGATTTTTCTTCCCCTGTGTTGTAATCCAACAGATAATCTGTGTATAAAGAAGAACAACTTGTGATTATTAAAATTTAATCTGTCATGGGCAAAGAATATAAACCTCAAGATTGAACATGTCATTCAATGTTGTCAACTTGACAGTGTRGAAATAAAACTACAGAAAGCTTGAGGACAGATATTCCAAACTGAAATGGAATAGAACTGTTYTGTGTGAGCTGCTTTATTTTAGTAATCCTTTCCTACTGCCAGCACATGAAGAAATTGTCTGTTCTGCCAAGTGAACCAGAGATTTATTACTATCATTTTAAAGCATGTGGTCTCTACAAAGCTACATTTAAACACATTGTTTAAAACTTCAAAGAACTGTTGGAAAAGCCCAGAAATGCTGTAACACTGTCAAGAAGTAAATTTAGCAGTCCAATCTTTCCTCATACACAGGAAGTGATGAGCCAACCAGAGCAGCACAAGAGCTGTCTGAATGGCTACAAATGCACAGAATATTTSCTTACCATAATCTTCATCAAACAGCTCCTGTCGTTCAGACTGATACTGAGAATCTGCTATTTCTTCATACTCTTCAACCATGCTGGTGCCAAATACTCTACAATCAAAGGTTTCAAATAAAAATCTACTATTAGGAATTATGTGACATAATTGCTAAGCAGTATTACCTTTATGTACAAGTAAATTAGCTACAGTAGTTGCAGTCAGTTAAGCAAGATCAAGCAGCAGGGATGTTTATTTTCCCCAAGCTGTCTCTACAAAGAACTGACACAAGATCCTGTTTCTCATTCTAATTCCAAAGAATCTTTCCTTCCTTTTAAACTCACACCTAGACTTCCTTGTCTGTGGCTTTCCATGAGCTCTTACACCTCCTCTTCAGTTTCACCTTTGACTTGCTTTAGGTGTATCTATTCAGAACTACCTCACTYTGCATCCCACATTCTCCTTGACCTCTTCTGCCAAAATTAAATCAAATCAATACAATTTAAAGAAGTCTGGTGAACTAAAAATATTATTTGACTTCTAATACTAGTGACCTCCCAGGTTTTTAGGAGCAGTACAGAGGCTGATGGTTCTCTGAATTACAAATTCACAATTCAGCTATTGTGAACATTCCTRACTGCATGTTCCTGTGTGCCAAACAACACAGCAGCTTCCATAAAGCACTCACCACACCTGCTCATTTTAGTTCACCACTTGTTCCCTGTTTTGCTTGGTCAGCCTTGAAATGCTCCTGTCCTGCTTTTCAAGGCTCCTGTTTCCTCCTCCCCTCCCCCTGCAAATGTAACTACTCCTTACATACTGGAGAAACAAATAAAAAGCTTCAAAGCTTCTTTAAACAGATGTGAAAGACACTACACAGCAGGCAGCTCAGGCAACTACTTCAATYCACAATACTTACAAGTAACTGCAACTGAAAATTGGAATTGCTGCCCAACTATTCCAAAAACAGAATCCTCACTGCAAGGAGGTAGAAAGATTGAGCAAAACACAAAGTATTACCTTATAAGACTTAAAGGACAAAAATGTTCTGATCCAAAGTGTGATATCAACTCCACCTAAAGAATAAAAGGTGCTTAAAATAAAACTGCAGAGACCCACAGAGCCAAAAAAAAATCACTTAATACAAACATTCAATCTTGAAATTGCAAGTTTTGTTTACTCCAGGGAGTTGCAGATTGCCCACAGCAGAAAAGCCCAGAGATTGACTCTTGCCATGCATTACAGAGCTGAGCTGCAGCAGAGAACACCCCCAGCCCCATGCATCCATCATCCAAGAGAAGAGGTTGCTAACCTTTATGTACTTGATGAACATCTGAAGCGAGAGAGAGGACAGGAGAAAAACAAAAACAAAAAAAAAAGTAGATGTCAGTACAAAGGCTGAACACATGCCACAGGCAACTACAGAGTCCTGCTGGGTTTAATTCAGTACTGGAAATGCCTAAGATGACAAGCTGGGAAGGATTAAGTTGTAATTCAACTTCATCTGCCTTGGGTAGCAAGATTTCATTTAGCCCTTGTACCTTGCAGATTGAAGGTAACATGCAACAAGTGTTTTATGAAGCAATAATTGAAGTTATTCAATTTTTCAGGGCAGCATGACTGTAGATAGAATACTGAAGTGTGTTAAATGTACTAAGTGTATTTTTTCCCCTTAAAGAACACAGACTACAGAAAGTTACTCAAAAAGGAAACAAACCCACATAGCATGCACTCTATATGTACTGCTGCTGCTTCAGCTCAGTATAAAACACTTCCATTTATAGAAGCACAACTGCAAGAAATAGAGCAGCTGATGACAGACTTGGGAGCTTCAGACATCTGTGTACTTCTAGTGCAACCTTGACTCTTTATTTAATCTGACTTAATTTGCAAGTACTTATTAAACCACTATGTAGACACTATCACTGAAGGACTAGARTAATCTGCAAGTGAGACCAAAACAAATAATCCCACAAAAATCCAACTGTTTTTGATACAATTTCAGTAAACCACTTTAACTTCTGAAAATATGCTGGACTCATTCTGTAGACCAGACATACTTAGAACTTGCTTACTTTTTGCATTATGAAGTGAAAACACTATGAGAACAAAGCTTTGGAAATTTTACCATGCTGTATTATTCAAGGCAGAGCACTGTATCCACTAAGGGATTAAGTGCTGCAGCATCTACAGGAATTCTGCAACTTCAGTGACAATGGCAGCTACCTTAAGGCATTAACTCAGCCAGAAAAYAGAATTAAAAATAAAGCTCTATTCTGTGACTCATGCAGAATTTCTGGGTAAAGAAGTTAGACAATTAYCATTCATAGCTACTTCTTCATAAAAGCACAAAGCACAATTAAGGAGCACAAACTAGTATTTTTTTTTGGCAATACCATAATTGTTAGATAACACATCACTGAAGAGGACATAAAGGTCTGTATTTTATTTGAATTTAAACTTGAATTTAAACCTTCACTACAACCCAACATTTTCACAGAAGCTTTTATCCAAGTTCAAGTACCACATTAATTATTTATAGAGTTTTATTCCCTTTGAGTCTCCTGAGCAAAGATAGCTTAATGCARACTATTTTGAAGGTGGCAGTATCATGGGAATGCTCCAGTAGCAGTGAGCATAACTGATTTGCCCGAGTCAAAGTAATGACTGAATAAAACTGCAAAACTGCACTTGGAGTCTATTAATGAGAACCAAGAGGCAACCACTTACACTTTCAAATTCACTCAAGTGTACAGCACAACATGGTGCAAAAATGTCAAGAAATAGGCATATCCTGATSTGCACTCCAGAGACTGAGTGTGCAGTGTGTGTATATACACATATAGAGCTAAACAGATAGATGTATGTATGTGTATGTAAAGCAGGAACAGCAAGGAAACAAAATAGGTYGAGATTCTTCTGCTCTTCCATTCAGGGGACAGCTGGTTCAGTTAAATAGAACAGAACTTTGTCCAGATTTTCCTTAATTGAGGTATCAGCTAAGTTTGTACTTGGACCCAAGGGGCTTCCCAAGAAACTCTCAATTACTAAAGTGAGCAAGGTAAGGACTGTGACAAGGATTTAGTACCCACACAACCCCAGCTGGGGCCACTAATTAACCAAGGGCAATTAATGGTAAGGCAGGCTTTGATAACACTCTAGTTGGGATGCTGTGATACAGCAGAAACCCAGCAAACCCTTCCTTCCCTGAGAAGCACAGATGCTTTTGCAGTACTGAGTTACCTTAACATATTTTGCATACATCTGTTCATCCAGAGGRAAGCTCTGGACATTCCTTTCATCTCTGGCATGGAAAGTGCCTAATTTAATCCATTTGTTTGTTGGATACCTRGAAAGGAAACAAGGGAGTCAGGTGATGAAATGAAGGAACTGTTTACAGGTATTTCCTAAGTTTCTCCTAAAGCCTTTCCAGGGGAAAAATACATTTTGTTCTTTCTGGCAGCAGGRTAGCAGCAATGTTCCCAACCCAAAAGCTCAGCAGGACCTTCACACAATGACAGCACTGTGCAAGCCCAAGAAGGGCAAAACCCCAGACTTMTCCAAGCACTGAAATTCAGCCAGTCTACAGTGAAGTCCCCCCAGATGGACAGTGAAGAACACAACCCCTGACAGGCTGTACTACTGTAAGCAGGCTGCAGAGAACTGAGCAAAGCAGAGCTAGAACTGCACAACAGAACAAGTGCTCCAAGTCTAACCCCACCTGCTTTAGGCATGCAAGAAGAAAAGGAGTTTTTCTGATGCCCTTTGAATGTCTGCTCACTCCAGAAAGCAGTGGGGGCACAGCACTGCCTAAATCATCCTAAAGCCACCCTCTAAGCAGMCATCAGGCCAACCTTGTAGCACTCTCACCTCCCTCCCAATTTCTCAATGGTGTACTACTCTTTTTTTCCGTTTTGAATAATTTGTGGGGTTTTGGACAGAGTTCAGCACTGAAGACAGCTCAAACCATGTGAAAATGGTCTGAATGACAAGGGAGGGGAGGGCCCAAAACCTCAGTAGCATTTCATTAAGGTATTTTATAATCTGCCATCCACTACCAAGCTACTGTATAAATTCTGCTCCTCAACAAATTTTTTCCTTTTAAGGTGGCAAAGCAAAAAAACTGCTAGCAACTGAAAATAYACACAAAATAAAACCATGTGACTTCACATTACACTACACTTTGCATAATAACAAGCATACTCAGATCATTCTTCATAAAGCCTTGCATCTAATAATTATTTCATTTTTTTTATTCAGAAGGATGAATTTRGGTAACATACCTGTCACTAATTGACACCAGAAAGTCTTTGGGAGTGGAAGAGAATAATTCATGATTTGCAATGTCAAACTGCTTCACTTGCACTGGTTCACAGAGCTCAACAACAAACCTTAAAGACAAAACAAAAAGATTTTTTTAAGGAAAGACTTTTCCTACTGCAGTTATCACCTTCAGCCCTTCACCCCATTATCACATCCTTCACTGGGTACAAGGAGGACTCTACAAAAATGCTGTACCATAAAATCACTGGTGGTGTTTTCCTGAACACCTACTTTATTAACTCTAGGTAGCACCTGCAGCTACAAGAGCTTCATCCATCTTGCACTCAAAGGCATCCAGTTACAGAACTAAACACTAAGGACAGCAAACACAATTTAAATCMCACCTAAAGTACCAATTAATGTATGGTAAATACTGTTCACCTGTCCTACAATTATTCAACAGTTAGGGAAAGAAACCAAGAGTATTTATTTGAATGCTCAAGTGCTTTATCTGCCATAAGATAATTATGCAAAACTTACACATATTAAGATAAATAAAAGCATCAACTTAATATTACTTCTCAATCAGAGCTGGATTTCTATGGAAGATATAATAAACCATCTTGTGCTAATTCTGAGTTCCTCACACACCCTTCCAAGGAGCAGGGGAAAACTGTAATCACTCCTGCCACAAACATGAACCTCAGGAACCTACCAGATTTTAGTACTGCAAGGATTGAGCATATAAAGGTCCATGTTTTCCATCAAAATAGCTGAAGTGCTCTGTAGAAAGAAAAAAAAAATAGTATTTTAAATTGCATGGCAGGTACCAACAGCAGCAAGGATTTTTTTCCCTCTTTCAAACATAAAGTTTGAAACTGGGTTTGTAGACTAGTATCAAGTTCCACAACACTCTGAGCAAGATAATTATCCAGGACACAGCATCGATGCCATACTTTGGGGCAACCATGGAATATTTACTGTGGTGAGCTCTTTAATAAACCCCTGTTCAGCTGTGCAGTTTCTGCAGACAGTAGACTCTGCTCCCATTTTCTGAATTCACTTAAAAAGGCATCAAGTCCTATAGCAACTCCTCTTTAAAAAGGCACTGATCACTGTTTATATCCTATTTTTATAAATCAAAATCCCAATAAACCCAAACACAGAATAACAACTTCACAAACCAATGYTCAGTTTAAAGTCTACTTTGTGCTMCATGTTCCATAACAGAACACTAMAATAATGCACACTAATACTYAATAAATGCTTACCTTTGCCTCTGGATTTGCTGCCAAAATTTTAGCACCACACTCTACAGAGGCATAGTTATTCCTGTTTTTCTGGACCTTTTTAGTGGAATGCTGCCCACCAACAGCAGAAGGGTGCATTGACTGACCTAGGAACAAGAAAATATTGCTACTATAACAAACYACACAAACAAGCAGTATTTGCACTGTCAGGGAACTTCTGCTCACTGCTTTTATATAATGAAGGCTATTAATTACACAGTTCTAGCAGAAAAATGAAGCTCCAGGCTGCACTCCAAATGGAGACAGTCCTGCTATTCAGCTCTAGCTTGAGATGACAGTGGTCTGTATTTAGACCAAACTAATGAATCCTCAACTTACTCTTTTCTTTCTCCACTTCCATGACTTTCTTCTTCCATTCATCAAATGTTGGAATGTCTCCAGGGTCCTTTGGAGTTATTACTGATGTAGGGTCGATTTCTCCTGTCTTCTTGAAGTCTTTCTGCAAAAGAAAGGACCACTGATTGTGAATATTTTTCAGGACCAACAATGAAAACAAGGATGAGCTTRAAAAAACAAAGCATGCTCTGATCAAGTCAAGGGCAGACACATCATTTGCACCCATGTTAACAACTTAGAGCCAATGTAAGCAAGATTATGAGCCAGAAAAAACATGTGATGATTTTCTCTCAGAATTACAGATCATTTCACTGAAATACTAGCAATTTTTGTGGCCAAGCTAATAGATTTTAAATAAAATGCAGACCTTCTTCTCCAACACCTGCATTTTCGTCCCAGTTTTTGCTTTTCCTCTTCCTAATGAAGAAAGTTTCCCTGTAGCAAAAATCTTTAAACACCRATGCTTGTTATGACAGAATTCCAGAGGTTTCCTGGGATTTCTGAACATCTCAAAAACGGCAGAATGATTAAACATTAAAGGAACCATTTTAAARTATCTCAGAAATAATRTTTTGGACTTGCCTGACAAAGCAAACACCCTGTCAATAAACTGTACATTATTCCATTTCAAGTCTTCACTTCTCTATTGCACAAATATTTTCAGCACATCACCAGATGAGTGAACATTTTTTGGCAGACAWTTGTACACACTCTACAAGTGTAGAGGTTTYTTTGTAGAAAATATTTTAAAGGTAGTTGCCAAGTGACAGTTGAAAAATGGTACTGGCATGGCCTTAGTCATTCTGATTTTAAAAAGAGTCTTACTAAAAAGCCACACTTTTAGGAAGTACCTCACAAACTGAGCATGAAAAAGTCATACAGTAAAGCAGAGAAGGCTTGGTTAGCTACATATCCCACTGTAACAAGGGCCAAGTGATACTTCTGGGACAGAATAAAAACACACCACATATKTTACCATTGGTAATAACCAAACAGAGGGCATTGCTGCTGTGTGTACTGAGGGGATACCAGCACTGCTTACCTCCCTTTTTAAGTTCTCCGAAGCATTAAGAGCAGATTTTTGCTCATCTGTCCCCTTTTCAGCTGCTGAA
The DNA here is from genome assembly GCA_902810485.1 of Alauda arvensis. NCBI lineage: Eukaryota > Metazoa > Chordata > Aves > Passeriformes > Alaudidae > Alauda > Alauda arvensis. The sequence goes on along the minus strand of CADDXX010000194.1, from coordinate 310,678 downwards.
ACTTTGGGCTCAAACTCAGATTTTGTCTTCTTTCCCTTGCCATGTGAAGATGATATGTTCTCTATATGCTGGCCTGCAAGGCTGAAAGGTTCAAGAGCATTAAGATCTGTGACATGGTCAGSCACATGCAATATTACACACACACACAAGTATGTAGATAAGCAAGCACATGCAAATGTTTGTTGCAAAGCCAGCACAGAAAARAACAACTCCCTTTAAAGTACTCAGAGTCACACACAGCCTGCTTGGATACTCACCTCTCTGGTGGACTGACAAAAGAGGAAGGCTCACTCTGAGGGTCAGCCTCAAGTGTCCCACCAATATCACAGTCAGGTTCTGACTGCTCAGCTTCACTAGAGCTGACTACAGGGRTATCAGCACGGGAATTCTCTATTGCACTGAAGGGAAACAAACAACATGCTTTTTTAGCCTTCTGATCATCCAAGGAACCCTGACAATCAACCACAAAGATATGTGAAAGTTTTAATAAAGCAACAGTCTCACAGAAGTAATTAAGAAAAGAAGAATGAAGCATGCTGTACCTGGGGAACTGCATTCTCAGTCATACCCTTGAAAGAATAGAAATTCCTTTTCCAGCCTGTCTGTCCCAGAAACGAACTCAAAACAGGTTTTTCATCTCCCAGAACTCTCATCCAACATCTCACCAGAACACTGCAATGGATAGCTCTTCCCAGCATCACTACAAACTAACACCTTCATAGTTACCTGGCTGCCAGCAATTTTCTTTCCCCTTTCAGCAAAAGAAACAATCACGAGACTGAGTTCCCTCACTAAAAGCTCCTCATGTTCCCAAGTCAAGAGGCAGCAGTCAGAACWGAACTTGGCTAAAACCAGAGGAGAATAGAGGGGAGAAAAGTAAAGCCAGCCAGAATTCCTTTCTGCTAATTTATTCCTACATTTTTTGCTGGTGTAACAAAAATCAGGTAAAGCAGCACACCATTATCCAAGCTGTACCAACAGCCCAAACCAGCTCATCTGCCCACTGCTTCAGCTCCTCTTCCTCAGAAAGGCTGAGCACACCTCATCAGACAATCCTGAGGCACAAACCAACCAGAGAGCCTGCATCTGCTCTTCATGAATGATGGAACATGAGGGGAGAAGATGGACAAAGAGTAACRTTCAAGTGRTAACTCCTGACTGTCCTCTCCAGCACAGCAATGACTTTCAGGCTGATCCAGGCTACAGCCAGATCTAAAGAAAAGCTTTACTCTGCCTTCTGAACTTCCACATAAGCTTTCTTTAATGGAAGCAGCAAACTAGGTTAATCCAATATCATGACAGAGCTGCCAAAACACAAACAGCACATCAGCAACTTAAAAGGGCATCTTTTTGTTTCTCTGACTGCTACAATTATCAACAGAAGCAGCTGCAACCAACCCAGGGAGACAATTTTAGTACCTTCCATATCATAAATTTCCCCAGGCATAAAACAAAAATCTCCTAGGCATTCCAAGACCTTTTGCTATGTAGCAAAATCTAACAAACATCATGAGCACAAGAATTTATTAGCTATTAACAGGGAATTTACCCTGCATGCCCCAAAATGCCTCCATCACAGCATTTGGCTCTGCATGCAACTCTTTGCTGAATAAATAAGGCTGACCACTACAYAAAACTGAAAAGCTCCACATATTCTCCATTTCAGTGAGTAGGTGACAGTTTGAATAATTATCAACTGAATAAAATATGGGACAAGAATGAACTTAAAAATTTCTTGCTCTCAGGGTGTACCTGACTGGCCTCMAGTAACTAATTTTGGAGGAAGGTGAGTTTAAAAATTGTAGTGTTCTTTCTCCTTTGGGTACCTTGATTTGCCTTAAWTTTTAAAATGCATTATTAAGCTCCCTTTGCACAGCAAGTTCCTCACTTCTAGACAGAAAGAGCTCAGATTATTTTTCAGTAATTTTTCCTCAGATTAGACTTTGGTAGAAAAGTTACACTCAGTGCTGTTCTAAAAMAGGACTCACTACAAAGTAAAACTTGTTTGGGATAAAATTCCTTTCAAAATATTTTGACTAGAAGGTTCTGCTGAAATATTAGACCAGTAACACCTGAGAGAGCTGGATTTGTCACACTGTCAAGAATGAGCACTTAAAACAGAAAAAAGGTAAAAAACATCTGAAGATAACAAATACAACTGTCTTTTTAAAGCTCTTGTTTAAGTATGGAGCTGGAGCACAGCTGGTTTGGACATTAATCTGTTCAGTAAGAGCACCTGTGACTACCAAGAGCAGAAGTGCAGTTTGAAATCATGGATGAACCTGTTTGTGTGCCACACCAGGTGTGCCCTTCCTCCCTGGAAATGGCACTGGGGTCACAGCACCACTGCCCAGCACCAACTCATCCATCAGGTGCTCAAAACAAGTTTCTAATTTCATTCCTTTCACAGTTCAAGTCYTTGGAGTTCACCACTCCAGTATTCCCCAGCTATGACAGCCAGACAATTTCCAACAATTACCAGACACCAAGCTGAATGTTTCAAAGAAAATAACATCCTGTCTCCTTCTAGGACCTGACAACAGCAGCAGAGCTTGCAACACATGACACAAATAAATCACTGGAGTAGTCAAAAAAGAAAAAGCTATAAAAAGAACAGGCTGAAGCTACATTCCAGTTTTGCAGTTTATAAAAACTGCAGATTTTGGAAGGCTTCCAATTATAGACACTGATGAAGTACCAAAATATGTTTAAGTGTTAGCCCTGGCAGACTAGGCAAGATCAGCTAGCAAACCAAATTTCCATACCTTTTCTATGGTAAAGAGACAAAATTTGGTAAAGCAGAAAAAGTGAACTTTAAAAAAAACCAAAACAAAGACAAGGCTACTTCATTTTCAGCGTGTTCCATTTTTATCTAACAACATACTTCACCTTTATCAGTAGTCAGAACAAGATTTCTTCCCTTAGCACACACCAAAAAGCCCAAGAGGACTTGGTGAAAATCCTTGGAAGATGCACACATGAATTTCCATTTCCACTAAGCTCACATGTGATAGCACATCATCCCAGAAGAAATGGGAAACAAAACAAAGCACAGGGACTCCAGAAAGCTGCCTGCAGCAGAGRCAGCTCTGCAATACACTACTAAGCACCAGAACTGAAGTGCCTTGACTGCATTTATATGAGAATTTGCTATTTTGTTAAAAGTCTCTCATTACCAGAACTTGAGACTCTCTGTTTTTAAGTCCTAAGATAAAATTCTGCAGAGCTCTTGCTTAACTGAAAGCAGAGGCCATTGCTGAAGCAGCCTCAGTGCCTGTTGACACAAATGTGAAAGCATGTTTATGAAGGGCAGAAATCCTAATGGTAAAGCCCTGAGGGCTTTTATAGCACAGATTATCTCAGCACGTTGGCTTTTTTTCAAAGCAGCAGCTCAGAAACTGATCATGGCAATAGAATTCCACCTCATGCAAGTACACAACTGTTTATCCACACACTGAGGAAATGGTGGCACACTCCATAAACAGCAAAACAACTGTGGGGAGCAATCCCATCTTACCCCCACTGAACATTTTAACAAGAGYAGAGCACATGATATTCTCTCAAAGACCAAAACAAAATGGCAAGAGCTTACTGGGGCTGTGAGACTGGAGGTATCTCTGAGGTAGGTGAACTGGAAGTGTTCTCAGTGCTTGGGACTATGCTGGAGGAAGCTTCATTTACATCTACTGAAGGTGGACTCACAAGTTCAGGCTGGCTTGTTTCACTCATTTCTGTTGTCTGTAAAAACATTCCAGGTGAATACACAGTTTTCAACACCTGAGTGAGGAAAGCATTCACAAAATAACATCTGCTACAGAGTTCTAGCAGTTCAGATTTCTGTCAGAAACTCATTTTGTTTCTTCCTAGACCTAGGTGGCTACTCTGGGTAGCTGCAATCCTCTTCTGTAGACTGCAATAATCATATAAAAATATCAATTGGAGCAGGCCTGTGCAACAGCTTCCTCAATTATGTATTCCCAGAGAGACTGCCATGAGAAAAGCAGCTGGAATATTGCAGTAACCAAAAGAAACCATTCTATTTGCATGCTCCATTACAATCAAATTTACTGTCTTCATTCTAAACTAGATTTTAGAGAATGCTTTTAATTTCATCACTCCAACAGAGGTCCAAAATTATTTAAAGCCTATTCCATGCTGTAAGTGAACAAAGAGATAAATTACTTTTCACATTTGAGTGTTTAGTAGTCTTGAGTCTTATTTATTCTAGGTCTTCAGTTTTCATAAGCACACTCAAAATAAGGCTTTGTGACTCTGAAAGAGCATGTAACCACTGAAACAGGTCAGATTAACTCCTGCAGCAAAAGGAAATACTGTTTATTGTATCAAAGTCTCTTGTCAATAGCTACGTTACATCTCAGGAAACATGAAGAGGTCAGGAAGGTTTAACAGATTTAAACACCCAAACCATAAAATAAATATTCTGAAGTATGTCCTATGTGTGATGTCTTGTAATCTACAAAAGCAAACTATGCTATCAAGTACATAATCTTAAAAGTGGGTTTGTAACATTGAACACCAAGCACTGACTGTTAAGTCAGTATTAATGGCACAGAGCTGACATACAATCCTTTTCCCATTTTAACAATGGAAATGCAAGTGACAGAAGCCATGAAAGATCAAAGCTAAAATGGACTGCTATGATCACCAAGTCTGATCTATATAAAAGACCTCAGAGAAAAGACTTTTTATCTTTTATTTATAAATAGACATCCATACCTACAACATCCAATTTTAATTTATCTTGGTAAGTTTTTAGTCAGTACCTACAAATACTAAATTACTCATTATTTATGCACATGGGAAATGCAAGGTCTGTTAGCTCACACATTTTCTCTTTTACTGGAAACATGAGTCTGACAGCAACCCAGTGCACAGGTGAAATGTGAGAGATGGTTACTATGAACTTCAGATAACCAAAATGAAAGACTGAAATCCAAGAAGCATTTGAAGACTGTATGAAGACAGTGAATGAAACAAAAGCCTTGCCTGGTCAGATTTTGTCAAGTCATTGAGCAGCTCTTCCATGGAGTAACTCTGTGGACTGGAGTCTKCATGCTCAGGAGGCTCCACGCTGGGAGCAGCCTCTTCCCCCTGGGATATGAAAGGGAAAACATCAGTCAGTCTGCAGCCACAGCTCAGCCAGAGCAGCTACCTCTGGAACACACTGAATARCAGCACTTCTTCCACCAGCAAAATGTCAAAAAACTAAGCTACATTAWTATTCAGAACCACTGCCCACCTGTGTTCCAAATCTCATCTGCACAAAGACAACCTTAAGTTAAAATGATTCAGTTAAATCTTCCCTGAAAAGACCATTTTAGCATTGTCTTAAATAATTCAGTTTGTTTGCTAAGGCCATTCAGTTTGTTTGCCAAGTTCCTCATTCTGTTATGACTTCCCATGTTGAAAACCCTCCCCTATCTCCCTGCTGCCCAAAAGAGAAGAAAAGTCTAAGCTGACTTGCATCAGACAACCATTAGAAAATAACACGTGGCACATTTCAGTTGTAGCAGTCTTATCTACAYTAATTACACAAATCTGCCAGAACCTTTTAAAGCCACCCCCTCTTCAACAAATAAAAATTCACCATCAAGTGCAGTGAATTCACAAATAAAAAATATCAACACCTGAGGGGAAAAAAGTTTGAAACTCAGCAGACTAAAACTGGCAAGAATTTACACTCACCCTTCAAACTTTAAGTTGTGACTGCAAAATATGCAAGCTGGTTTTAAGCAATACTTTAAAATACAGCAAAACATGTGGTAGAAATTTACACCTATTTTGTTTTCTAAGGGCTATTTAAAACCCTGTGGCCAAATACTTCAAGTGCCAATGTTCAGAGCCAACATGGGCTGCAACAATATATGATATTAATTAGAGAGAATTAAGGCATCCACTAAAGAGCAGGAGCTACAGATGTGAGCTGACAAACCTTAGAGACAACTGAGCAACATTTTCCCCCAGATATGATTAGCTCACATCTCAGTCCCTAAGGTGCAATAGCATCAATGGCTGGAAGAGACAACTGATCTAAGGCAGACTGATGAAGGGCTGCAGAACTGCTCCTCTGCAGCAGGACAGCTCCAGCACTCTCATTAGGAGTAATAGACACTTAAGATTTTATTTAATGAGTGAAAACAACAGTCTAACATTAGTTTTCACATTTGTGGGTTAAGTTCAGGAATCTGCTTAACAATGCAGCCACCTTAACAAAATGAAAAGAAGAATGTTGCAGAATAGGAAATCATCCACCAGTGACTTCTAAGTCTCAAAACTTACTTAATCTTTCCAGTATTATTGCATCAGACATTAAATTCAAGCAGAACTATTTTTTAGGCAGCCAGCAGAAYAGGACTGAGTGCTATTTGGCTGCACAAGCTAGCAAAAAACAGAGCTACCCTAGTTGGTGAAATGCTTAAGAAACCTACAGTATTTAAAGGGATTTTTTTTATGGTCAGGCAGCTCTCCCCTTGAGTCAGCTAGAATGCTCACCACACATTTTCCAAGTTTATTGTGSCRTRTAAAAGCTTTTTTGGAATGAGCTGTGATTAACACTACTACAGATTGCTGGAGGAAATAGGAAAACCAACATATCAATACTGCCCATGTTTAGAACAGGAGTGATTCTGTACCTGAGTAAATAAAGAAATGAAATTACCATGACTTTCTGACTCAACAGCTTGGGAACTCGCTATGCAGTGAAAGATGCAGAAACCGGTCATGAGTTAATCAGAGTGAGACAATGACAATTAACCTAAAAATGCTGAGTAAAGTAAAACTGARAGGGACCACAGCTTATTTATTATACCTTTCAGAAACACATTTTAGCCTTCTCAATTTTTAYTGAACAGAAGGAATACAAAGTAATAAATGCTGACTTAAACCAATTAACCTTAAATCTTCTCTTTAGGATACCAATMATCTGTACACTGTTTTTAACACAGATGGAACTGCCATAATGTGGCCTAGACTTACCCAGCCCACCACATCCTATTGTGGCACACCCTTCCCCTGATCCCCACTTCTAACACCTGACCCCCAAATTAAAAGCAAGCCACCAGTAGCTTCACTATTTAGTCCTTCTCTTGCCCCAAACCACCCACCTGAATTGTTGCATAACTGCAACCAATGAAGTAAAGGAAAATAAAAACTTGGGAAGATATCACAGCTCAAAGAACAACTGAGTACATTAAACATTCTGACCAGGAAGACCCTATGAAGACTCTTATTTTACAATTTAATATTTAGTCAGACTGAGTAATTAACATGATGTGTGCAGCATACCTTTTCCTGGACACCTTCATCCTCACTGGCCAGGGCACAAGCATCACCTGAAGCATACTGCACTGCAGGTGAGAGACTGTCTTTACAAAAGACATTCCAAACAGGAAGCCTAGGAAAAAAAAAAAGTCAAAATCTTTATTTAAAATGAAATTTTAGAATTCCCTCAGCATTGCTTCCCTTAATCTTCTTCAGCTGTTCCCATGAGGCATCTAAAAAAATGTGTGTACAGTTCATGGATACTCATTCATAAAATCCATCTGAGGATTCACTAGAAGAAGTTAGCAAAAGAAAACAAATTTACTACTTCCAAAAGAAAAAAGTATCACCAAACCAGATCCTGGAGTGTCACCACATTGCAAAGTGAAAGCTAAATTCCAAATTAGCAAAGTTACAGCAAGTTAGGAACAAAYTGAATCAACATCCTTTGTCACAAAGCTACGGATATTTTTAGCCATCATTATTACTAAGCACAAATTTAAGTCACACACTAAAAAGAGAAATCTCCTTAATCCCCTGTACAAAGCCTGCCTGAGAAGGTTTTGTACAGTCAACATCACCAAGCACATTTAAGAAAATTAGAGAAAATAAGTACATTTAAAAAAAGCCCCATGCAAAACCTCCCATGAGATTTGTTCTGTACTTCTTTTTCAACAGATTTAGTTGTCAGTAGAAATGGATTTATTTCTGCAGAAAAGCAGCCATCACCTCTATAAACATTTGTACTAGACCAGCATCTTTTCTTTCTTACTGTACATTGTCCCTTCACATCCTAGGGAGCATCTGCACAGTGAACCATCAGGCTTGGAGACACAAAGGTTTTCATGCTGAAAGTCCAAGTCCAGCAGAACATGAAGCAAACTGAGCTTTTATGGAGTCTTCCACAATGCTGGAACACCACTTATCCACCGCTTCAAACCCAATCATTTTCTATTCAGGAAATGCTGCTTACATAACAATCAGGTGATCAGAATTCCCTCCTGTGAACACACACAAACACCACCCTGCGCCCTGAAGAAAAGAGCCCCCTTCTCCTCAGAGGAGACAGGTCTATAGCACAGGAAAGTCTGGACACAGCAACCTTCTGACAATAGTTTTGAGAAATAAAACATCCTTAACATTAACCATAACAGTAAGTTTATTAGTAGGTCATTATTCACACAACTAGGATCACTACTGCTTGGAATTTGAACAGCTTTCCTCAAAACTTGAATATCAACTTTATTGGGAAGTCCATGCAGTGCAGACGACTCCACCAGAAAGGAACACAGGAAACAACAGACCACAGACAAGTAATAAAACTAAGTTTCATGCATATACATATATAGGTGTACATATACACATATAATGTGTGTGTGTATATATATATATATCTACATTCTATGGCTCTCTCCACCAGAGACAGTGCACAAGGAACTTGTGGGATCTGACATGATGGAGAAGAGCAAATAAGGTGCTCCACCTCTGTCTCAGCCCCATAGCACCTCAGTAATCTCTCTTCTCTCTGAGGTAGGACCTTTGCTCTGTACTAAATGAAAGCCTTCAAGTCAGGCAGAAGCAGCTGCAGTTACTGGAAAGTAAAGAAGTGAATGTAAGGTATGCAAATAGTAATAACCACAWATTGCAGTAGGTACAAAGTCTCACATCTCAGCTGAGAATCARGCATAAGCCTCTCACACATCTTAAATTCCCATCCCATCACGTGGTTACCTGTTTGTATTGGGTTTTCCCTCAAACCTCTGTCCTACCCTATGCACAGGACGCTCATTTCAGAGTATGAATGAMATGTTACCAGGCTGGCCTTAGTACCTAGCTCTCACTTGACAAAATTAGTTATGCAAATACTTTGAGTCATTTAGATWCTGAAAAGGGGTTTCAATCATTTGATGGTGAAATCCTCATGCTCTTAACTCCAGCACCTCTGGTCTCTCCTTAGAGATACAGGGACTCCCTGGTTCTTCATAAAAATAGACCAGAAACATCCAATATTACAGAGCACCATCCCACCCTTCATCACACAGGCACACACATTTGTTTCCTTCTGGGGGGCACCTTGGGTGAGCTGCACAGAACAGCAGTAGCTCCTTGTGGGCAGAAAAGGAAAGATTTCAACGGCTGTGAATCAGCATTTTAAACCACAGTCTATCCTCACAAATGCATGAATAACTGTTTTAGCACAAAAAGCACAGAAGGCATAGATTTCTTGCCTTCATCTATTGAGAGATTTCATGCAAGAAATCAGGCATTATCAGGTCACAAACACAGCCTTTAGAGGAATGCAGTTTGGCAGCTCAGATTTAAGTTACTCTGACATGATCTGTGTCCAATGTCTAATTTACTTATTTTCCAAAATTCTTCTTGGTCTACTCCCCAACTCCAACATGATGCCTCAAGTCTCCCAAAAGCCCTCCAAGCTAGGGAGGGGACTGAGAACTCATTCTGTGCATGTGCATGCACCCACAGGAAAACCTGATCCCTACTGCAGCAGAGCCTGCAGCTCACAGGATGCATCACTCAAATCCTGCCAGCAAACTCTGACAGCACTCAGAACACAAACCCACCTGAGAGCAGCCAGCCTGCAGGAAATCAAGTTCATCACCTTATCAAGACCACCAGTATTTTTTTTACTTCTGACTTTTAACATTTTGCATATTAATTAAACAGGCTTCTTTAGCTGAAAGGATAAAGCCCATAATAAAAATAAKTTGCCAAATGGCACAGCACCTCTGTTATCAATTTAAAAAAAAAACAAAATAAAACAAAGATGAGAATCCAAGTGTTAATTTACAGACAGCAAAATTCCCCTTGAGTTTAAGTGACTTGCAGTGTATACCCAGTGGAAGTACAGCAGGTTCTGCACATCCTCATCTGTCTTTCCCTTTCKTGTGACCCAGGAGTGGGATTTCCATGCTGACTCATAAGCAAGCAGACCTAATGCCCAAATGAGATCAGTCACTAGAGACACTGCCTCAGGTACCAGGCAGATCTTCAAATGAAGAGATTGTTCCAAACAYATAACCCACAGCTGGTGGATACAGAAGTCTTCAATAGATCCATTTTTGTAAGCATGACTCAAAACAGCACCTGCTATTAAATCTCATCAAGAACAAAGGAACTTAAGCACGAATCTTTGTCCTATCATTAACACAGTTTAAAAGCTATTTTCTCTAACACACCACGAACTTTCCAGCTTAATGTGCACCAACCCAAAAGCAAAGGCTACAAGCTCAGACAAAGCAGCAGGGTGGGTGGGGGAATCTTCCCTTTTCTCAGGGCAGGCTCATACTGTGGTTCTCCACTGAAGCAGAAACACTGCTCACCCCTATCTGCATGGTTCATTACACTCACTGCTACACAAATTGGCCACGGTCTGCTGATGAATGTTCTGCTTTTGAAAAGGAATGCACAGAAATTCAAAAGTGCAGGTGGTTTTGAAATTGCAGTGTAGGTTTCATGTGAAAGACCATCCACTTCTGATTTGGCTGAAACTCTTCAAGTAATTGTGAAGAAAGCTCCAGAAAACTATCAGAAATAGTGCAGCAATGGGTAACTGTTCTGACAGGTATAAAAATCCAGTAGAAAACAATGGGTAAGGAAAAAAAAAATCCTACAACTTACAGCTAAAAAAATCCTAAATGTGAAGGTAAGAGGAGTTTTTTCCACAATTTGATTAGAGAGAAACAGCTTAGGCTTTCCTTTCCAAAGACTTCATACCACACTGACACACAGCTTCAGTTCAAACACATCTGTCCTCAAAATGATTAATTTCATGAATTCTCCCAAAACAAGACCTATTTCTAGACACTGGAGGGTGAAGCAGTTCAGAACAGTTTATATTTGACACCTGCAAGACAGAGGAATCTGAAGCMAAGGGAAAATAAAAGGAATTTATCACCAGTGGACAGATTCCAAGCCCTCCCTGCAGGCCCAGGGAAGAGTCTCCCTCCAGGGTGACCCCTGACACATCTCAGAGGGTTTTACCAACAGGGGTGGATGTGCCAGGGCCCAGCAGCCAAGGGGGACAATGAAGATGTCACTGTCCCTGCCATGTGACAATTCCCTACTCAAAACACTCACAAGAGCATTTCAGACAGGCCTGTGCAAGAGGAGGGTTTGGGGCTGGGGTAGAGCCAGCAGAGCAATGGGGAGAGGCACCTTCTTCACTACAGACTGACTTTAAATCAATGGGCTTAAAATGACAAAAGCTATGAAAAGGCAAGGAAAGAAGCAAAATACCTTTTGCTGTGAACAAGTCCTACAGGTCTGGGACTGCTTTCAGCAGCTCATTGACAAAGAGGAAAAAGGCTCTGCAGGAATGAGGAACTCAGCAGATCCACAACCAAACTCTGCAGTCAGCAGTCTCCCAGCCACTGGCAACACAGGAAAAACAGCAAAGGCAGGGAACCCTCCTGCTCTCCCCAGCAACTTCATGGGATCAATCTTTCCCTCCCAGCAGTTCAGCCAGGGGGACCTGTAYTTAAAAGGGCTGCAGAACAAAGTAAATGTCACAGAAAATGAAGACCAGGACATTATTCCAACCAGTCACAGGAGGAAAGCCACTTGCAAGACACTGAAGKGCTGCAGCACAACCTCCCCAGACACAACACTCATTTCTGCATTTGAAGTGGAAAAACATCTGAATAAATGGAAAGAACCACCATCTTCTTCAATACAAGTAAAAAAAAAAAGATAAAGCAAAAAACACCAATCATTTGGAAGTCATTTATTACCACAGAAGAGTAGCATGTGTTAATAARATAATCTTAAAAGTTATGATGAACCTTTAAGGGAGAAAAAAGCTGAAAACTAAAACTACAGATCTAGACTAAGCAAGACACKGGTATCACCTCATTTCCTACCACTAACTTGATTCACATACTTAAACAAAAAAACAAACCCAAAACATCTAAAATTGGAGCCTTTTCTGCAAATCCTTTACCAATCTGTGGTATTTTGCAATTAAGTTTTTAATAGCTTGCCCACACTTCACAAAGAATGTGCTCCTCAAACAGTTGTTCCACTCATTCAGAGGAGCCAAACACAAAGATACTTCTGACAATACTGAATTTCATAGCTGCATACAATGAGATTCCAACCYTTGGTTTAAAATAGGGCTTTCAGCGTTTGAAATGCCATTAGTATGCAAAGCTTGCAAAAGGAGGTTCCAGGAGCACCAGATCCTTTATCAGATGGAACGGACTGACTGCATCCCCCCTTCGGCCACTGCTGAAGGAATCTGCACTCTCTGCTCTGATCCGGAGATTGTGGATACATTCCAGTAAGTCCTGAGGGGGGAAGAAAGTCAGCTCTGAGGCAAGCTGTGCTCACATCTCAAACCCAAGAAGACACAGGGAGAATACACCATTTGCTCGTTGTTGTCCCGAGTTAAACAAGAGAAACCAAATGCACTCCTTGCTTGCAGTGCTCCCAGGGTTACCCCCCTGCTCTCCTGGAAAAGGCTGCTGAGACAGCAGCACCTCCACAGGACTCTGTGATCATAACAAACAACCTACACTAAATGCAGGTTCCAACCTAACACTGAAACAAACACAAACGTCYTTCTCCAAAGGAGTATCCAGGTGCCCTATTTCAGGCACTTAAAGCAGGGCAGAAATCACAAGCCCCAAAAGGTGTCCCTCTGGAAGCACCCCAAGGAACAGGCAGTTCCTGGTGCTTCTTAGGAACAGACTTCTGCAATACTGAAGGAAGATTGCAGCTCCCTGCATTCTCAAACTCTAGTTATTTTCTCTGATGCAAGAGCTTGGGGAAGAGAACAACAGGAAAAAAAACACCATAAAACTTGATACCAGCCACAAAGACTACAGGAAAACAGAACAGCCACACACTGTGAATAAACCTAAAGGCTTTTAGAGTCTGTAGTAACATCAAGACTTCCCTCACTGCTTAAATTCATAAACTTCACACAGGCACAGCAACAGCAGTGTCAGAACCAGCAGCTGCTCTGCACCAACTCCTATGCTAAAAATCCACCCTCAGAGCAACACAGCTCAGCACAGTGCCAAGGAGGGAGATGTTACTGTAAGTTCAGCAACATGAATTTCAGCCTAGATCATTGTAATGCCATTATCACCTGACTCCCAGACTTGTATAATGTATTTTTAATAGGCTTCTTATCTGTAAGGGATTTCAGCATTATCTTGATTGCCATTTCAAAACCAAGCCAAGTCATTGCCATTCCTTTGTGCACCTGAGCTCATTTTCAAACTGTTGGAACCTTTTRCTAATAYTGCAATCCAGTTTGTTGTTCACRTCAACATCTTCACTCACCCAAGCTTTGAGATGAGTCTGTCTATTATCCCAGCTCAGTATTTCAACCAAGAATCACAAGAAAGTTTTTAGATTTACAGTTCTAGATTAGTCTGTTCTTGGATAAAACTTTCCATGCACACCCTCTCCAGGGAAGAGGGCTGTAGCACCTCCAGAGTGAACTTTAAGACACATCCTTCCCTTGAAAGAGGCACAGAACTTCCCAGAAGCTGGATTAGTAACGAAAACTGAAGACAAAGAAAAACTTGTACTCTGTACAAGACTCACAGTAAGAACATCAAAGTGAAAAAGAACTAATAGCAGGTTAGAGAAGGACATTTCAGARAGAGTTCAAATTAAGTGCTCAAGGGAGGCACATTTTACTGCAAGAGGCAAGGTCTTCAACACCGACACAGCAACCTGGAGAAGGGGTAGAGGCCACTTCAGTACACAATTTGCATAACAAACAAACAAACCTGAAGTTTCTAGGACAAATCTTTTATAAGATACTGCATGAAAGCAGTTTACTGATTTTCAAATAATTTTAGAAGGTAAAATATTCAATAATTGATTGAGCCAAGCACTTGTTTTGCATAAGACACCAAGCCCCTGCTTGYATGTGCCACCTTCAACTTAGGCAGGCTGTAAACTGGGCAGATTCGATTTTCATTTTGAGGAGCCCAAGAGTTGCAGTGCAGCTTTTGTCCAAACCCTAACCACACAGCAAAGACACTTCCAAACAAGATACTCCATACCTAGGAACATACTTTCCACTCTGAAATCAGATGCCTGGAACAACAGTTCTGATTATATCAGTGCTCAAATAATTTCATTTCTTCCTGATATAAAATGCACACGCACAGTGTTTATTTTAGTATCAGCCTTCTGAAGAGATTTAAGTACACAAGAGGAGAATCAGCAGGTAAAATTCTGAGCCCCACTATAGGCAAGTCACTGTTGTAGTCCTAGCCAGATCATGAGGGCAATGTGCTGAAAAGAGGATTTCAGTGGTAAGAGGCACACTAATGAGGCACATCAGAACACAAGCCTCTCCCTGCCCAGCTCTACCCCTCACAACCTTCCTGCTATMAACGAGCTCCAGGTTTGAGCCACAAGTCAATAATGAGGCAAATAAACGTTCAATCAGCAGAAGCTGCACTGGTGTGAKCCCTGATGTGATTTGCACAGCTCTCACCTGTGCCAGCAGCACACAATGAGCCCGCAGGTGTTACTGCAGTGCCAGKCCAGCACTGGGCTTGTCAGAGCTCCTCATGTGTTACAGCTTTCTACAAGCACATCTTCAAACCAGACAGCACTGAAAATGCCAAACTAGAAGTATCTGCTCTCATTAAAATCCACATAAATCTACACATCAATAGGTGTGAATAAAAACTAATATCTCTTCCCACTGTACTTGGTAACCCAGGCTTCATTCCTGGCTGTGCCACTGACCCAAGGCAACCTTTCCAATTTTCAGGGTACATTCTCATGGTGGATTTCAGTCACAGCTCCTAGGCTGGGGGTTTGCCATCAAAACCAGCACCTCTTGCTGCTCAATCACTTTAACACAAAGCATTTCCTGCTGCAGGACACTCAGAGTAACAACTGAAGGATCCTGAAGTGTACCTGCAYTGACTCCCATCCTCCTTTTACTCACAGCTGTAAACCAAAGAACAGAGTTAATAAAAGCTAAGTAGGTCAGGATATGGCAATGAACTTTCTGGGACAGAAAGACAAATTACTGGATGCATGATTTTTTTATTAAACTCCCAATTAACACTTTGGAAGTGCAGCTAATGGCAGGCAAAAGATGATGTCAGAATAATTTATACAGATTACTCTTCAAACAGCTGTCACAGCTGGTCTYACTTCAGATAGTCCTGATATCCTACAAGCTCCTAAACCTACTCCACTTACTCAGCTCTGGATATTGGCAAACTACAAAGCACTGYAAGTTTTAAAGGTATTTTTTATACAATGATCATCCACACAAAGGGATTAACTGGAGCATTAAGAAGATCTCTGAATTCAGGACAACAGCAGTCATTTGCCAGGCACAGTGGAAGCTCCTGCCTGCACAGATGCCCATTATTTTTGGAGCACGACATTCCTGAGCCATACCTCCATCTGAAGTGTTTCCCTAAAGCCACTCAGTCATCCAGCTCTTCTGAAACTTGGAACAATCTTCCAAATTTTACCTGGCTCAGGTCTGTCAGAGCTGTGGCTGCTCCAACTTCAGAAAGCCTCAAGTACTGATAACTGAGCATCACATCCTCTTCACTGAAAAGGCACTGGCTAACAAATCCCTACTGAAGCTTCTGCATTCTTGTGCATCTCCTAAAACACAGTCACATTTTTAATGCCCAGGATGACACTTTCCAGTTCAAGTGGCAAATCAGTTCTTTCCCCCCCCCACTTGGTTTTTACTAATCAGTACTTCCCCACTGAACCAAGCTTCTTTGGTGAGCTTGAAAATGCATGGGGAGAGATTTTTTAAAATTCTATTTTAAGCTTAGTTTCAAAGAAAGAAGCAACAGCTACTCARAAAGAAACAAAGCCCAGGTTTAAAAAAAAGGGCAAGAAGTCCAAACAGCCCCAAGKGTTCTTTCAGCAGCTGTTTTGTCTCATGGGCTTTCCCCTGATTTTTGGGGTTCCATTTGATCATCTGTTGACCACCAGTTTCACAGATAAGGAAAAATTTCTCTCCTACTAGCAAGAAGCCCTTTGAAAATTAGATCTCAAAACAACTAAATTTGAAAAGCCAACATTTATAACACAAATCCTTCCATTTGCTGTTTGAAGCTTCTTAACTGCAGTGAACAAAGGTGCTGATTTTCTTTACAGTAAAAAGTTAAATAAATCACAATTTAACTTCTATTGTCCACCACCAATGCATGAACCAACACACTTCAAGACTTTCTAATTACAACTCTGACATGACTGCTGAAATTAAACCAGGTCCCAACACAATCCTGCAGACAGGATTGCAGACTCTCTAATGTGAACTCATATTTGGACAGCAGACTAGGAAACTGGAGCTTCATCCCTTAACTTAATTAACCCAGTGGTTCCTAATCAAAAGCAGCCAGTGAGCAGGGTGAACATACAACATGAACCTTTCTTTTTTTAAACTCTAAAAGGTTTGGGGTACTCCAATGCAAACTCTGAGATCAGTTAAGACACTGCTTGAAAGAGCAATCTCTTCAAAAGAGTAAGAACAAGAGCAGCTCCATTTTCCTCCTAACCACACCAAAGAAGAACACAGRAGTTGTCAGAGATCTACAGAAAACAAATACATTATTCCAGCAAGATAACTGAATATGATATTCCCTCGTTAATATGGAATTATCCTGGAAAAAAAGAAAAAAAACACCCAAAAAATCAACCTGAATGTTTTCAGAAAATCAAGTCCTGCTAAAACAGCAGATTAAGAACACAGCAACAAAAAAATCAATCTGACCACCTACTGATCATTAAGCTAAAAAGCCCTTCCACTAACTACCTGGAGGCAGGAACAGACTATCAGCCCTCAAGGCACTCTAACCAAGAAACAGAAACTGTTTGCCTAATAGGAATCCTAGCTATACAACTAAAACCTGCTGCCAGAATAAACTTCAGTGCCCAAGGAGTAAAAGCAAAGCTGTCTGGAGACAGTTCATGAGGCTCACAGCTCACCTGATCAAACCCACATGGCCAGGAGGTTTYCTTTTTGTTTTAAATTTTGCTAAATGTAAACACAACAACTGAGTTTTCAAGCACTTTTTAGACGAGCTTTTTGCCTCTAAACACCAAAAATGTGATGACATGAACCAAAGCTGCTCCAGGTCTGTCCAAACACAGTAACACAAGCGTCAGCACCAGATTTRCAACTGATTGTGTAAAATAGAGATGCCTGGGCTCCCACTCTTCACCCAGCTGTGAGACAAGCCAGAAGTTCAGGATGACTTCTTTTTTTAACCAGACTATCTGAACAACCAACAGGAACTGTACTGTAGTAACACACCAGAGCGTATTTCATTTGCAATATTTGCAGTGTGCTRTTCAAGCTGGCTATCAGTTCTCAAACAGTGACTCACAAAGTTCAAAGAGGGCCAAAGTTGAGGAAGGCTGGAACTTACCATACAGAAATACATCCTACTAGTATTTGTATTCTGGTAAACGTCATCTCTTAAAGGAAGCTTGAAAAGAAAGTAAACGGCTTGCTGGAACGAAGTACAGTTGAGGTAATCACGACAAAAAGCACTATCAAAGGCATAATCAATGCAAAAATAAGGGGCTCATTTGGTCTAACTTAACACTACTCCTGACAGACTCAGAAAAAGGGTTTCAAGAATAAGGCACCATGATCTTTCAGAGGACAGTACAAGAGCTCAGCCTTGAACTGGAAATGCAAGGATGCCTCGGCTAAAAGCACAAAGACAACAGCACACAGGTAACTCCGAACCTCGGTGTGCGGCTTCAGCCTCACCTGCCAGCGCCGGGTGACTGCTGCCGCTCCTGGCAGCGGGAATGGCCCTCCCAAAGCTGTCACCTTCCCCAGGGGAACGCCGCACGACAACACATCCCGGGCTGCCCCAAAGGAAGCGCCTTACCTCCCAAGGCTGCCCAGGGAGGCCGCGGGGTTTCGGGCACTGGAAGCATTCARAACACCGGGACGCGCTCCTGTGCCACCCGCTCCAGGTCACCCTGCCTGGGCTGCGGGGCTGCACTGGATCATCTGCACAGCTCCCTTCCAACCCTACTGATCCTGCGACTGCCCAGCGCCCCATCCCCACGTCCCGASCCCCGGCTCCCCGCATCCCGCCCAGCGAGCGCTCCCCACCGCGGCAGCGGGCGCGGCCCGGGGTGCCGGGCGGCAGGGCTGCGAGGCCGGCACTCACCAGAGCAAAGCGCAGAGCAGGAGGCAGGAGCCCAGCGCCAGGGGCCGGCGGGGCGGCTCCCTCATCGTCTCCCCCGTCTGGCTGGCGCGGCCGGGGCGAGGCGGCGCATCCTCCTGCGGGCAGCGGCGGCTCCGGGACGGGCGGCGGGCGGCGCTCAGGGGGCTCTGCCGTTGTTGCGCACGGCCCCTCCCCGCGCGCGCGCGGCCGTTACTGCCCGCCGGGCCGGGCCCCTCGCCCCGCCCCTTTCAGCGCCTCACGCGCTGAGCTGGAAGGATGCGCGTCACCCGCTCCGCGCCGCCAGCCAATGGCCTGAGCGCTCCGCCGGCTGGCCCCGCCTCCCCGCCCCGCCGATTGGACAGCGGGCTCGCCTCTCCCCGCCCCCCCCAAGGACCCAGCTGTGTGAGGTGTCCGCGGCGAACAAGCCGTTAAAGGGAAATCGCCATAGCGATAAACGGCGGCTGGCGGCCAAACCACCGGCCGCGAGACGCCTGAGGAGCGCCGCTGCCTCCGTTTCCAGGGTCATCTCAAGCACCGGCGCTCCCAAGTGACAGTTCTTAAATATTTTTTTTCATTTTGATCAGGCTTCTCTGCAGGCTGCCGAGCGCTGAGGCCCGCAGAGGGAAAGCCGCGCGGGGGCTGCCGGGAGTTGTAGTCCCAGGCCGGACGGGAGCGGAGAGCGGGTGTGCGGCCGCCATTTGGCG
Organism: Alauda arvensis; assembly: GCA_902810485.1. Lineage (NCBI taxonomy): Eukaryota > Metazoa > Chordata > Aves > Passeriformes > Alaudidae > Alauda > Alauda arvensis. The sequence continues at coordinate 291,528 of CADDXX010000194.1, read as the reverse complement.
GGCGCCCTGAGGGGGTCCGTGAGGGGCAGCGGGGTCCGTGAGGGACAGCGGGGTCCGTGAGGGACAGCGGGGCCCGGCTGCACCCCGTGCTGGTGGGCGCGCCCGAGAGGTGTCAGCGCACGATTATATCCACCGTGGGAGGGGGGGAAGAACAGGGAATGCTCCTGGGATACGCTCAGGAAATACAGGGACAGAAGAGAGGAGCCTCCCCTGGCACGGGAACGGTAGAATCCAACGAGGCGTTTTGTGGATAACCCGGCCCAAACCTGCCCATCTGCAGCGCTGGTCTTCAGGCAGGAAAACCCTCCTTGCGGCTCCCCCCTGCCAAAAACAGCCCAGCCGTCAGGACCGGGGATGCCGGTGACGGGAGCGCGGGGGCAGCGCGGGCGGGCGGCAAGGCCCGGCACAGGCAGCAGCGGCACTGGGAGCGCTGCAGGTGGGTGAGTCAGGGGTTCGCCACGCTGGAAACGTGCACATGTCAGGACTCTGAACGAGGAAGGACAGCTCAGCCTCAGGGGAGGTGTGAATCACGGCAATCCCAGCAGCAGCAGCTCACTGCTGCTGTTTGTCCCAGAGCAGCTCCAGCCTCATGACCCGGCCCTTACAGAGCTGCGGGATGGCATGGCTGGAGTCAGCCAGCAGAGACCTCTGGAAAGTCTTTGTTCTTTCCCTGATTTTTCACCCTGTAACTTTGTGCCCTTCTGCAATCCCCAGAGGGGTGGGGAGCAGCGGCGCACACCCCGCCCGCTGCTGTTTGACCCGGGTCCCGGAGCGCCTCTCCCCCCGTCGGGCTGGGGCTGCCTCGGGGCATTTGCCCATCCCAACAACACGGCCTTGGCCACAAAGTACATATTGGGGATGGCCAAGACCAGAGCATCCATCCGTGAAGCGCTGGAAATTCAAACAACTGCTGATGTGGCTGCTGGAAGAGCTGGTAAACACTCATTAACCCGTTTCTGGGTACTGCCAGCCAGAGCTCTTGGCCTCAGCGCTGCCACGGGCTATGGCCGGGCCTGTCTCCATTGTCAGCCTCTGTTGTGCTCCCGGAACAGGAATTCCTGCAGCCTCCCCGACCCCTGGAGAAGGCTCTGAGGCCGCCCTGGCTCAGCCCATGGGGACTGCTCCCTCTTGGCACAGCTCCCACACACTGTGATCCCCTTAGCACTGGGGAGTAAGCACAGCATAGAGCAAACACAAAGAGCTGTCACACAGGACACATCATTTCAGGAGCTTTACTGAGATCCTGGAGAAAAAGCCCCTTTGAGTCAGTCTCCACCAGTACAAGCATTCCCCACAGGAGCCTGGAACAGCCAGACAGGGTCTCGATGTTCCCACCTCTGCCATACCCACATACCAGTGCTTGCTAAGCTTGTTTCTCAACCACCGATGAGCAATATGAGGGTCAAAAAACGACAGATTACCCAATCTCCCAACTAGAGTTGGGAAACCCCAAACCCCTGTAGCCTGTGAGGTTACCAGGGAGAAACTATTTGCATGGGATTCTCAAAAAGTGCTGCATGTTTGTAACAGGGGTTCTTCTTCTGCTTGCTCTTGGCCAAATTTCTCATGGAAAACCCCAGGATGAGGCGAGCTGGTGTAGTTCCTGTGAAGCCCTGGGGCTGAATTTGAGCTCACCTGCATCCCCTGGGCAGGGAACATCACTCTGCTGACCAGGAATAAAATCTGGGCTGTGGTGCTTGGCACCCCAGGTAGGGAAAGCTGGAGGAGGCCACCCAAGGGACACGTTGTAAGCAGCAGGAAAGAGAAGGTGGTGTTTTACCTGCACAGCAATGCTTGTCCATTGCACTCCAACAGGCCTGGCTGTAGGGTATCCCCCAGAGATTTGGGCATTTTGGGACTGACTTCTGGAGAGACACCTGATCCTGGGGTACACCCTGGGCCTTTGCCTTTCAGCACTTTGCAGCATTTGTTTGCTGCAGTGGCAAAGCCTTCTCTCCCATTCATCCCTATCTGCGCTTTACAAAGGCTTCTTGTTTTCCCAAGTGTTGCCTTTTTTTTTTTTTTTTTTTTTTTTTTTTTTACATGTGATTTAATTCACACAAACTCCTTCCTCTTCTGACTATTGATCTTGGCTCCTTACTGGTTAAAATAAAGTAAATCTTTCATAAGCAGGTTCTGACAACACAACTTTTGTTCCTTCCAGACACAATTTCCTGTTTAATTTCCTGACTGTTTCATACTTGGTAAAGGAAAAGCTGTAAATTGCAAGATTGCTTCAGAGCCCTTCCTCTGCYTTCAGATGAACCGTTAACCACTTGCAGGAGAGAATCCAGCAAACCAGCACAAAACTCGTAAAAAACCTCTCAATTTCTTTTATATCTTCTGCGATTTGCACTGAAAGGAAAGCTGTGCAAAAAATAAAGATTGGAATCGTTTTCCTTGGAAAAATCCAACAGGAGCAGCTCCACCTCCGGCTGAGCAGGTAATTCCTCTTTCATCACTCAGCAAACTGCCTGTGACACGTGGGCTGTGCCTCTGTGTCCCAAACGTGGACATTCCCCTGCACAGGCTCTGGCTCCCACTCCCACACTCCTTTAAATCCCGGCAGATGCCGAGAGATTCCCGCGGTGTCAGTGACCGGCCGATCCAACGGCACATTCCTGAGGCGGGGTCACCCGATGGCTCTGTGCACGGAGCCTGCTCAGGCTCATTAGCGTGCTTAGGGTTAATTACCGTGGGCTGGCGCCGGGCGGCTCTYGGCGCGCAGGGACACGGTGACAGCCGGCTGGGGCTGCGTGACCTGGTGCGGGAGAGCCRCTGCTCTGATCCCCAGCCAGCAGCCCCGGCCCTGCCCGAAAGAGCCCGGAATTCCGGCACAGGTGGCACCGTGCCACGGCTCCCAAAAGCAGGATGGAGCCAGGACCACCTGTGGCAGCCCCTCGGGCAGCTCCTGCAGRGCACAGCCAGCCTCCACCTGGCTCTGAGCCCCCTCTGTAGTGGCTCAAAAGCTGGACGTCAAAACTTTATGTAAGATGAAGAAAATTAATGRAGGTGGGAATGTCACTTTGGGAAACATTTGCATTTCAGTTTCTCATTTCTTRTGGCTAAATTTTAACTTTGCCTAGAAATAGGAGATAAAATGATTGCTCCAGMGGGGATGCCCAGGCAGGGGACAGCAGGAAGCTGCAGCATCTCCTGGCCCTGTTGCAGAACCACAGAGCCTCTGCATGACAGCCAGTGCTTGGGAATGGATGGAAAACAGCTTCCTGGGGAAGGGATCCACCTTATCCTGGCTGCCAAGTGTTCCAGGCACAACTTCAGCAGCACCTTGGCAATGCTCTGACACCAGTGCAGAGCCCTGGTGCTGGAGAAGACAAACATGGTCAGCCACTGGGGAGCTTCCCTTGCCACTTGATGGGGCTGATGGAATGGGGAAAGTCCAGAGGCTGCTGACAGCTGAGACACAGAGAATCCAAATTAATTCTTGCTTTCGTGGTGGAAATGTGCTGTGGGGCCGGGGGCTTGCAGGGAGGTGAGCCATGGTGGCTGTGCCTTGGTGCCCCTGGTGCTTCCCAACAGCTGCTGTCTGAGCCCTCCTGGGAAAAGAGAAATAAAATTTCGCTGCAGAAACCGAGAAACGGCAAAACTTCACTATGAAAGTGAAAAGCTTTTTTTAGCCTTCTGGGGGGACAGCGTGGGCCAAAGCTTCCCCTTCCCTCTTCATGCTCTCTCCCTGGGGTGAGAGGAAGGGCTGGGAAAGCACCTGGGGCAGCCCGGGGCTGGTTTCCTCTGTGGCCCTGTGCAAATCAAGGCCACAGCGGGGGAYGTCACAGGTGCCTGGTCCAGCAGAGCATCCGTGGCTTTCTCAGCACAAACCCAAACCTGAGACCCATCCCCGGGGCTGGAGAGCGGTCAGAGCCCTGGGCAGCGGCACCAGGAGCATGGGAGGGTGGCACGGCCCCCAGGGAGCATCAGCACCTCTGCTAGATCCGAGTGGGGAGGCTGAGGGACCCAGAGGGCTGGCCAGGCACACACAGGGAACGCCACCGGCTCAGCTGCTTCCCTTCCCCTTTCTGCCTAAAAATAACCTCAATTCCCACCTGGCTCCATCCCCTCCCGGCCAGATAGTTAAAAATAGGGAGAGGGGTCGGGGGTGGCTGGCAGCAGGACTGCCACTCCTCAGGGACTCACATGCTCCAGGGGAACAGGCACGTCCCGCAGCGCCAGCCAGGCACCCCCTCCCTGCGCTGTGGGCAGGACGAGCTCGTGTTGCAGGGAGCACTGCACGTGTGAAACACCCCTCAGCCCCGACATCACTGCTCTTACCCTGCACCCGGCTCCCTGCCTGGAGCTCCACGTAGATACTCAAGGGAAGAGGGCAGGGAGGGCTCCTGGTGTGAGTRTCTCCTGGGAAATCGCTGTGTTTCCAGACTGAGGCCATGCTGTGTTTGAACCAAAGCTTCTTCACTAGGCAAATGGGAAGGTGAGTACCAAGGAGGATACTCTCACCACACACCAGGCTGAAACAGGGAGTTGCAGCCTCCAGGCAGCARCTGACAGAACAAGAGGACATAGTCTTAAGCTGTGCCAAGGGAAATTTAGGTTGGATGTTAGAAAAAAGTTTTTTTACAGAAAGGGTGATAAAGTATTGGAATGGTSTGCCCAGGGAGGTGGTGGAGTCACCATCCCTGGATGTGTTTAAAGATAAAGGCTGGATGTGGCACTTGGTGCCATGGTTTAGTTGAGGTGTTAGGGCACAGGTTGGACTCGATGATCTTGAAGGTCTCTTCCACCCCAGTGATTCTGTGAGTCTGTGATCTTGACCTGTGCACATCAAATTTTTCCCCAGCTACAATTCCTAGAAAAATTTTTCCTAGCTACACTTCCAAAAACTGTGTTTGCACACAGTTTCATCCAATATCCCCCTCCCCAYTTATAGAACAAAAATACCTCCATGGCAGACACTAAAAAGCTTGTTAGAAACTCTGTGTCCTTTCACACGTCTCATTCTGCATCCCAGAGCTGCAAGGGGAGGGAAGWGGCTGCTGCAGGAGGCTCAGGGCAGGGCAGTCAGCACTGTGGCTGTGCGCCAGCCACCACCTCTCTGGAGGGACATTGCCTTTACCCTCTGGGGAGTTGGGTTTTTCAGTGTTTTGCCACCTGCAGCTCCTGATGCCTTTCCACCAACTGTGGAAGAGCTGGGTCAGCAATTCACATCCCATCCCTATACAACACATTTAGGGCTAAACAAGGGGGGGCAGAGTGAAAAACCACTTGGCAAAGCTTTGTTTTGGAGCCCCAGCCCTGCTCTGCCAGGTCTTGGACACACCTGTGTAGACCATAAGACCCTCCTTGTTCCCAAATCTCAGTTTTCACCTTGCAGCTTCCATGACAACCCAYGCTCAGGTCCCACAGGTAGGTTTYATTATTTTATCCCCAAGGTCTGGTTTCCTCCCTGCATCTCTGTGTTAGAGATGTGGCACATATGGCTGAAGGTTGAGCTGAGCTTACCTGAGCAGCTGAAGTTTGGACCCATCCCATCCTGGAGCACCTGCAACTAACAGAGCACAAGCACAATGCTGATGTAGTTTTTGGCTGAAGTTTCTTTTTTTACAGTGGATTAAAAACCAAAAACATCTTYACTAGGTGACAGCTTGACTCTGATGGAGTTCCCCTGCAGAACAGGCCCTGCTGACCCACTGCCCTGGAGCTGGCCAGGCCCTGGGCTGGCCTGCCTTGTCCCTTTTTCCAGAGCCCAGAGTGGGTGGTGGGGAGGGTGTTTTGCCAAAGGGCTGCAGGGATCCATGCTGACCGTCAGGGAATGCCAGGAGTGAGGGAGCTCAGTTTCACAGCCCCCCCACGTGCTGTTCCAGAGGTCACATCCCTGCAGGCATGTGTCTTTCCACATCATGTCCCTCCTGTCCCAGATCCTCAGCCTTCCCATCTTTGTCCCCCTGCAACAGGCTCAGCAAATCCCAAACCTTGCCCTGATGGATGCCAGTCCAGTGTGGGCTTCCCAGACCCAATCCCAATTTCCTGGACTGCTCTGCCCAGCTCTGAGCAGGGTTTCTCAGCAGCCTTGGTGCCTCCTCAGCTCAGGAAATCTGACCTGCACACAGGGAAGGGAGATGCCTGGGGGAGCTGGAGTGGCACCAGACCATTCCATGTCCAAGCCCTGCAGAGCTGCCAGGGCAAACAGCCCTGTCTGCCCCAGTATCCCCCCTTTGGGCTCAGCCCAGCCGCAAGGCACTGGGCTGGTGTAGTCCCAGTCCATGCTGGGGGCAGAATCCAAACAATCCTTAAATAGGTGATTGAAGGAGAGCAGGCACAGCCTGTGTCATAGGGCCTTTTAAGGCAGGAGAGGATCTCTGGACATGGAAAAATGCAGCAGCTGGAGCTGTGCCAAYCTCCCCCCTCCCTGAAAAACATTCCTGTGGAGGGAGGGTTTGGCTTCAGGGTCAAAGGGGAAGGCTGGGGGATGGCTTGGCAGAGAAAKGAGGCCCAAGGATCCCTAGCTGTGCTGTGTCATTCCTGTGGGGTGACACACAGGGATGCAGGGGGAAGAGCCCTGTCTGAGGGACAGGGAGAAGTGCAGGATCCATCCTCATCCCTGCAGCCCCAGGCCAGCTCAGACCCCGGAGCAGAGTGTGCTGTTCAGGTATTTTGAAGCCTGTTTCTGCAGCACAAGGGATGGTTCTGTCCTGAGGGGAATCAGACACACCTGGAGGCAGCCCCAAGCCAGTGGTGGGGGTGCAGTGCCTGCCATACTTGGATATTCAAATATCTCCAGTGGAGGCCCACATCAATCCCAGCTATTTCAGTCCCAGCCTGTCACCTTTTCCAGCCTTCCTTCCAAACAACTTCAGCAGTGTATTCCAACATTCAGAGCTGGCAGAAACTAAACAAATCTGCAGTGGGGTCCCTCTGCAAAGGGCTGGGCAGAGCCAAGCCTCAGCACACCCAGAGTTTGTAGTGCCATGGCACCCAGCTCCTCATCCCTGCATTTCAGCAGAGGGGCTCAAAGCCCTCACCATCCTACAGCCTCTCCAGAGGCCAGTGGCACTTGGGGACACCTAACTGTGAGGTGGGGGAGGTCTTGTGGCACAGAACCCAGAGTGGGAATTTCGATGCTCACAAAGGACTTTTGTATTCTTGACCTTGGCTACTGCTTATCCCCGGCAGGAGAGCTCCCAGGAGGGCTGAGGGATGACTCCATGGCGCAAGGTACCCTGTGAGCAGCAGGGCCGGCCGGTGACAGTGACGTGGCAGGTCCCGTGGTGGGTCCCACCGGGAGAGTCCCTGCCCTGCGGCAAAGTCTGGGCCACCCGGGCAGGGCTGAGCTGCCCTTTGCACCGTGGGCGGTGCCATCACACGTGGCAGTCACACGCTGTCCCCTCCCAGGGACACAGTGCCAGCACAGCAGTGGCAGCTGCTTTGTCCCAGACCCTGCTGAGGTCTCCCAGGTGGGTGCCAGGCCCTGTGGGTCTCGGCACTGGGCTAGCACTGCCAAGGGTGCAGAGGCAGTGCCAGAGGGACCCCCTTGTCTGGGTGGGCACCCGTGGGGGCTCCAGCTGCCATGCTGGCACCCCCAGAGGGGTTCTGCTCTGCTGGCATGGCCCAGCGTGGCTCAGGGGCACTGTGAGTCACTGACCTGCCCCAGCCTCCCACCCCTCCCTGCCTCCAAAGGGCACTTTGCTGGCCCACAGCAGTGGAGATTTGAAAGAGCACATCGAGTACCCTTCACCTCTATTCACTCCACTGGGGTTTCTGCATGGATCTGACCTCATGGAAGCAGCCTCATGTTCCAGCCCAGCCTGCTCTTCTTGATCCCCAAAGCATCACAGATGCACGAGTGCCCAGGGCCAGGTTGCAGCAAACCTGCTGTCACCACCCACAGTGAGAGCACMGCCCTGYCCATGCCCATGGSAGCTGGCATTCTTCTTCTGTGCTGSTCATGGCACTTGTCAAGCAGCAGGAATGGCACTCTGCCCTCCCAGCTTTCCTCCTGCATGCCCCAGCTTTACTCCACGACTTAGGGAGAAGGACATTTTGTTCAAAATCTCAAGTTCTCAGGCCCTGGGCACCGAGGCAATGCCAGCAATCCCAGGAGCTGGCAGCACTCCCTGTCCCTGTGGGCACTGCCTTGTGCACACGGAGGCACGTGCATGGCTCTGTGCAAAGTGTGGGGCTGGGGGCTTTTAGGGAGGACAGCTAAAAACTGAGTCCAGYTCCATCCTGGCTTGGAGCCTGCTGGCACTGCCCCTTGGCATGGGGCACCTGCACAGGGTGAGCAGCTGCTTCTGCCCTGCCGACCAAGTGCAGTGATACGGGGCTGGGAGGTGGCACTTTTCAGATGTCACTGTGGTGTGGCTCAGCCTGAGGCCCCCCAAAGGCACAGCAGCAGTGTGGGCTTACCTGGTGCTCTGCAYGTATCTGCATGAGGTGGGATCTGTTTGGAGAGTCTCCTGTGGCYGGCTCTGGGGTGGAAACAACTGACAGCTCTTTCACCTGTTGCCGCAGTGACAGCAGGGCCATGAACGCCCCTTCCCRCAGCACAAACAGGGCACTGTTCGGGGCTGCTTTGCCCCGGGCTGAGGCCTCTCTGGTGAGGCCAAAGTAAGCATCTCCTCGGCAGCAAGGACTTCTCTGGGGCTGGGAAGGCTCTGACCTGAGCACAAGCAAACACAGACTTAGGGAAAACACCTCTGGCCTCTGTGAAACCTCCCCTCATATGCCCTTGCCCCTTGCTGCAGTGCTGAGTCCCTTTGGTGTGGAAATGGGCAGCATAGGAGATGGATGTCCCTGCAGAGCTGCACCTCTCCAGCCCTGCTGTCCTCCTCCTACTCTTCTCTCAGGCAGGGCAGGACTGAGCTGTGAGCAGGCAGGAGCTGCAGGGGAAGGGCGCCCTGTAGCATCACACCCACATTCCTCACCGGGCYGCTGGAGCCTGGTTTGGCCAGAAAAGCAGGTGCCTCGCTGGACCGGGACAGGAGTGGGGCTTCCAGCATGGGCTGGGGTCATGCTCCAAGGCAGGGGACGCACCGGGACATCCTAGCACAGGGAGGCTCTGACTAAATCCCTTCTGCCGGCTGTGCCCGTCTCGGCGGCTGCGTTTGGGCTGCAGGGGGACAGCCCTTAGGCTCAGTGCGGGACCATGGCAGGAGCATCCCTCCCGCCCGCCGGGCCGGCCGGCTTGTGGGGCCGGGCAGAAGCGGGACAGCCCCTGGCACGCACTGGCAGCAGCCCGCGTGTGGGACAAGGACCTGCGGCTCTCGGCATGAGCAGATGCCAGCATGGAGCTGCGGTGCGCCCTGAACCCACCGCCAGAAGCTGCTGAAGCTCGCACGGAGCGGGGAGCGCRGCCCGGGGGAGGCGGCCCCTCTCGGGCGCGGCGGTGCCGGTCCCGACCCGCGGCTCCGGCCGGGAGGTGGCGCCCGTGAGCGCCCCGGCGTCCCTTGCGCCACCTCCGGCAGCGGCCGGGCCGGGGCTGCGGGGCCTCCCCCGAGCGGGGCCATGGAGCCCGGGGCCATGGAGCCCGTCCCGGGGCGGCGCTGGCAGAAGGTGCTGTACGAGCGCCAGCCTTTCCCCGATAACTACGTGGACCAGCGGTTCCTGGAGGAGCTGCGGAAGAACGTGCACGCCCGGCAGTACCGGTACCAGGCCGTCGTCTTCCAGTCGGGAGCGGTGGTGCAGCAGCTGTGCAGCGTCTGCGTCTTCGTGCTCACCTGGTGGTACATGGACGCGGGCATGCTGAGCCCGCAGGGGCTTTTCGGGGCGGCCCTGGCGTCCTCCCTGCTCGGCTACGTCTTGTTTGACGCCGTGGACGGCGGGGCCGAGCGCCGGGCGAGCGGGCGGACGCGCTGGGCTGACCTCAAGAGCACGCTGGTGTTCACCGCCTTCACSTACGGCTTCTCGCCGCTGCTGAAGACGCTGACCGAGTCCATCAGCACGGACACCATCTATGCCATGTCGGCCCTCATGCTYCTGGGTCACCTCATCTTCTTCGACTACGGAGCCAACGCTGCCATCGTGTCCAGCACGCTGTCCCTCAACATGGCCATCTTCGCCTCGGTGTGCCTGGCGTCGCGCCTGCCCCGCTCCCTGCACGCCTTCGTCATGGTGACCTTCGCCATGCAGATGTTCGCGCTGTGGCCCATGCTGCAGAAGAAGCTGAAGGCCCGCACGCCCCGCTGCTACGTGGGGGTGACGGTGCTCTTCGGGCTGGCGGCGCTGGCGGCGCTGGCCACGGTGTCCAGCGTGGGCGCCGTGCTCTTCGCCTCGCTGCTGCTCGCCATCTCCTGCCTCTGCCCCTACTGCCTCATCCGCCTGCAGCTGCTCAAGGACAACATCCACGGGCCGTGGGACGAGGCTGAGATCAAGGAGGACCTCTCTAGGTTCCTCATGTAGGCCTGGCCGGGAGGACCCTGTGCTGTGAGCAGTGCAAAGGTCCTGGCTGGGGGACATTCCTGTGGGGGAGGACACCTGAGCCAATAAAGTCTCTCACACGGCAGCAAGGACCGCTTTTGTGTTCCCTTCAGAATGCATTCCCAGAAGTGACTTGGTGGGTTTGGTGAAGGCAGGGGCTGAGCCCTGCAGGCAGGGGTGTGAGCTGGCAGGGAGCAGTCAGCCCTGGCCGTGCAGACCCGGGCTTGCCGCTCAGGGCACGGGGGATGTGTCACACAGAGCCCTCAGGGTGTGCCGGGGACCGCCAGCACAGCAGGGCCGGGCAGGGCTGGGGGAGCCGCTGAGGGCAGGGGCGCTGATGGACCCGCAGGGCCGAGCACGAGGGCGGCTGGAATGGGGGCAGAGCCCTCCTCACCTGCACCCTGGCCTTTGTGGGTGCCAGAGTAGCCTCACACCAGACACCAGAGTGCCATAAATCCCTTAGGAGATGAGGGGGATGAGAGGGCATCGTGCCTTCCTCTCATCCCTAAGCTCTTCCCAGAGGCAGATCAGGCCCTGCTGCAGGTCCAGACCCCGAGGCAGAGGGATGGAGCTCAGCACAGCCCTCCAGGGAGCTGCCAGGCTGTGGCACAGCGGCAGGGCCGTGCAGGTCTGTCSGTGTCCGTCTGTCCGGCACTGCTCACACCACAACAGAGGGCGCTCCCGGCACACAAGTCCCGCTGCAGCCTGGCCGGGACGGGACGGGCAGCCCCGGAGCCGGCACCTCCCCGGCGCTTTCCCGGTCCCCGTTCCCGTCCCTCGGCAAGTCCAGCCGTGCTCCGGCCAGCCCGGGGAGCAAATCCCTCCAGAGCCGGCTCCGCAGCAGGGAYGGGATRCCCACACCTGCCCCAGCCCCRTCTCCCAGGGCTGCATTTGSCATCACCCCGGTGTTTATGAAACWTCTCTTGTGGAAAAGCTGCAGGAGTGCAGCTTTCTGCTCGATTTTCCCCATCCCAGCGAGCAGGCGCTTTTCAGGCACTCCTTGGRCTTTCTCGGAAATGAGCAACCCCCGGCGGAGTCCCCAACACCTCCAGTGCTTTGTTACTGCTCTTGCCAAGTGTTAAATGTTGCTGTTGTCGTCGTGGTAACGACTACATCTCATTTTGCTTTTAATTAAAACCTGTAGAAGTTTGGAGCCTGTGCTCAGGTCTCACAGGGAGCRCAGAGGAGCCAGATGCTCAGAGACAAGATGACATTTTTTTAGCTCTGCAGAAAGGAGGCTGTTTTTTCACAGGGAGGTTTCCCAGAAAGCTGCTCAGTGACCCCTRAGTCCCATCTGACACTGGGCTAATGCCAGTGTAACTCTGCCATCCCAAACAGATTCACAGAGCCCATTGGTACAGGGGCAAGGCTGGAATGTAAATCAAAAATAAATCAAATCCCGTCTGCTTGGCCCTTTGCCATCACAGCAGAGGCCACAAGAAAGCAGAGTTTCTGTTGCACCCACTCCTCCATGGAGAAATATTTCCCCATACAGTATTTTTCTCAAATTCATGCTGTCAAAACCAGCTCTGGGCTAGGAAAACTGCAAGCATTGGCCACTCAAACATTTCAGGTGGTGGGGATGGGCACAGGCTGCCACGTTCCYCTCAGCTGGAGCAGGGACCTGTGCAAATCACCCGTGGTCACCTGTGTGGATCCAGGGGCTCTGATGCAGCAGGCTCCATCCACCAGCTCCAAGGGGATGCAGAGTTGTGTCCCACCCAGCCCTGCCCACTGCCCACAGCCCCAGACCTCTCTGCCCTGCCCCAGCCCATTCCCGTCATCTCCTCAGGACGAGTCACAGAATTCCAGGATTAGATTAGAACAGCCTCAGTCCTGGCCCTGAGACCCCTGGGGAAAGGCTCAGCCCTCCCCTCATCTGCCCACAAAGACACCCTGCTCACCCTGACCTGGGAAATGAAAACAGAAGTCCACAGCCTGCATGCACAAAGGGAAGGAAGGAGGAATGCAAAAGGGAGCCAGGGAGAGGAGAGGAGACACAAAGGGCAGGCAGGGCTTCCCTAGGACTTCCCTGACCTTCTCCTGAGGACACGTGCTCTGCAGTGCTGTTGCTATTTAAGCTGCTGTATAAACGGCCATTATTGGTATGTCTGCATGCCTAAGGTCAGAATACAGAACAGGATTTGCCATAACTCTACACCTATCCAGAAAAGCTGGATGCCCTTTGGGCATTTRCTACCTGAGCAAACCTCCCCTGAGACCCAAGAAATGGGTCCTTGGCTGATGATGCAACAAACACTTCATCAGCCAGCCCTGAGGAGGGTTAAATGTTCTTTTGCATTCCAAGTTCTTTCCCTTAAGGTTCAGTCCACTGAGATCAGTCCTTGCATGGGACATTTTCTTTTGATTTGAAGCTGGCCAAATGTGAGTAGCTGTGAAGTGGCTGGGGGTCAGCCTGGCTCCTGGGGGAGCTGCTGACACGTGCCAGCTGGAATCTCCATCTCCAGCTTTGCTGCAGGGAAAGGCCAGTGTCAGCCACCCACACTGTGCTSTCAGGGGGCCACGTCCCTCCCCACATGGGGGACTGCATCTGGGAAGCCTGTGAAGAGCAAAGCTTGACTCTTTGATCAGGAAACCAAACCAGGAATTTGGTCCTAACCCATCCACTGCCTTGCAATGTCCCTGGTGCAGCACCCTTGTCCTTCTGCCCCTGGAGCAAACACCAGGGCGGGCTCCAAACAGCACAGACCAGGTGAAACAGCTTCTTCCAAAAGCCACCCTGTGAGCTGATGTTAAAGGATGTGCCAGGAGYTCCCAGCACACCAGCTCCCAGGCCTTTCTGCTTCAGAGRTTTCAGAAACAGCTAGCATAAACCCATGGAATCTGCAGTCCTATTTTTAACAGTATTTTTTACCAAATATTTCATAAGGTTAAGATTTGTGTGGAGGATTTACCAGCACAAAATGCTCCAAGAAATCAGTTTGTGTCTTCCAGCCCAATGTGTGGAGGCCAGGGGGCAGCTGGGAGCTCAGCAACTGTGGGCCAGGCCATTGAGCTCAAATACCATCCACCTTTTGTTTTTTGCTGTGACCATGCTATAGCACAGAGGGATTGCAGGGAGAGCTTCCCACAGTGCAGAACAGCTTCTTGAACAACCTGGAGAAAAAGCAGCTTGTAAAGTTCAGCCTRTCCCCCTTCCCTCTTACCTCAGGCATGAGCAGAACCTCCTCAAGAGCTCACCAGGTAGGAACACTGTTGCCTCTGTAGTAGCCCTGAAAGTGCACAATTGCTGAACTCTGCTGAGGTGTTTCTGCCTCAGCACCTGCTGGGTTGCACAGGTGAAAGCTGCAGCCAACCTCAGCTACTCCATTCTTGGGACACTTGTTTTCCTGGRACTGCAGGTCTCCATTTCTCCCTGTCTCAGGGTGCTGGGAAGCACCTTGCCCAGTCCCAGCAATTCCCATGTAGCACATGCAGTTCACAGGTACTTTTTACTACACCATTGCTGTTTTCTCTCTCCTGCTCTACTGAAAGTCCAAGTGAGAAGAAGGAAAATGTCTGTAAGCATACAGGCTTTCTGGGCTTAAATCCCCTTCTATTTAAAGCAAACTCAGTGTCYGGTATTTACCAGCTCATGCAGGTGGTTCAGCAGCTCCCTGGATATTTTAGAGGTCAGCAGGACTTAAATCAGCTGCAACAAGAGGAGCTGCCCAAATTCAGCAAAGCTGCATCACAGCAGGCTTCAAAACAAGCACGGGCTGGGTGTCATCTGGCCCCTTCTCCACACACAAAGTGATCTCATCCCCTCCCCTGCCCCCATCCCGAGCAGCAGCACTGCAGCTCCCTCTCACCATCACCTCCCTACTACCCAGGAACATCTTGTTTGGGCCCCTGAAACACCAAGCTGGAGTCCAGTGCCCAGGGGTGCCTCCAGACTTACCTGCATGGCTTCAGATACYCCCTTTGCTTTCCTGTGAGGAAAAACAGCCAGTGAAACCCATCAGTGTCCCCTTTTTTCAGACTGACTCTTCATAGACTTCCCTGGCACCCWAAACAACCACATGATCTAAATCCCAGAATTTATCTTTCCCACAGGGATGGACACATTTGGAATCCCAGTTACAGCTGTTTGAGCTCAGATGCTCCAGAGAGGTCGGCTTGCAAGGAATTCAGGGGTTTAGTYTGAAGGAAATGGTCAGAACAGCTGCAATTTATAATTGTGCAGATTAATCAATCTAGAGACTGTCTAGAGACTGTTGCAATCTTCTCCTTCGAGTTTCCGCTCAGCCAGGTGCTGCTGCTGCTGCACTGGAACTCTGCTGGCTCTGCTTCCTGCAAATGCTAAGCCAAGTCATTTATATGGAGCAGTTCTGGTGGTGAATGAATTCAGAAGCAGTGCTGGAACTCCAGCAGAATGTCCATCCCTCCCTCCACAACCTTGGAGGGTGGGAGCYTCCACAGAGCCCAGGCAATTTCTCCCACAGGGTATGAATATCTCCATGGGAGAAAGAATGAGTAGACCCTTCAATACAAACACAGGACACACTCCTTTTATAGTCAGAATTTTATTTTCTTTACATCCAGGCTTATCATTGACATCTGAAAATAAAATCTTTAATTTACAAATAGGCTAGTGCAAATTAAAGGTAATTTAGGATTAAAAAAAAAAAAAGACATTGCATGTAACACAAAAGAAATGTGTGTGTTAGGATGATCTTCCTGGAACAGCTGGTGGAGGTCGCCTAGGAAAAAACCAAGAGATAACCCAAAAAAATCACAAGGAGAGGGGGAGATTTAAAACAAAAGGCCAAGGTACAATAAAATGACTCACACACAAAATTATCTTAATAAAATGGGTTAAGAGAAAAAGGCCCAGAACATGCATATTAAGGAAAAGAGCAAGAGCAAGATTAGAATCAGCTGGCTCTCAGCACAGCCTGGCTTTCATCCTCACCCCTCCCTTCTGACTTGCCAGTGCCAGAGAACCAGAACAATCCCATCCCAGGTGTGGAGGTCGCTGGTCACAGGCTTTCTAATTTTCTTGCAGCAGATTATACCCTCTGGAACAGCTTTTCCCCAGGCAGCCTTCAAATTCTCACCACTATCTGCTTCAAACACTGTTCTTGGAGTAGAACTTTTGTGAGGTTCTGATGAAATGAGGAATGATCAAACAAGAGGGCCAGCAGGGTGGCCTGGGGTRTCTGGAGGGGACATTGCTGGGAAAGGTTAAAAACGAAGCTGGAGAGCCCTGAGGAAGTGAGGGCTGAGAGCAAAGAGCAGCTGCTGCTCCTGGTACCCAGCACTGAGCACTCAGCTCTGCCTGAGCAGCATTCCTGGGAGCAGGCTCCTCCAGGGGTACCTGACGTGCTCCAGCCACAGGGGACACGTGGGGCACTGCTGTTCCCTCCCAGGGAATGCACAAACTGCCTCAGCCACGGCCACTGAAGAGCAATAAAGAAATCTCCAAATGTTACAGGATACAGCAGCATACATGTTCCTGCTGTGCTCATCCCACATTTTGCTCCCTCTTTTCCCAGAACCTGAGGACCCACTTAGCCACTCTGGTGCTCCCACAGGAAGCTGTTGTGCCCTCTGTGCCCTACAGACCATCTCCAAGCACTGAYTGCAGCCATTTGGCYCATCCTCATCTGCAGGAGGAWCTGAGTAATCAGGACATCTGCACAWTCSTACACAACCTTTAGGGGGAAATCCCTCTCAGGCACATTTTTATTCCAGCTCCTTCTGCTCAGCTCTGAAACTCCTCTAAACATGCTTTCCTCAGCAATAAAGTGAATCCCAGGTACTGCTTGTAAAACATTCATCCATTTCCCAGGAAAATATCTCTGCAGCACTCCAAGCCCCTTGCAGGGAACAGGCTGAATGCTTCCCARTGGGTTCCAYCTCCCCTT
The DNA here is from genome assembly GCA_902810485.1 of Alauda arvensis. NCBI lineage: Eukaryota > Metazoa > Chordata > Aves > Passeriformes > Alaudidae > Alauda > Alauda arvensis. Next base: position 275,272 of record CADDXX010000194.1, on the reverse strand, counting down.
TAATGACACCTCCAGTGATCTCAGCACAACAGCACYTCCAATAAATCCTCCCTGCAGTCCCCACCGAGGCAGGGTGGAATGCTGAGATGATGGTGCAAGAGACAGAAGACACCACTCRTACACATCCAGAAAGTAATAATAAAAGCCCATCAAGAATTACAGTTTATTTCAGGTTCAGAAATGCAGCATAACATTTTTACAGCAGGTGTATGTGATGCTCAGTAATGACCATGGTTTCAGGAATCCACTCGCTGTGCTCAAAGATCAACACCAGGAACCACTGACAGATTACGAAACCAAAGGCAGATGTTTTGCCTCACATGAAGTAGGGCATTAACATACAGAGTGAAAAAGAAAAACTCAGAAAGAAATTAAGCGTTTGCTTCTTACAAAAAAGAAGTCATGGTTTACCCCGTCCTGGAAAAGTAAAGAGACAGCAGTAAAGCAAACGGCCGGCAAGGCGGGACAAATCATAGATCAAGCAAGGGTGGAGGGCTGTCTGGACGGGAGGAGCCATCGGCATCAGCTCGCCTGCAGACAAAGCAAGAGGAGAGACAGGCAGAGTAACATTCATTTACACAAGGGAGCTGTTCTGCACCAGCCTGGGAGCAGGGGCAGCGCCACAGCAGCAGGAGCTGTGCCAGGAGTGCACCAGGAGGCTCCCTGGTGGCACAGGGACAAAGCAGGTCTGCTCTCARTTCAGGTTTGGACTATTTTGAGACAGGACAGAACTAGTCAGGAATCTCAATGTGCTGTACACATCATGGCTAGTGGAGCTGTCTGGAACAGAGGATAATATTTTCTATGTTATGCTTTAACACGAAATGCCATAACCTATAATGTATCTTCTTTAATATAATAAATAATCTACTTTTAGGAGGCTTACTCAGAAAGTGCAACGAGATCAGCAATAAAATAAACACACATTAACTATGTACATAAGCCTTTTTGTTGAACATACAATCTTTTTAACCCCAGCACAAGATCCCTTGAGATCCAAGGCCGAGAGCTGTTCCCGGCACGCACAAGCTCTTCAGCTGTTGGTCAGCCACGGCGGGGTGAGGTGGGAATGTTCTCTAGGCAGAGATCCAGGCTCAGCCTAAATGCAGTGTTAGATGAGCACCCTCCTGAAASTTAGCAACTATACCACACAGATCTTTATGTACCTCACCTAAGATCAGAAACATCAGTGTTGGTTCATTATTGCTCCACTAYACCCTGGCAATCAGAGCTGTGCCAGAGGGAATCAGAGAAAGGCAGAGCAACCTGCTCTTCTCAGACACGGAGTTCAGACTTGGCTCATCCCACCTAAGTGGGTCTGCAGAGGTGTTCAGTCTCTCTGGCAGATCCACAGGCTGATTGCCCTACTTTCCTTAGGGCATGGAGTGAGCTGCTGCCAAGGCTGCTCCTCCGTAAACAAGGGACAGGATGGATGGGACTCGCCAGCAGCAGGAGTAAGTGGGACAAACAAACCCATTCCAGGCACTCTGCAGCAGAAGGAAGTGGGCCAAGGCTGGAGGACAGTACTTACTCAATTAGATGTGGCAATTTCTTGGGAAGCATTTAAGTGTTTTTCCTAGAAACAGTTCCACGTGGTTTATTCTCACAAGCACATACGCAAGAAGAGGTGAAATCATCAAACCCCAGATTTGTGCTCTCAGTTATTTATTAACCTGCACACCTCAAAGTGTTGCATTTAGGGCAGAGAGCCAGATTTGGATGAGATCTGAATGAGGATGCAGAGAAAGGAGGGCTGTGCAGCTGTGGCCAGCATCAAGCACAGAACCAGATGGTGCTGATGCCTCACTGCCTCCTCCTCCTCTTCTTTTGGGTAAATCCACTCTTGAGAACTTTATTAACAATTCAGGATTACTGCTAAAAAATAGTTTCTTGGGGRCAGAGTAAAGGACAGTGCCCAATTGTGCCACCTACTTCCTTATGCTTGGCAGAAACAGTCATTAAAGTAAATTAGGGAGTCTCAAGTAGAGAGCATTTAAGAGCACGTTTTCAGGCCAGGATCTGTGTCATGTAATGGAGGCTCCTGACTTACCAGCATTGCCCTYGTGTCCCATGCAGCCACACTGGCCTGAATCACCTCCTGGAGGTGATGCTCTTCCCACTGAACAAAGGACAACTAAGCTGAGTCCTTGGGATATGGTGGGATAAACTCACACTGTGGCCTTGCAGGGTCCTGGAATGGGTTGGGTTGGAAGGGACCTTGGAGCTCATCTTGTTCCGAGCCCCCTGCCATGAGACCAGGCTGCTGAAAGACCCATCCCATCTGGTCTTTTGTCACCAAGTGAGTATCAGAATTTGGTACTCTGATATCAGAAGTGATATCACTGACCTGTGTGGCTCAGGCATTAAACCTGGCTTTCCATCAGCAGGCAGCTGCCAGTCAGAAACAGAGTTCTGATAAACCCTGCTCAGATATACAGGAGTGCTGGAAAGGCAACAGTATGGGCTCCTGTGCTATTTACAAAATTATATCCAACAGATGCAGCACAGGTTACAGGAGACAGCACTAAGCAGTGRAAAGCTGTGTAGAGGATAAGAATCATCAAAATATAGGGGCTTTTTGGTAGTAAAAATTGGTATGACTGTGGTGTTTGCAAACTTTTCCTTGAAAGCTGATTCTGTGCACTTGGCATTGGAGATGTGGACCTGTTCCCCAAACAAGCACCAACCACTTCAGCAGTCTGCTGAGATCACCAAGATGCCAGTGCTCTGACAAACTCCATCTTCACCGTGCATCAGATGTGACCTCCAGACTCCCCAGGCGTGTGTCACAAGTATGGGGCTGACAGGAAATTAAAGTTAAGCTAACATACAAATCATGATGCTTTCCCAAGCTTGTCTCTCTTCTGCAAGCTGAARTATGATTTGCTGCACTGGTGAGCACAGCTAACCAGCAGCCTGGGAATTAACAAATCCCCATTTGTTGTGGCTCTTTGATTGGATTCTTCCTAACCATGGTGCTACAGCATACTGGAGCCCTCCAAGCAGTCTCAATAAATACATTTATTACACTGATTGTACTGGGGACCTTTGAAACCACCAATTGCTTTGCCTTGGGATCTGTAACCATAATTGTAATAGCAGCAATTCATATTTTCTGAAGGAACAAGGCCAAATTCCTCTCTAGTTTCWTTCTGTTAACTCATTAAGTTCTAAGCTTTAAGGGTGACACTGACCCTAAGTGTTTAAAGTGAATACAGTTAAGACAAAAGGTTYTTATAATGCATTAATTTATAATGTGCAAAACAAGAGGCAGAGAGGACCTCTGCAAGTRAGCAGCTAAAATAATCCAGGATGCACAACTGAGCACTTCCCAGARCTTAGCTGGATAAAGCAACAGTAAACCAAGATGTGTGCAAGGACCATGTAAAGCAAAAAGAAAATCTTTACACAGAGGGCACAGGGCAACTTTATTGACTGGCATGTGAAAATACCRCAAGTACCTCACATCCAAACCCGGCCCTTGGGAAGCTCAGCTGCCAGTCCAGGCTGGAGCTCTGTGARCTGGCTCCCACAGTGGGCAGAGGAGGGGGAGCCCATGCCCAGCTGTGCCTGTATCTGTATCTCTGTGTCCTTCTGTGGCACAAAAGGACCAAAAGCAGTGTTCCCTGCATCCTGCACACAGCACATTTCCATGCACTCACTCCACTCCAGCGCTTCCCAGGAGTGCAGTGGGAGCTGCAGTGTGAGCAGGCACTGGCACAGGACAGAGGGAGCTGGCACACCCTGCTCTGTCACACCCCAGGCCCCCAAACCACCCTGTGCCATCCTGGCTGCAGGGTGRGATGGCTCCATGCTGAGCCCTGTGAGCTCCTCACCAACCCAACCAACCTGGCACTGCAGCTGGCAGGATGGAAATAAAGCAAAATGTGTCTCACTCACACCCTGCTCATTTCACAACATTCCTTAAAAGCAGATTTTGGATAAGAAGAATTTATAGGAGAAGCAAGCCTCTTGCAAGAGAGACCTGGAAGTGTGGGGCCTTCAGAAGAGCTTGGTAAGAAACCACATGGCTTTTCTTTGTCCAGTTTAGCCATTACAAGAGAAAGTAGAAAACCTGGAAGGTACAAAGAAAAGCAAGATTCCTTTCAGGTAAGAGGGAAAAAAAGCAGCAGATCAAATCAACACATGCACAAACACGCACAGAGTCAAGCCCTCCATTTGCTGTAGAGGACTGTGAGCACAGTTGTCTGGGTGGATATGTGTCAGTAAGTTAGCTAACATCAGTTATTGCAGAAGGAAAAGTCAAGGCAGCACAGACCTTCCCCAAACATTGAAGACCTCATAAACACTGCGGAATGGACAGAGTATATCAGTAAAATTGGTTACTTGCCTATAGATGTCCATACATGCGACTATACATTGGTTATTGTGACAGTTACCAAGCAATTTGTTTCCACACATTTGGTTAACAATGAATGACATGCCAGAAACTCCTTTTAGTCTAACAGGGATGAATCTAACGGACGGATTACAGTGGGCCGAGTAGGTGAGGGGGGTGGTCTTCGACTGGAGAGAGAGAGAGAGAGAGAGAGAGAAGAAACAGTAAGCACAAACACTGAGCACAAGCCTGGCACCTCTGGCTCTTGTTACAGGGACATGCACGTGCTCATGCACACAACATCCCATAGCCACGTACACTGAAGCAAGACACCCCTGAGCATCCAGAGGAAGGAAGGAGGAAATGGGTTTGCCATGTCTGCCATGCTTTACCATCTCACCCATTYCTGTGCACAGCCTGGGGGTTCTCCACACACCATTACCTCCTGGAGCCAYGCAAAGCAGCAGGGGCAGATTGTTATTCCCTGGTTTTAGGGGTCAGTCCCAGCCTGGACAGTCACAGACTTTCAGGCACATTTCAGAGCAGGCAACAGGACTGGGGAAAACAGCCTGCAGCAACTTCAGGGCCGCTTTGCTGAAGCAGGGAAACCTGCAGCTCCTTGCATCCCTGGGCAAACTGTAGCCCTATCAATGTGCCTGAATCTGAGGCACATTTTGAGGCTTTRTATCAGTGGCCAGTTTTGAAAATGCCAGGGCTGCTGCATTCATTAATTTACCACTAATACATTTTTCTATCAACTTCAGGAAGTGCTACAGAGTCACAGATTTTTTTGGGAAGACTTAAGTGCCTTCATTCAATTTTCCTGCGTACTGCAAACCCCTGCATTTTAATTTGGACTGTGTCATCCTCTGGTAAGAGACCCCAGAGCAAAAGTTAGCAGCAGTGTGATCTCCAAGCACGTTCTACCTGCAGTCCAGGCTGGCACTTTTCCCTCCCTCCCTTCATCCAAGGATAGCACCCCAACTCTGCTGGAGCTGAAGACAAGAGTCCCTCTGGTAGCTATGAACACTTTACCTTTTTGTGTGCAGTAAGGTSCTCCTCAGGGCTGTATGGAGGTAATTCCATCAGCTTAGTTACAAAGAGTATTTTGTTGATGCTCCATTCCACCTGGGCCTGCCAAGCCAGGCCCATGCAGAGTCTGAGCAGACAATTGCCTGCAGCAGCTGGCACAGTCCTGCCTGGCACTGCAGTGTGCTGGACAAACACAGAGACTGTTCCTGCCAGCCTGCCTGCTCCCTTAACCAGCTGTCCAGCACCCTCCAGCAGTGCTCTGTTGCTGCATTTATCCCAATCCACGTCTTCCAYGGTGGTTTTGCTCCCTTTCTTAAGCAGGAAGTACCAGGTACTCTCTATTCCTTAACTCAGCAAATTCCAAATAACCAGGAGAGCTCATAGCTGCACCCAGGCTCTGAGCAAGGTGGGAGCTGAGCTTGGTTCCCATCAGCTGCAGCAGAGCTCATTAGCAATTTCTAATAATAAATTAATAATTTGCCCAACAAATTGTGCAGCCCTTCCTAACTTCCACCTGTGCAAACAGGGACAGTTGTGGCCCTGAAGAAGATTACAGAGGAAATGTGTCTCRTTCTGCTAAAGCTAAACTGAAGATGAAAAGAATGTAACAATGTGTTAATCTTCTTTGAACTGGAACAAAATATGTGAGACAAATTTACACTTGACAAAACAAAATCTTGTTTGGCTAAAGTGCATCTTGTGCGACAATATTCTCTTTTGGTGAAGAAACGAGAATTTTAATCCCTACCATGCAACAAATACAAAATATGCCAACGAAAGCATTCAAGTAAATCAACAAGCTAAAAAAAAAAGRCAAAATATAATTTCTTCATGGTGTATTTTTCTTACAGGAAAAATGTTACTGTGTTAACTATTGTTTCTTGTGTTGCTCCAGTGTAGGTCTTCTGGACCCATTTCCAAAATTTGTAGTTTCATAAAGAACCACTTCTAAGGCTCTGCATTTCTGCTGGGTTGCATTAAATTATTCCTTTGTTGAAATGCCTCACATTGCATTGTTTAGCGCTTACTGAAAACATTGTATCATATGTATACAATTTACAAACAAATGAAAATGCATACAGCTGTCTTCATATCAAATTTAAAAGATACAAGCCCAAACATGCATTTTAATACCAGGTAAAAYGCAGCCCACTGGATTCAAATAATGCAATTTAGCCAAATTGCTATTTAACACAGCAGGATCAGAAAYTGGAGAGCACAGTGGGAGGATTTCCTGGATATAATCAGTCAAAGCAAACCTGAACCAAAATCAGGCCCAAGGCCCRTTTCCTCCTTGAACCACAGCTGTTACTGCACACTGACAGCTATTTTGAATTTCCATTCAAGCCCGGTGCAGACCTGAACAGAAGAACTCCCCATCAGCTCTTTCCCACTGCAGAGYACCAAGCACTTGGAGGAGAAGCAGATGCCCCCAAGGGGGACGTTCTTCTGCTGAGCCACTCCATCCTTCTGTCCCTGTGCCACCRCCCTACAGACAGGTGTGCTCAGGAGGGGACGCTCCAGCCGTGCTCTGKGCTGTCTGTGGATATCCCACCTGTGTCTGGGATGCTCTGACACCAACACCTGTGTGTGTTTTCCCACTGGGCATGGGCAGGCACATCCATGGGGAAGGGCCGGAGCCCTCCTCGGCCAGAGCCCCTCACGGGTGCTGCCTGCCTCCCACGCACTTCCAGCTCCTGAACCCTCCACACTACGGCTGAGGGAGCAGGGCGTCCACCTGGAGAGCACAGGTGCCTTCCAGAGGAGTGGCAATGTTTGGGAAAGGCAGCGCTTGGGAGCAGAGCTGCAGCAGCACCGTTTCCCTCCATGCCCGCTGGTGACAGTCTGCTGGGATATCTGCAGTTCCCTGTGCCGGCAGGGGAGGAAGGGGGGCCGTGCTCCCSAGGCCCTGGGCAGAGCACAGGGGGCTCAGCTTGGGGAACAGACCTCACCTTCCTTTGGCACCGGCACGAGCTGGAGCTCAGGTCCAAGTGAAGGAAAGAACAAGCCCTGAAGTTCCTGTCCTAGATTTCCCAGTCAAGGTGACAAGTCATTCTGTGACCACTTCTATACTGGGAGTAGCATTCAGACCTTTTTTTTACCCCCTAACAGGAATCTCAACCCCAAAAACAAGAGGAGAGGCCAAGCCCCSTGTCTCTCGCCTCTCCCTGGCTCCKTTTCACCCGCAGCAGAGCCCATGGAGCGGTGCAGGAGCCCGGGCCACCTTGAGATAACAAAGCCAGCGATTGACTCCGGGGCAGCTGCACAAAGCAGAGCTCTGAGGAAGCCGAGCCTGGGTTCGGCACCACGGCACGCCGAGCCAAGGCTCCCCTCACAACGCCGAGGAGCCGGCCCTGAGGAGCGGCAGGGGGAGCTCCAGCCCGCCCCGCGGCCCGGCCGGGGGAACCGGGAAAAAACAACCTCCCCCGCAGCCCTGCTCCGCGCTAGCTGCCATCCCAGTGAGTAAATATGTGACTAAGCCCAATTCAATGTTTAGTCTGAGGCCAGCGGATGATAGCGGCGCAGACGGCGCGGGCCGGGCCTCTCTGCGCGTTCCCGGGCAGCGGAACCCGAGAGGCGGCTCCTGCCTCGGACAGAGCTCCTTCCTCCCTCCGAGAAATGCCCCTGCTGCGGAAAAGCCTTCCCTTACTGTCGCCAGCCYTTCAGCTGCCTTTTGGGGCCGTGTCCCGCTGCCTGGCCCGTTTAACTCACTCTGTTGTCTTTGGGGTTGTTATTTGTTTTGATGCCTTTTTTTTTTTTTTTTAAATGAAACTAACTGTAAAAGTTAGTGCTAAAGGGGCAGGAGATCATAGGTCCCCCCGGGGTTGAGTAAACGAGTCTGCAAAAAGAATCAGTTCTTCTAACTAGCACATATTAAACAGACATAAAGAATTTACCAATGAAAATTGTGGACTAAGTATGTATTTAATAATTCCCTGATGTTGCTGCAGAGACTCCTCCTTTGAAGAGCTCAGTGGGGTTTTGAACGGAGGGGAGCTCTCCCCGTGCAAAAAAGTTTTTTAAAAAGGAAAAGTTTTTACATTTATTTTTAACCTAAGCAGCACCCCTCCAAACACCCCCCCGCATGTTTCCAGTTTTAAAAGAACTCCTAAAAGCTTTAGCTAGGCAAATGCAGAGCAAAAGAAACTAAATAAAGCAAGTCTAGACTTAAAATTCGATCAGAAACATATGGGAGTTCTTCGAGCCTTTGCCTTTCGAGACGTCCTATCGCTCCCCACACGGAGTGCACAGAATGTGCTTTCAGTAAAGCATGGCTGTAATTACCATGGGAGGCCCCGCTCGAAGATGGCTTCTCACAGCACAGCCAGAGGACTTCGAAATAAAAGGCTTTCATTTCCACTTACACTTGACATTCTTGCTTGCTTGTGACCACCAGAGAACACTTGTGGAAGGCATGCACAGAACTCTATTTTACAATACATCCTATAGATCTGAAGCTGTGAACAGAAGCCCATTATTCTCTCCCTTTTCCATCCTCTTGGTTTCCTTATAACCCAGCCCTCTCGGAGTGCCCTGATATGWGACATCGTCCTTGTAGAATTTAACAAGAAAATACTTCAAATCTCTAAGCAGCTTTAAGACTGACTGCAGGCAATTTTGGTTTAGGTGACAGAACAAACGTGGATGTGAGGCATACCGAAAGGGGAATAAACAGTGACGTACTGCAGGTGAGGAATAAATCTGGTTTCCTGTTTGGGTGATTATTTAGAGCACTAAGTAGCTTGGTCTTGATAAAGTTATAATGCTTTGATTGATTTTATTTTTATACTGTTTCTCTGGTTTTCTCTGTTTCAGTAAAATCCYGAGAGACCCACACCCTCTATTCTTACTGGTTCTTGTGTCAACTTAACTTTTATATGGCATCTCTCAACCGTCAGCCTCAGGATTTGGAGGACAATCCAAACCAGAAATGAAACTACTGTACTCATCATGCTTGAAAAACAGAGGCAAGACGTGGTTTGTAGACCTAATTAATTAGTCTTCAGTCTGTGCATGCTTAAACTCTATCCTACAGCAGATGCAGCACAGCTACTGCAGAGTCTCCCAGACGTCAGCTTGGGAGCAAGGATCTGGAGTGGAAGTGGGAAAGCCAAGGGGAGGGAAGGCACTTGATCCTAGTGACACAGGTCATAACAAAGCAGGAAAAGCAGAAAAAGGATGATGACATTTGGAGGAGTAAAGCAGGAATCACAGACAGGGATGAGGAGGAGATGGTGATTGTGGGGGAAATGAGAAACCGCACTGAGCGGTGATGAAAGGAGAAAGGAGCTGGGCAATATCTGCCTGAGATTGTCCTTTATCCCAGTGTAATGGTCCAAAAGRGTGAAAATTGCTCAGATTTGTTTCTGTCCCAGAAAATGTCATTTTGTTCCACACAGAATGTCTGTAGTAAGCGTTGCCCACAGGATCACCAGCATCGGGCAAGTGAGGAAGGGAAGCCCTGAGGCACAGAGCACAGCTTTGGAGGGTGGCTGGTAGCTCTGAAGCAGTTCTCCAGCTGARCTCAGGCTCTGCAAATGCACAGAGGACATGTTCACACTCAACTGCCAGGCACTGCCTCGGCTGCCCCTAGAGCTGAACCCCAAAACTGCAGGTGACCCAGCTGCACAGTGCTCTCTCAGTGGAAAAAAAATAGGCAAGTTCAGGTTATTAGATTATGCTGTTTTATCACGTATCTATTTCTTTCAAGTGAAAGGGAAAAAAAGAGTGAATGGGAAGAATGTGTCCTTCCACTGGCCACYACTCCACTGCAGCAGTATAAATTCAAAGGCTTACACTGTTTGAAAGCACTAGGGTTAGTGTGTGATTTAACTTAATACAGATCCTCCTTTCAGAGGCAAAGKGGTCCAAAATACGATGTTCCAGCAGAATAATTTATTATCTACAACTCAAGCTACGTTTTCTGTATGACCATAATAAATTACTGTACATCACAMACACATACAAATATATTGTATGTTTATGTGAACACTGCATTTTCAAATTAGTCATTTCAGGGAATTAATGTGTCATATGAAAAGCTCAGCTTGAATAAACACAAAATTAATTCAACTGAGCGACCAAGACAGACTATTATTCTTAAGAAACTGTGTGTTCTTGTTTGCCCTTTAGCAGGGAACATGTCAAGTAAGCAAGTGTGCAGTGTATCTCTGGAATACTGTCCCAGCCTTTCAGAAGCCCTAGGTAGGATGGTCCAGAGGGTCACAACTGGTCATGAAGAAAGTTAGGAGTCCTGACTGGGAACGTTSAGAATGCTGTTCTGTGTACAGAAGATGACARCAGAAGGGCCACAGAATCAGCAGGAAGAACATCTGATCTTTTCAGAGTAGCTCAGGACCTGTGCACTGGTCTGTGTGTAGCTGCACTGTTTGCCATCAGTGAATCATGTACCTCACTTCTGAACACATTTCTGTTCTTCCTTCCTACTCAGCTTTGACCTTTCTCTGCCTTGCAGCCTCTCTCCTCTTTACTTACCTTGGTGCAAGAAGGGGAGCAAATGTCCTGGTTGTCACCTTCAGCTGGAATTGCACCTTTTCTTGTCCATGAAGCCAACTAATGGGATTAGCACTGTTGTTAMTGCAGCTGTGGAGTGCCCTCATTCACTACTGATCCATACAGCTCGTGGGGGACAGGAGACTTTCAAGACAGCCTTTCAAGATGCYTGCAGGTGCAGGAAGTTCAAATCATCACTGCTTCTCTCTGTTTACTCTCAGGTGTTTTCTCCTCTAGTACAAGGCAGCCTAGAAGTGCACGGCTGTTCACCCACTCTTTCAGACAAGGCAGGAATTCCCTGCTTAACACCATTGCACTAATCCTGCAATGCCTTCATGGCATTCTTATTAAAACGACTCTGTCATGCAACTAAATAATTTCTTGGGACAAAACACATCTTCAGGTTCCTGTATTTCTGTCACACAACTGTTATTGCTTGACTCTACTTTCTTTATTCAAGCAGAGAGATGTTAAAAAATAAAACCACTGCCTTCTACTAAAYACTATTTTCTCTTGAGAGAGAAAATGCTAAGGAAGAAAAAAATAACCAAAACCAAACCAAACTCAAAATTTCGCTGGAATTCATTCAGTGCATCAGCTGACACTCCTACTAYGTTTGAGGACTGCACTTGCAACATCATCTTTATTCCAGAATCACTTCTTTCAGATGCTTTTCAGGTTCCTTGTTTTTCTGTCTTCCCCCCTCTTGCATCTCTTTACTTACCCTTTCCCATCACATAAGTCTGGTCTACACTAAGAGTAGTGAAAAGCCATTTCACTGCCAGATCCTCTTTGCTGAACTTTTAAAGTGACTTGCAACAGTCCCAATGGAATGTCACTTTGTTTTCAAACATTTTTTTGTTGAATAAGGCAGGAACAAGTAGCTCAAGAACAATACCCAAGATGATTACAGCTACCTGAGATGCAGTAGATAGATCAAACTTCAGCCCCATGCAGAACAAGTGATTCTTCAGATACTTTTGTTCAACTGCCACAGGGAACTGCCCATCAGAAAATTCCTGGGCCACTGAAGGTATGGACAGCCAGCCTTTGGCTGRTGAAGGGAGATGCTGAGAGAAGTTAAGAGTCAGTGGCAGCAGACATGGTATCCAGGCTGTAATATCTGGCATCCCATGAACTTTGTTTTCCTTGATCTTCAGGAAAGTCATCTGGGGAAGAGGAATATAAAGGAAGGCAGTAACAAAATCCTACTGCCAGTCTAAAAGGGACCCATCCTTTTAGGGGCAGCAATCACTGAAGCTCCTGGAGCAGAAGTGAAGACTCTCCTGTATCTCTCATGGCACTACAGCTCAGGCAGCTGAAGAATCAGTTCTGTGCAAATGCCATTCCAAATTTCTCACAAGATCTGTCCTGCAGAATTACAATGAAACTGCCAGGCTTGCTGTATTGTGACATTTTACATGTTTTTACAACCTGCTGGGACCTGCTTTCTGGCCAAGCCCTCCAATATTTATCCTCATGCAGAATGCTCCTTCTTTCAGTGCTTCTGTTGTCCCTATTCATTGCAGGGGAGCTGGATTAGATGACCTTTAAAGGTCCCTTTCAAACCAAGTAATTCTGTGATTCTACTCTTTGGTTCTATTCCATGACCAAAGTTGCAAGATGAGCCCAGGTTTGCACCTGGCAGTGTGACTGCCCCAAGCAGTGGAGCTCTGATGGTGTCACAGCCACTGCCACCAGGCTGCTGTTAAGAAAGATTGCCAAATATTGCATTCTATGGCTTGAAAACTGCCTGAAAAACTCTAAAAGACAGAAATGCAAGGTGACAGATTTACAAAGGTGGCAGGGAAGGGATAAGCTGGAAAGAAACCAAGACAARATGGTGAGAAAGAAAGGAATACATGGGGAAGGGAGACAAATGTACCAGGCAGGAAACCAAGTGAAAGGAGGAGGTGAAGGAGGAAGCAAACAGGACAGTCAAGAAAGGGACAGAGAGGGAAAGGCTGAGAAAAAAGGGAAAATAGTGAAAAAGGACCCAGTGCAGGAGGGGGAAATGCAGAACTTCTTTCTAAGAGATAAGAGAAAATAAATGGAGTCTGCTGCTGCTTGAAGCAGCCAGCAGCAGAAGTAACATATTACTGGGTGTGCATTTCAACAAGAAATGTACATTAGACTGGTAACAAATTACACAGGGCTGTCTTCCCTCTGGGCAGRAATCACAGAAATAATAACTGATATTCTCATAAGTCTTGTGATTCCGGGGTCCCTGGACAGGCAGAGCTGGAAACACTGATTACAGAAGGGCAGTATCCCCCCTGGGAGGGGCTCTGGCTTTGCCCATGGAGCTGTATATTCTTTTGATCACAGACTTGAGATACAGAATTAAGTTATTMTTTGGCTTTCTTTTCTCCTGAGATTCAGTAGGATTTTGAATTCCGTCCATGTTACCCTTTTGTCTCTTTGCTTGCATGAAACAATCCTAATTGCAGACTATACTTTTTGAATATAACTTCTGCCAAAGATCCATTCAAAGAGGACAGAGAGCTGTGCTCTCCTACTTGGGTGTTCAGATTAAGATCATGCAAACAACTCTAAGGTGGGCTCTCATTCATCCTGCCAGAAGAATTTGGTGCAATGACTATTTGATTACAATTTATATTCCATTCAAAAATACAGTAGTAAGCTTTTAAGGCTGCAAGGTCAAACTTTCAGGAGAAAGAAGATTCCCAGGCTCTGGCAGGATAACCCTTCTGGCCTTATATGCCTATGCACTATGGCAGATTTTATTCAGAGGATCATGTGCAATTTTTGCAAAGAATCCCCTTATCATTCAATGCACAGGGTTAGACATTTCATTAAATCTTTTCAAAGAACTCTAATCCATAAAAATCCATCACAGAAAACTTTGTGAATGGTTGATATTTGGCAATCAAAGAGTTGAGTGGAAGCCTGTGGGCTGGGAGACGTCAGGCAGTAATGCTTTTCTGCACTGCTTCTGACTTTGTCTGAAAATTTCTAACTGCAGTTACTGTCAGGCAAAAGTACCTTTCTGTGCCAGTTTGACACAAATATGTAATGATGACTTACAACATAGATTAGCTACCAACACAGCAGGTGATGGAGTTAGCCTTGGTGGCATAACAAAGGGGAGCTGAGGAGCTGCCACCAGCCCTTCCCTGCTGGCTGGCTGTGGGTGGAAGTGAATTGCAGGGACAGCCTGTGAGCAGCAACAATGTGGATTCTCTCCCCACGATTTGCCTCACGTGCAGAGAGCAGCCCCAGCCCCTGGGGAGCAGCCCCAGCCTGCCTGAGGGTGACACACACTGCTCCAGGGTTTCACRTCCTGTGGGGTCACGTTTGTCCCAGTGACAAAGTGAGGAACCATCTCCAGGGCTTTTTTGGGAAAGCCTTGGTGAATCCACAGTAGCACTGCAGAGCAGGACAGGAAAAGGGCAGCACCCTTCCACCCCCACAAACACCACGGGCTCTGCTGCCAGGAGAAAAACATCTCCAATTCAATTGTTTTTCTTGTGGCAAAGCTGAGATTCCCATTCAGGACATTTAAAAGCTAAAAATCAAGCATCCACAGTAGAATTTTAATTGGTCAAGATCAGGCTTTCCACACAGGCAGGCAAACACAAATCAGGGTAAGCTGAAGTGCTTCTAGTGCCTGCTTTATGCTGTCTTACCAAAGCAAGCACACAGCTGCATTTTCTTTCAAAATACTACTGAAGCCTTTAAAGAGAGAGGGGGAATAATCCAGATTCTGGCAGTGGGGAATATTTCACAAATCATATATGCTTTGGCATCAAGCCCTTAAAGCCAGGGGCCTTTACTCACAGGCTTTGCTGGGAGAGATCCACCCACCTCAAGTGGGATTAATTAAAAGAGGCATGTATCATGCAAATAGTTTCTGTTTCCTTACAGAAATATTCAGAGCACATAACCCAAACCAGCTTTAGAATCAGAGCGAAGCAGGGAAGAAAATTATTTCCTGCTCTCCTAACTCTTTTCCTTTCCCTGTACATTAAGGGAGGAACAGTGAGAAAATGCCAAGAGCTCACCATTGCTGTACAATTCCTTTGATAAAATGCTAATAAAGTAGAAGACAAAAATTGTGTTTTCAAAGACAGGGGCCATATCTCATGGTAAGGTGCCAAATTTTCCACACCAAACGTGTGCTAATCTGTTCACTGGASAAGGACAAGTCTTACCCCTGATCTTTTTATCTTAAGACAGAACAGGAGAAAATGGAAACTTTGTATTTCTTCAGTATGCCAGGATTTTCAGTTCCATGTGACGGGGACAGGGGCTGCAACAGAAAGCTCCTTTGGAAAGTGAGATAAACTTTAAAAATACTACTTTCTTCTCAAGAAGCTAAACTATTTCCCTAGATAAGAGAGATCCCAACACTTCAAAGAGTCACTGCAGAAAATGGTGGTGAACAGTAAGAGCACAGAGCCCCAGTTCAAAAATAAGTCACAGAAAAAGCTCAAGTTTCCACAAGAACTCTTCCTCAAAACTCTCTTTTTTTTTTCCCTTTTAATATCTCAGACCCATTTTCTGAGTCAATTTCCTATGATCCTGCAAAGGCTGTTATTAAAACCAGACCAAGCGTAGCTGAAATTCCAGGGCTCAAAAGAAACATTTAATAGGCACAGGAGCTGGCCACACTGTCTCCCTCAGGTGATTTCCCCTGCAGCCCCTTCCCTGGGATTTCCTCCCTCACAGTTCAGTCAGCAGGAGAAACCTGAAGTTTCAGCAGAATGGCAAACCCTTCCTTCATTCTTTAGCACTTGAGATTTTTTTTCTGTCTGAGGCTTTCATAGCTCTAAAAGAGAACTAGGATCCAGTCCAGAAGATGTGTATTGCAGATTATTTTTTTCCACAAAAATGTCAGGCAGTCTCACATTCAATTCTGTATCCAGCTACAGTATTTTAAAATCACTGACCTCCTTTATCCACCACTGCTTTTCATGGCACCAGCGGTGGTCGCGCACCGAGTCGTTCCCAGGCTGCTTACCCAYGTATCTTTTGAGTGCTAGAAAATTCCCTTCTGGTCTCCATCCCACCTATCACTTTGGCATGAAAAAGATGATCACCAGACATGCTCTTGGCAAGGCAGCCCAGGAAAGCAGTGTCCATGCACAACCCCAGCAGGCAGGGGAAGGAGACGAGCAGGGCGAGGGGACAGGAGCCATGCTTCTCTCTGGCAGCACAGCTGGCACAGCTGCACCTCAGCCTGCATCTCACTGACTTGGCCTCTGATGGCACAGAGGAAACAGCAGGGCAAGTGCCCTTTAGCTCAGCCCCAGACTGTCCCAGCAAGGGGATGAGCCTTGGGCTTCTTCCCTTTCAGTGCAACGTTTGGAAAGGCAATTCCAGGTTTCTCTCCTGTGGCCYCTACTGCAAGCTACAGGATATCCACTGAGGTGAAAGAGTGTTTCATGGCTGGGCATTGATGCAACAATGCCCTTTTCATAGCAAATATATAAAACTACTTCATTCCTTTGATATACCTCATTTATTTATGCTTTCTATTATAAAGGGTAATTATATTAGAAACACTGAGCTTCAAATTTAAGTTACTGACAACTAYGACAGATCTCACCTATTTAAAAGAAAATTCTCTTCCAAAGCTTATCTTCTCAATTAACATTTTTAAAATTGAAAAGGTGCACATTTTATTTTTGTTCCTATTTAGCTGGYTCTTTTTTTCCATACTGTGAGTACTTTCAATGTAACAGTTAATTTATCAAAAATGGAGAAACCCCTTTGTTCCAACATTGCCTTATCTGCCCACGCCTCTCATAATTTAAAAAGTTAACGAATCACTCAGAGGTTTTAATATATATATATATATGATTATGTGTATTACATCATTGTGAAAATAAACATTAAGGACATTCTATTCATATAACTCATATAAAAAAGCAGTTAATGCAATAGAAAATTATACAATATGCAAAGCTACTTTAAAAGGTTCCTGATAAATGCAAAGCCCTGGGAAGGAAAGGAAGTAATGCACTGGAGATAATCTTGTTCCTTAACTTTTGCTTGGTACTGTATGCTGTACTCTGTCAGACAASTAGGGACTGTTTTCAACTGGCTGGAAATTACTGGCTTTGCAGGACAAGMATCASACTCCTACCAGTTTGTTCTACTGGTTCTGCAAGAATTGCTCTTGTTCTCTCCCAGGAGAACCCTTGCTTCCTCTGGTGAGGGTTCAGAAGGGCAGAAGTGAGGAGCTGTAGCCCTGCCCCTCTCCTGGTGGGGACAGGTGACCTCTCTCTCTCTCTCTGAGCCCTTATGAGGGTGCAACACAACCACAACTGGGGTCTTAATGTAAGCAAATCAGGGTCTTCCAACTGACTGACTGGAATTTTTTTACATTAAAAAACTCTTCCTATCTTTTCAAACAGTGTATGTGCTAAAAATTGGTTCCATTAAACGCCTCTGAGTGTGCAGGGAAGTGTGCCCAGTTCTGACCTCCTTCCCGCCCCCGCAGCAGTGCAGTCTGTGATGCCAGAGGCAGGGAGCCATGCCACCTCCAGCAACACCCAGCTCCTTACCTTGGCACACTGGGAGGAGCCCGGCTGGGCCGAGAGGGAACCTGCGGAGGTCCTGCATGGCCGTCAGCGCTGGGAAATGGAGGCAGAGCTCCYGGGCGGAACGGGACTGGGGGTGCCCCCGACTGAGGGCCTGGAGAGGGGATGGCAGGAGCGGGTCCTCGGCCCGATAAAGGTCTGGTTGGGGGGTTGTTTAGTGTCGGTCTCCTCGGGGTTGAAGGACTTGGAGGAGGTGATCTGGTGAAACATCAGAGATTTTAAAAGTTCAGTGAAGTGGGGGGTTGAGTTTTGGGGTTTCTTTGATATGTTTTATTTTACTTTAAACAAAAGTTAAAACCTGTGACATATGTTGTTTATTGGCATTTTCCTTTGCTGTCAWGTGTCAGAGGATCACATACAACTAAGTCTCACGTGTTTCCCACTGACAACATACAAACAAAAAAGGTAAATATAATGGATTTTATTATTCAAGTCCTAATAATGTTTTGTTAAGTGGAATTTCTAGGAYATGGAGCCTGAGATGCTGAATTATTGTAACAGCTTGCAAAAGGAGGCCAAGTGGATACACAACTGGGGTGACAGAAGCAGCTGCTATTTGAAGCATCAGGGAAGCTGTAAATTCACTGCATTGTCTTTTGCAAGGCAAATATCCTGTCTGGTTCTAACATAAACATACCCACAGAATAGGTATATATGGAAAAATGTTTTGATTTTCCTCACAGATGTCACTAAGATGTCACTCCTGGAGGAGCATCTTCCCAAAAAGACAGGCAAGGAGGGAGCTCCTGATGCTGACTACATCTGCCTGTGCTGAATTTCCTGGCAATCCAGATTTGAGGCTGCTCACCTGCGTGCCTGCTGAAGCCACGAGTCATCCACAGGAGGGGGAGCAGGGGTGGASACGGTGCTGGTGCTGATGTCCCCGATGATGGCCAGCGCCTCCTTCAGGGCCTGGTACATGCGCAGGGTCTCGTCCCGCCGCTGCGCCTGCTCCGCCGACTCCTCCATCAGAGTGTTCTGGTCC